>OW028574.1:41092796-41692796 GCA_932294295.1 Alitta virens | reverse complement strand
CTTTACGCCAGTGATGGTTCTGCTGTCTTCCTTAAGCCTCCCTGAGGATAGGGTTACACAGGCATACATGCACAAATCTGGAATTTCGACCTTGTGCGGGAACTAGCCTTTTAATAAACGTTTGCCACACGAAATACAGCTGCTCTAGGTTTAGACATACCTCTTTTCTATTGTCCCGAACGCAGATATGGTGGATTTCTTCCAATTTAATTTCTGTCGCTTTTGCTTTCGAATTCTCGTTACGTTGATAATCCATGATAGCCATTGACGCCTAGTTCCGCCAAAACTTGACAGATGGCTCCAGTGACGTCATGGATTCATAAGCTTTTGTGTTGACGTTATAAATTGGTGATAATTTGCTTTATTCACACACTAAAACACTGAAATCTATGAAAATGATCTCTTAACCACTTTAACTGTCAGATTTTAGAAACTATGGACTGGACAGAACTATTTCAAAATTAAATTTTGTATCCACTAGGGGTATTGAAGTTTGTGACTAATACTCCCAGAATGCCATTGGGGGCGTGGCAATAGCGAATCCCTTAAAACAGCAAACATGAATTTGAAAATGCTCTTTAAAAACAATGTTTCCAGTGGCTTTTTCAGTAAAATCTGAGTGTGAGATGATAGTAAACAGAGCAGTCCTTGTGTACATAACTGTATCAAAAATTTCAAGTTCCAAGAATTCCTATGCAAGTCTAATGCAATGTAGGTCGGTTCTGGCTACTGTATAGGTAATTTCACCTATGCATATTTTATTCATATTCGTACATGCTCACTTTTTTGAACAAATGATCTGAATGTGAAGAAAAAAAAAATCCGAGTTGCCCATGACATTTGTTGACCCAACATCTGCATGACAATATCTAAATTTTGTCAAGGCATCAGAGTATTTTCCAGAGAATCAAATTGCTAATGTGGATCCCTAGCTTGGTCAGCCAATTGTAATTTTAGTTAATTCTTACTAGCTCTGATAGCTGCACTTTTATTGTGTAAGAATTCGCTCGGAGTGGGAATCGAATTCTGGTCAAAAAAGCCAGAACATTAACCATTGCACAAAAGAGTCACTCTCCGGTGTGCGGGCAACATTCTGCTCACACCAGGACCACTACATAACACTTTAACATATACACCAATCACCCTTGTATGACCTTTCATTAGGAGAATAGAAAGCGTGTCTAGATCTTTGTGACTTTTTTCTCACACAAACGACCCCATCTGTGTGTGTCCTTCCTGTGATCTTGATGTCCAGAGACCTTCGTGACCCACAGATGCCAACGTCTGGCTGGTGTGACAGAACACATTTGTCGAAAACAAAAAGTTTCTTCTCTTCTGACAGAAACAAGATGGAATAGAGGGAGGAGGTTGTACTTCAAAGTAGACAGGAAGTTCATGACAACACTCAACAACAGAAGTCAGTACATCACCAGTGAACCTCAACAAATTGTGTGGTACGAATAAGTCACTCCAAGAAATGTATTCATAGAACTGGATTGTGAATTGAGGCAAGCACAAGTCTGTTTTCTAAAAATAGTAAATTCGAGCCGGCGACCTGTACCTTCCTAATAAGGACAATGTTAGTTTAAATTTAGTGACTGTAATGATAAAGTGAAATATTGTATTGAAAGCATTCTGGTCTTGTGGTCTTAAGTTGGGGTAACGTTTGTGACAATAGAAAGTAATAAAAGTGATTTCAAATAATGTTAACTTGATAAATCAAATACGTGAAAATTGAAAGCATAACAGTTGAACTATGAACATAACCCTATTTAAATTGAAAAATGAGATTGTCGATTTGGCAAGGCTTTACTTAAAATGTCCCTAATTAGACTGCTTTAAAAATAGTTACCGGTCCTTCCCACAAAATGTTTTTTATTTTTTATTTTTCAGAAATTGTGACTGGCTGTGGTAATTTTGATTGTATATATTGAATGAGTGAGTCCCATAGTCATCACAAGCATGTCTTCTAATATATCTATTAGATAAGCGTCAGTTGTACCTGGTGAGTTTTGAGTTTTAAGTTTAAGTTAAATTAAATTCTAATTGATTCATTGTATACACTGTTGTAAGGGTGGCCCTTTGTCAGCGACAGCATGGCTGTCTTAAAAGGGCCCTGCTGATCTTGTATATTACTTGTATACTTTGTCAAATAAATTTGTTCTGAGTTCTGAGCTTAATCTAACAAATTTCTAAGAGTCAAATTGGCTTTTTTTTTTTTGGGGGGGGGGGGGTCATTATCAGTGTACGGCGTACCCAATAACAGTATTGGTTTGTTGTTAGTGTGGGCTCTAGCAAGAACACCCAGGCACCTGCCTGTCCATGGGTATTTGTTTTTCTTTCCTGTCCATTTGTCTTTGTATTTGGCTTGTCAGTGGCTCGTTAGCTGCCTATCCCCTGTCCTGCGTTGCTGTCTGCCTGTCCCTATTACTGCTGTAGCACACTGGGTGCATCTAGGGAGGTCTATTTCTTGTGCATTTGCCAACCTAAGTAACCGTAGAACTAGTTTCTTGTATTTGCACTGTAATCTGCACATACAGTGATCAACACCAGTTATTATAATATAAGTTGTAAACATGATTTTTCTGGCACTGGATACTGATAGTAAATGCCAAAATGTTTGTACACTGGTTTTCAAACATTTTTGACCAAATGGTCAAATGCAACTGTTGCTCTGTGAGTTGGCCACTTTTGTTGATACTTAATCAGCCAACTGTGAAAATGTTTGGGGTTTATAAAACAAACCAAAGAGCAAGGCAGTGATCAGAAAAAAAAGTAGTCCTGTAGAATGGATCAATTCAGACAAATGTATTCATTGATTATATTTCACAGGTTAACATATATACAATCACATGTCCCTCTGAAGAAAAAAAAACAACAAAAAAAACCTAGCCTTTAAATTATGACAAACAACTGGTGCAAATATAAAAAAAACAGAATTTAAAATCTACCTATCTATCTATGTATTATCTATCTTATCTACCTTATCTATCTTATCTATCTATCTATCTAACTATCTATCAACTAAATATATATCTATCTATCTATCTATCTAACGATCTATCTATCTATCTATGTTCATCATAAACCTGTGCTTTTATAGTTGTATATTTATTCAAAACCTACATTAACTATCTATCAACTAAATATCTATCTATCTATCTATCTATCTAACGATCTATCTATCTATCTATGTTCATCATAAACCTGTGCTTTTATAGTTGTATATTTATTCAAAACCTACATTAACTATCTATCAACTAAATATATATCTATCTATCTATCTAACGATCTATCTATCTATCTATGTTCATCACAAACCTGTGCTTTTATAGTTGTATATTTATTCAAAACCTACATTAACTATCTATCAACTAAATATCTATCTATCTAACGATCTATCTATCTATCTATGTTCATCACAAACCTGTGCTTTTATAGTTGTATATTTATTCAAAACCTACATAGAAGCACAGGTTTGAGATGAACATAGATAGATAGATAGACAGTTTTAATATTTTGGTAAACTTACTAGTACTGGGTGATGATAATTATACAGTGCGTTGTATATATATTATACGTTTTTATTTATCCCGATAGAACGTATCTGTTTCCTTTGAAACTTCAGTAGTGAGGGCACCTTGCAAATATGAACAAAAATAAAAAGGGGTTTTTTAACCATGATAGGATTAAATCATGGATTACTTTTTTTAAAACCAGGACCAAATTAATACTAAACGCTCCAATGATTCTAAAGCCCCGTTCCCACATAGCCGAGTTTGTCGTAGTCAACTCGTAGTATTACGTAACGGCCAAAATTCGAGGAGTTGGCGACGAATTCTGGCGGAAAAAGTGACTCGGCGGGTTACTCGCCGAGTTACTCGGCGGGTTCGGCGGGTGACTCGGCGGGTGACTCGCCGAGTTGTAGGAGTGACTCGCCGGGTGGAGCAAGGTAGCTACGACAGCGACGAGTCACCCGTCGAATGATAGGCCGACGCCAGCCTACCTGCATTCTCAGATGCATATCTCGCTTAATATTTGGTCTATTTTCGATCCGAAAAAACCTATGGAGTCACTATGAATTATACTACAAAACAATCTTTATTTGACGAAAATCGGACTAATATTAAGGGAGCAGTAGCTTTTTAAAGAAGCGCTCAGCTTTCTGCATTAATACAGTCTGGGCGCGGACGCTTCAGGGAGCACCAGTATAAGTAAATTAAATATAGCAAATAAAATCACAGATCAAATCACAAATACTAATTACAATATCAATATTAGATTTAAATTTTACAAAATATACACAAATTTATACTGATCATAATATCACAATAAGATTCCAATTAACACAAAAAGATAAGAAAGTTATACAAATATAATCATTGCCTGGTAATTACAATAAAATATATTGCTTTTAATTAATGAAAGCAATTACATATTTTTGTAATTGTGAATGACAATCAAGACAATGTCATATTACTGTGTCATCTTTGAACAAACTATGAAATGACAGGTCAAAGAACCCCAATTTAGGCAATTAGGCAATTGACACATGTATTGAGCATTTGCTGTATTCTCTACACCCATTCTTTATATCATTCAAAATGCTAATAGCAATTACTGTGTCATCTTTGAACAAACCATGAAATGACAGGTCAAAGAACCCCAATTTAGGCAATTAGGCAATTGACACATGTATTGAATTTGCTGTATTCTCTACACCCATTCTTTGTATCATTCAAAATGCTAATAGCAATTGACATAACAGTCATGGCAGTTGGCAGAATGAGTAGAAATGAATTGCAATAAAGCTCATCCAAACAATGTATATAAAATGGTCAAAAATATTGACTACACCATTCAAGTCAGGGCCATACACAGAGCACCTTGCCGCCGCCAGACTACCTGCCTTCTCAGACGAATATCTCGCTTAATATTTGGTCTATTTTCAATCTGAAAATCTGTGTGGAATAAGTATGAACTCGACTATAATTCAATATTTATTTGACGAAAATCGGAATAATCTAAATGGAGCAGCAGCCGCCGCCAGACAACCGCCTTCTCAGACGAATATCTCGCTTAATATTTGGTATATTTTCGATCCGAAAACACGTATGGAATCAGTGTGAACTATACTAAAATGCAGTCTTATTTGACGAGAATCGGACTAATATTAGGGGAGCAGCAGCCTTTTAAAGTAGCGCTCATCCTTACCTGCATTGATACAGTCCGGGCGCGGACGTCTGCGAGAGCACCACTGTTTGCCTCCGCCAACCTAGCTACATTCTCAGACGAATATCTCGCTTAATATTTGGTCTATTTTCAATCCGAAAAAACCTATGGAGTCACTATGAATTATACTACAAAACAATATTTATTTGACGAAAATCGGAATAATATAAATGGAGCAGCAGCCGCCGCCAGACAACCGCCTTCTCAGACGAATATCTCGCTTAATATTTGGTCTATTTTCAATCCGAAAATACCTGAGTCACTATGAATTATACTACAAAACAATCTTTATTTGACGAAAATCGGACTAATATTATAGGAGCAGCGGCTTTTATATTGTATACGACCCCCTACGCTGATGATGCATGTACTAAAGGTAGAACTCGACGAGTTACTCGGCGAGTTACTCCTACAACTCGGTGAGTTACTCCTACAACTCGCCGAGTTACTCCTCGCACTCCTGAACATCCCCCCCGAGTGTAGCGCCGAGTAACTCGCCGAGTTCGAGGAGTAGCTCGCCGAGTCCGAGGAGTAACTCGGCGAGTCCGAGGAGTAACTCGGCGAGTCATGGCCGAGTTTTTGAACTCCTGGAAAATCCGCCGAGTGTGCCGTGCACATACTCGGCTCCAAATCTCACGAGTTCGCTACGAGTCACAGGAGTTTCTCGCCGAACATCTCTCGAGTGCGAGGAGTAATCGCAGAGTTTAGTACGACTTGGGCCCGAGAGGCGTGTTACGTAATACTACGAGAAACTCGGCTATGCTTAAAACAATAACATTGCCACGGTTGAACAAGCAACTGTCAATCAAAGTGACAACTGTGTGAGTTGCCAGTTGCACTTGACCATTTGGTTAAAAATGTTTGAACGCCACTGCAACAACTCAAATTCACCTTTGGCTGAGTGATTTGCTTTGCACTGGTAAACAAAGAAAAAATTGTTGTTATTATCAGTTGTTATTGTTTGTAGAGTTAAGCCGAGACCATTGAATATCTCCAGTCAACCCTGATTGATTCTAAATCAAAGTAATCAACATTTTAGGATAATCTTTCTCTTGGTCAAAACTCAGGGCTGGCTGAGCAAATTCAATAGCTTTTGTTGTTTTCAAACAAAGCAATGAACCACATCAAATGAGCACTATATGTAGTTATTTTCAGTGCTTGCCTAACTCGCTGTGTACCCACTAATATGCTAGGCAATCTAATGTTGTGCACTACAGGAGGAAAAAAAACATTTTGCTGATAAACATACATAAAGTCTAGCACAGATTGGCTACTGTATAACCAGATGCATCAAAACCATGGAAGCTGTGTGATAGACACAGATATCTGGTCTGCAACTATTAGTTGGAGCATAAACGTACATTTTCAACAATCAGAATCAATTTCTCCTGCCACTACAAGAGCACTACAAAGCACCTTTAAGGAGATAAGATGTCCAATAATTAAGAGCTATTTCGGTAAAATCTCTGCTTGCTTTAAATGCAAAAAGTGGAGCAACAATGCATCCTCTAAGCATTGTAATTACTCTATATGAAATTCAATTACATGCAGATGCCTTGAAGGATGTTGTGCTTTGCATGTTAATGCCCAGGTGCACCAATTCACACAACCTACAGCTTAGGATAGTTGGATGTTCTTTAAAAGCTAAATTTACAATATGTCGAACAATTTGCGGTGTGTTCAACTAGCAAACGCTTGTCAGACTGACCAAATAGTAGTAATTTTATTTGGAACTTTAAGTGGGTGGCGACAGGAAAACGCCGAGGCTTATTTGGTTGTCTTTACAGAATTAAATCAGTTTACAATATTGACGTTTTGTTCGAACAGTGAATGTGACACTCTTGTAATGAAATTATGCACAGAATAGCTCACTTGTGATTTATACTTTTTTTTTGTAATTTATAAATTATTTTGTGTTAATTATCATAATGTATTATGCCACTATACCATAGTAAACTTTTTAACATTGAGTAATATATAGTTGCTTACCAATTGATATATGTATTGTAAACGCTCGTTTTTGCACATGGAAAACAAAAAAAGAATATGTTCAGAAGCAATTCTTTAAATCCTTCACTCACTCATATATTATTTAAAAAAAAAAGAAAATAAAAATCAGTATATTTAGTGATCCAGATAACATACATATCGGTTTGACATAGGCCAGACGATGGTCAATGATGGCCAACATAGGAATGATATTGCACTACCAAGATAAAATGTCACATTGGCCCAATGTTGGTACTGTGTTGGCATTTTTCATTTGCTCAATGTTGGTCAAACACCCTACATTTGGGATACTATGAATTAACAGTTACATTTATTCTGTGATGACCTTCAGAATTGCAAAAAACACTTCTCTTTATCTGATACACTGTAATAAACTGTCAAGGCAAAATAAAATGATGCTGCTATACAAATGCACATTTGATGGGACTGTGTAGAGAGACTTGTATTCTAGAGCTATATGTCTGGGTTTTGGCTTTCAATCTACGTTATGCAAGCTTAAAAACACTCTTCAACTCAATTGATGTTGACAACAATATAGAAGAGAGAGACTGCTGTGGAGCTGAACGATATTATGGGAAGTAATGCATCCTACTAGTAAGGCCTCTACCCATTAATATGTCAGACTTTACAAGTGGTGACATGAGACTATCACTGCTCTACTGCTGTAGTGTAATTCTTCTTTGGTTGCAAAACAGTTTAGCTGTAATGGTTTATAAAAACCTAGGGTTCTTTCATGAACCTTACTTTTTTAATAGGCTTAGGTAAACACTAATGGGTTGTGAGAAACCTTCATGTTTTTTTTTGTTAAACCGTCTTTTTGTTTTCTTTATTTCTTCTGTTGCTGGTAAAACGTTTTGATGGTAGTTCTAAAACATCCAATTGTTGTGAACTCTTAACCTTGCTGATCAAAAAACCAGAGTCATACGTGAGACAAAATGACATCACTGTCTCAATATGCTGCTGATCCTAGGTTAGGCCAACTTCTTATAAGATCAGCTGCCTGAGGTAGACGCATGGAGTCTACACCATGACAGGTCTTTTTTACTTGCCTCGGCTTAGACATGAAACCAAGGCACCTCCAATTTAACTACACCAAGACTTATAAGCTTGACAACATCAATTAGCAAACTAATTATGTCCCAAAGCATGCCTTAGAAGGCCTCCAAATTGAGAAATATATGATTTCCTGCTGCTCCAGAAAAGCAACTGCCTCAAGCTATGCAGCTGCCTTCTGTCTGCTGCCTGCCTACAGCCTGCCTGTTGCTTCTGCCTGCTGCTTGCTCCTGCTAGCTGCTGATGCCTGCTGCTTGCTGCTGCAATAAAACAAGGTGCTGACATAAATGTATGTACATTTATCAAATAAAACAATTCTGTATTAGTGCTAGGTTGGTTAGGGTCCACCAGGGGCGTAATCTTTAAATTGCTATCTTGATTATAAATTAATTGTTTACTATATCTGCAGCTTCTGGGCCTGGTAGTGAAATCTGATTGGTCCCTGTTCCTGCAGATAGGGAAAACTGATACTCCCTGTAGGGGGTGCTGGCTAGGTTGACCTGACGGATACCCGGTGTCCTGTCATTCCGCATCCTCATTCTATTGTAAAGACGACCGTGAAACCAAGTCGCTAAGTTTAATATAATCTGTAGGTTTGCCGGCAAGCGACTGCAATTAATTAAGCTTGTCCCATTAAAAATAAACGTTTTATATGGTGTCCAGACCAATGGTCGACAGTAAAATTAGACAATCACTTGGTAACCATATATGCATGGAATTTTACTGATACAACTTAACAACATGATACTTCCAGGCCATTGACCACTTGGCGTATATACGTAGAGTTAGTATGAAATAGACTAGCAAGAAAAAGAAGGCTCTTTAAAGCAATCTGCAGTGCAGCAGTGGATTGTGCTATGCTGTTCTGTGTAGGCAACTGGGGTAAAAAATCAGTTAGGGGAAAACTTCTTTTTTTTTTAAACTGATCTGCCTGATGTCATAATGGGCAATGCTGGGATATGCTTCACACATATCCCACACATAGTCAAAATAAAATTAGAATGAGATATATATCAGACGGCAGTAGCACTAACCAGCAGCAGCAGCTGCAGTAGAAACAAGCAGCTGCAGCAGAAACAAGCAGTTGCAGCAGAAACAAGCAGCTGCAGCAGAAACAAGCAGCTGCAGCAGAAACAGCAGGCAGCTGCAGAAATGTGGCGGCTGCAGACAGCAACAGGCAGCTGCTAAAGTGTGCAGCAGGGCTGGGCACGAGTACATGTGTACTCATATACTAGAGTACACAATTTCAAGTACTCACATGGACTCAGTACTCATCCCATATCATGAGTACAGTACTTGTAATCGAGTACTTTTGCCATTGTCGTTGTTGGGCTAAAGTTAGTAATAAATGTTACCCTTTAACTAAACATCAGCCCACTGATACTTGATTAATTCATTATTTCTTTAATATACTTATTTGTTTCAACTTTCGTGCTTGAGAAAAATAATGTGCACACTGTGCAGCCACAGACAGCAGATGTGGAAATTGCACGTGAAGATGCTGTGGCAGGAGAAAATTAGACATTACTGCCAAAATCTGCCATATCACAAATGGAAAAGCGTCATAATAAGCAATGAAGAATTGGTGCTTATTGTTATGGGCCTTTTGTGCTTGGCATATGACTTTCACTGGATCGATAAGCATATAACATCGGTGTCTGGACATGACAATGCAGTCATCAGCGTACAATAGTGTCCAAAAATACACAATCACTTACTGCAGCAATATGTTTTGCCACTTCTTAGTTCTTACCCCCTCTATGATTCATTCGCTGATATCAAAACACATTTTTGTTATGGTGTATCTTTTGCTTAGTTATTTTACTTCTACTACGTTTGTCAAATTGTGTCACCAGCAGCATCACCTTCTTCTACGAATTCCTCTTAAATTTGCTTTGTTTTTGGTTCAATATATATATATATTTCTTTTTTTTTCATTTGTTATTTCCCTATATTTTTTTTTATTCTTTGTTAATTTACTAACCCGTAAGTTACCTTACTAACAATTTATATATCTCCTTCACCCGATGATGGCCCCTCACCAAAGGGTGTCTTACCATCCGCAGTGTCAACAGCTAAAATTGTCTATAGCCACAGTGCCAATAGTGACAACAATCCTGGTGCCAATAGCTAAACTTTAACCACTGAACATGCAATGCAAATATCCAAACTGTTTCATCCACTTGTAAAGTATCCAGTGTCCTAGGTTGTGAATTCCATGTAAAGTATTGCTGTAGCTCAGCAGCATAAGTCCAATTCCTTGGTTCAACACAATAATAACAAAGTCATGAGTTTTGGGTCAGACTAGTCAGATTGGCTAAAATCAAAGATGCCTCTCTTCCCACTTGTTTATTCATTTATACCAGTCAGGGCTTCATGGCCCCTCCCAGAATCCAGGCCCTGCCACAATTGGCTGGAGGCCCACATCCAATAATAACACTCACATTTAAATACAATTCCTACTTTCCTCATCTCCCCTAGTTGGTATTTGCCAGAATATTTCCAGACCTTCCCTAGTGGGTTTTGCCCCACACCTGCATCAGGATGCTCATTAAACCATGGCAACTCAGATGCCTACAATGCATTGGTGCTAGACAATGGTCAGTGGTCCTGCATTCCCACCATTAGCAATCCCAGTCTGTTGAGCCAGGTCTTTGTACCTGCTCCCCAAGGGGTGTCAAAGCCATATACCTGAGGTAGCATTTTGTATCCAGCTGCCAAGTGGCCATTGTCCAATACAGTCAAGACCTCTGGCTGACCCCTACAGTACCTCCTCCTTTGTCAGGACTATGCTCCTCAAGTCCTTTGTCCAACTGCCCCATTGTCCCCAACAAGAGCTACAAAGGAATTCCTCCAGCAGACCAACACATTATACATATATACAAACACACTCTTAACTGACATTTCATATTTGCTTATAGTCTACCTGTACATTGCACAACTGTGCTTCACTATATTCACAATTGATAACACATTTTGACACACATATATTCATTGCATTAATCTTGACATCTTCAGACATACTCATCATGTCTGACATATACCTAAACTTGCTGCATGTTAATTTATACATTAATCATATTTTGGGTCATCATCTCAACTGGATTAAAGAGCCTCTGCTTTTTACACAACTCCTCACCAAGGGAAGTGAGATGCATAAGCAATTGAAACATCAGTCCTACACATGTAGACAAAAGAAATAAAATTAGGTTTAGCAAGCACAAAAATAATTATGCATCTTACTTTAAACGAAAGATGATGAAAAAATTGTAAAAAAAAAAAGGGAACTAGCCTGACCTATTTTGACTGTTTGTAAAAAAAAAAATATATATACCAGGTTACATGGAAACCAGGACTACGTGGACACTCGTAACGTGTTCATTACTAACTAAACTCCATTATACATATCATAAGATTCTTCTGAAATGGGTGTCGGCGAGACGCTCTAACACCTGCCCCTGTGAATGGGATAATGGCAAAAAGAAGAAAAAAAAAAAAAAAAAAAAAAATATTTTGGTAGGTACTCAACCATAGCCTGGAAATGCACTGACCTGAGTCACCACAACCAAGTAAATGCATGATCCAGAGCTAGGTGAGAATGGTGATAATATGTAAAAATAATAACCTCCACCTTATACATATACTTGAACGGTAATGGCTACTGCAGCATTAATACTGCGTGACTGACGGATAACTGAATCCTTTAACATATTCCAGCTGTACCTTCCTTAGTTTGTTACCTGTTCTGACATATAGAGCATGTGCATCAATTGGCTCACTAATGGGCCCTATCTAGACTAGTAATACCTGAGCCAATTACTAATATACTTGTCTTGTGTCAAGGAACCCAATGCTGGACTTTAAGTTTTTACTCAAAGTCTGCAGAGGCTTGGGTCGGAGGACCCACAGGCAATCTAATAATGGAGGAGTCTTCAGCCAATGTGTAACTTGAAGTGGGCTTGGCCCTTAACTTGCAGCAAACAATCCTACCAAGAAATGTTTGTATCCAAATGCTTTTCCTTGCCGCCCAAAATGCCCACAAAGCCAGTACAACTAACACCACGAATAGGGAAATGGCCAACGAGGTCGCAGGAGCATGTCTCTTCAGCTTCACCCAGGGCCTCTCGCTTAATTTGATAGCATTCAACAACATCTCTTCACTTACATCTTTAACATGCACTGCAGTGGCCCCCTTTAACTGTGGGAACGACTCGATGATTGCCTGGTGGTTGAGGTTATGGGTGAAGTTGAATTGCCCTTCAACCTGAATGGAGGGCAGAACTACTTTCTGTGACATATGTATCTCCGGTATGCAATGCACCCTCCACCCTGTGCCTGCAATGTTGCATGGAGCCGGGCAGTGCATCGTGTAGGTGCCTGGAGATAATTTGACCGGCGGATACACCTTGCCGGGGCATCGAGTTGAGATCATTTCCCCCCAAGTGACAATTACAATGGTGCGCAAAGATACTCTTTCTACAGAAGTGATGTTGGACAATTTAGAGATGTCGAAACGGCATGCCTTTATCAACTCCGTCTGGTTGAATATAAGCCCTCGTGCACAGGGTTGATGCCGGGAATCGAATAGTGGACCAGCTCTACAGACCAATGGGTCTTCTCCTAGGCAGGCCTCTGGTTTGAAGATTTGTCCTGTGGAGGTGTCCACGCCATAACTGTTGCCTACCTTAATTTGGACAGTGATGTTGGAATGCATGACTGGTACTGGGAAGCTCTGTATGGAGTACAATAGATAACTCGCCTTGTTCACCGTGGGCACATTGAAGCGGAATATTAGTTGGCTCTGGTCTATCGTGATGGCCTCTATCCTCAGATGCTTGTAATACCATGTGACTTCGTTTATCGTGCGGTAGCCCGCTTGCGCTATGGCATTTAGGATGTTGGCAAGCATGTTGGGATGGACTATGTCCTCTGTCAGATCCCCTCTCTCCAACGCGCTCCTCTGTTGCTGATACAGGCGCATCTGCTCTCGATAGACCTCGTACAAATACTCGCATTCCTCTATGGCACGCTGTATTTCCAGGCGTATCTCCAAAGTTGAAAGTCTTTGGCCTATTCCATGTAGTCCTTTGACAACTCGGTTCACGTATAGTTCCAATTGTTTCACATGATCCCCCATTTGGCTTAATTCAATGGAAATGTTCCTAATGTAGAGTCGATTTTGGTTGATAACTGACATCATTTGGCTGGTCACATGAGACATATCCTGCATCTTTGCTTGGATATCCCGGGTCGCTGCCATGTATTGGCGTACCTGCGTATTGGTGGCTACTCCAAAGAGCACGTGCAGTCCCGTCCCTATGAAATCAAAGAGACCCCTCTTGCGTCGACTCAACAGGGGCTGATTCCTCCGGCGGCTGCGTCCAGCGTAGCTGCCATCTAGGGGCTGCAGTCTCCTCAGGCGCCACTCCCAGGACTTCTGTATGTACCCATGTACCTGTATGTTCTTCCTGCTGTCTCGAATCATTTCAATGAGTCTGGCCAATTGAGGTGGATAGGTCGGAGTTTCCAGAGTGACCAATACCACCCATGATGCTTCCAAGGTCCTTAAGGAAGTCCCTCCTCTCACCAGCACCCCGTCTTGCAAGGCGTATGGGGCTGTTGGTCCTTCCGAGTGCTGTTGTGGTGGGGTCACCGCTGCTTCTTGTTGACTCTTGCTCATAGTGGCTCCCACTAGAGCCAACATTAGCAAGACTATTGTTAGTCTACTGGCCACTCGTCTCGCCGTTTTCAACACCTGTGATTGCATCTTCCTGGCGAGGTAACTTGTGGGCCGCGTCACTGTCGCTGGATGGGTGAGGACGCTTGATGAGGTCAAAGTCCTTATGCAAGTCCTTGTTGTGCCTAAGTCTTTCCTCCGGAGTTTCCGAGTCACTTGTGAGTTCACGTCTCTTCCTTCTCCTTCTCTGCTTGGCTCCTCGTGGCAGGTAAGGTCGGTGTCGCTTGCCGGAGTGATGCTGGACCTCTGGGGCTCCCAGGTCTTGGTCACTGGACTCGGTGGAGCGTGGACGCCGCACACCGCCACGCCTCCTAGCGGGACGGAGAGGCTCTTCATCCGATGCGCTCCACTGATCATCGTCGCCTATGGCTCCTCCCTCGACTGGCCCTTCCATTGGCGTGGCTAGAGGTTTGTTGACCCCCTCTTTTTGCACCTCCAGAGCAGTGGGCGGATACATAGTCATAGGGGCGCCCCTGACGGCTGGCCAAGGTCTGGCCACTGGGGGGCGTACTTTGCGTTTTGGTCTATCCCTGATTTTGTCCCAAGACATTTCTGGATCCACAATTCTCACTTTTTCTCGGTTTAACACCTTACATTTGCCTGTGTGCTGGTGCGTCAGCCAGAGAACTTTCCCTCTGATTTGGGTTACCAGCCATTGCGGGTCCCACCTACTCGTCAAGGTCAGAGGCTCCTCGGCCTTTATTACTGCTGCATCTCCTACTTTGACCTCGCCTGCATTCGCCCTCTTAGCTAATCTCTCCCGGTTGTATTTGCGAGAGTCCTCAGTTAGTACTTTTGCAGACCTAAGGGCCTCATACAGCTCATGCAGGCGTCCATGAAGTACTTCCCCTCCGGTGAAGGCCCTGTGCAGAGGCAGGCGGGGACGCCTGCCATATTGCAAAAAGAAGGGACTATGCTGGGTCACATCTGACACTGAGCAATTGTAACACATTACTGCTGGTCCCAATTGCTCCTGCCATTGAGAAGTGTCATTGTTTATCAGCTTAGCCATAATCTCTTTGAGTGTGCGATTAAAACGTTCAATCCTCCCATTCGACTGGGGGTGATAGGGTGTGGTCCGCCGGTGTTTCACTCCCACAGATCTCAGGTAGTCCTCAAAAGCCAGGGCATTGAATTCACGTCCCAAGTCGGACAATATTGTCTCCACATATCCATGCCTGGGAAAATATTCCTGATGTAATTTACCCCACACACAGTCGTTGGTCTTCCTTGGGATGGGGTGGCACTCCGCATACCCTGAGGCATGGTCAATAATCGTCAATATGTAGCTGTTCCCCTGGGGGGACGCCACCAAGGGCCCCACCAAATCCAGAGAAACCAACTGGCCTACACTTTCCGCTTTGGGCATCTCTCCCATGGCCGAGTGCACCTTCTTCTTGCTATGCACCTGACAGGTGGGACAGCGCAGCACCCTTTCTCGGACCTCTCTCCTCATTCCAGGCCATACATACGCTTCCTGTATTTTGCGCATGGTTTTGACATGGGCCATGTGGCCCACCTCCTTGTGCGCCTGTTCGATCACTGCTGGACGAAAGGACTCAGGCAGTACCAACCTATGATACTCCGGGGCATATGAATAAGGCTTCTGGATCGAGTATAGGAGTCCCTTGATTATCTCATACTGACTGTCAGGGTCATTGCTCTCTCCCCATTGGCTCATGCCTTGCTGCTCTTTCTGTACTTGCATCGGATCCAACCCATCATCCAATATAGGAAGTGGCTCATCCTGGGGCAAGTCCTCCGGCAGTGTGTCTCCCATTCTCCATTCATCGATGTCATACGTATCAATGCCCTCTGGTCTGATCCTGGACAGCATGTCTGCCCTCACGTTTAGCTTTCCCTTTCGGTATTGGACCTTGCACCCGTATTCAGCCAACAACACCGCCCATCTTTGTATTTTAGTGTTCTGCATCTCGTTTGTAAAGAGAGATGTCAATGGCTTGTGGTCCGTGAACGTCTCGAACCTGGCTCCCCACAAATATGGCCTGAACACTTTCAGAGCTGTTATGACTGCATATGCCTCTCTTTCTATCGCCGCCCAGCGTCGCTGGGTGGTAGACAATAGACGAGACAGGTAGCTAATCGGGCGTTCGATCCCAGTCTCCATATCCCTTTGACACAATATGGCTCCAATGGCTACGTCTGATGCATCGGTGTAAAGTAGATAGGGATCATGAGTTCGAGGATGCGCCATGACGTGGTCACTGATCAATAGTCCCTTCAAGCAATCGAAGCTGGCCTGTTCCGCTCTGCCCCACTGGAATCTGGCATGTTTGCGAGTCAGTGCCACTAAGGGTTCTGACTCAGCAGCATAATTCGGCATGCAGGTCCGGTAGTAGCCTGTCATGCCTAGGAACGTGCGGATTTCCTTCACAGTTCTTGGAGAGCTCATGTTGGAGATAGCCGTGACTTTATCGGGATCTGCCCTCAATCCATGGCCACTGACTACAAAGCCCAGCAGTTTCACTTCTCTTTGCCCAAAGACACATTTCTTGGGATTTAGAGTGAGATTGAATTGTCTGAATCGCTCTATTACCTCCCTTAAATGCTGTCGATGGGACAAAATGTCAGGACTGTAGACGACTATGTCGTCCACATAGATCATACAGCTGACACCTATTAAACCATGCAGGACCTCATCCATGGCCCTCTGGAATTGTGCTGTCGCGTTCGACAACCCCATCGGCATCGTAGTGAACTCGTAGAGACCTTTGTAACACACAAAGGCTGTCTTTTCCATGCTGGACTGCTCCAAGGGCAGCTGATAGAAACCAGACTTGAGATCTAAGGTGGTGTAAACCGAGGATCCATGCAGCTGGTCGAACACATCTTGAATTAGAGGAACTGGATAACTGTCCTTTTTCGTGACATTGTTTACTTTAGTGAAATCGATGCAGAAGCGAGGGCCATCTGTGGGATCCTTCTTCTCCACAAGAACCACTGGGGACGCCCAAGGAGAGCGAGAGGGCACAATGATTCCTTGTGCCAAAAGTTCCTCCACCTTCTTGCCGAGAGCCTCTCTTTTCATATAGGGCACTCGATACGCCCTCTGCTTAATGGGAGGTCCAGTGGTCTCTATTCTCACGGCAATGGCTGGATGACGCCCCAATTGTTGTCCTGACGCCGCAAACACATCCATGTTTCTTATCATACATTCTGCTACCTCCTGGGCGGCCTGAATCTCCTCCGGGGTTTGTGGCGCCGGGTTCACCAGTAGCATTTCACCTTCCTGCTCACATTGATTTGGGGAAGGGACCAATGGAAAGGTCCTTCCCCTCCACATCAGCTGCCCAGCCGCGTAATCCACCGAGGCCCCCTCCATTCTCATGATGTCCCTTCCCAAGATTGCTGGGTGTGGAATCCCTTCCACCACCACCACTTGGATCACTCCGACTCGGTCCTCCAACATTTGGGTCCTCCCACATACCTGCAGTTCATGACCGGTGATCCCTTGTAATCCTTGGGTTGCCCTTACTATGGGCTGCCTCCTCATTCCTAAACATATATTTTTGAATTCCTGGCGCCGCAGCACTGTGCGCGCTGCTCCAGTGTCCACTAGGGCCCTTATGTGGTGACCATGAAGCCTGAGCTCCACGAAGGCCCTGCAGTCCGCTGCGGCGCTTAGCGGCCCCCCTGGGCGTGTTGATGACTGCCCATGTTGCCTCCTCTGTTATTAGGACGTGAGCTCCTGCAATCTCTGCGCAGGTGGCCCACTCTGTCGCAGCCTGCACACACAGGCCTCCCATCCTCTGTGAACTTGAGTGGGGGTCGCTCACCCGTGTTTCTTGGCCCCCTCCTCGCTCCTCCCCTGTCATAATCAGCTCCCTGTCCCTCTGACTTGTCCGAGTTTCGGCCAGGAGATTTCTTCATGGCTGCCATAAATTTCGTAAATTCCCTGGACATGCCATCCACCCGCCTAGTCAGTTCATCGATCCGATCCTTCTTCGGAGCTTCCATCCTGACTTCTCTTGGTGGTCCTAGAGCACCGATCTCCATGGGCTCCTCTTGAATTTCCTCCGGAGCACAGCCATGTAGAGCCCGGTGTAGTCTATAGTCACTACCCTCATGTTTGCTCACCTGCTCCATCGCGTCTACGTAGTCGGCTGGATCGCTCATCCTCACCACTCTCTCTACCAGCTGTTTGTCCTTCAGTCCTCGCAAATAAGCCCCCAGGAGGATGCGTTGCTGATCGGCATTTCGCTGGGCCTTTGGATACCCTAGATCGGCTGCTTCCCTGAACCTTCGCCCATAGGCGGCGGACGTCTCATAGGAGCCTTGTTGGATTTTCTCCACCTCGTCACGGAGTCTGTCTTCTTCGTGCTTTGACAGAAAGGTGTCGGAGAGGTGCTTTCTGAGGTCGGCCCAGACCGCTAGATTTCGATCGTTCAAGGAGGTCAGGTGTCTCTCCAGTTCTGCCCTCAGGTGTCCCTCCGCTGTCTGTGAGGCGACATAGACCGTGAAGCCAGTGTACGGCTCCGTGAGCTCCACATCCAAAAACCATTGCCGCAATCTTCTTGTGGAGGAGCCATCACACTTGGCTACCCGCTTGGCCTGTGCATCTGCCTTGGCGCGCTCTGAATTTTCTTTCGCCTGATTGCTCTGATGCTTCAATAGATCCGCCGTGGAGGCGATCCCATCCCTCTGGATCTTGGAATAATGCTGGAACTGTTCCGCATTCATTTTCACGTTTGTCAGTAACCCTGCACCTGTGTCCTCCTTCCTTTGTCTAGTCTAGCAACTCGAACCGGTCTCAACCACTGCTAGTTCATCAAGCACTCTCAACAATGGGTTTGTGACAAACACACCAATTGTAGTACTGCCTCTGGCATTGAGAGACCTTCCTTCTCACCTTGATTCCACTGTTGCAGTTTGGTGGATGCATTATTTTGTACATATCCCATAATGGATTGGGGTGTCTTCATTCCAGATAGAATCACGTCGGGGTCACCAGTTGTAAAGTATCCAGTGTCCTAGGTTGTGAATTCCATGTAAAGTATTGCTGTAGCTCAGCAGCATAAGTCCAATTCCTTGGTTCAACACAATAATAACAAAGTCATGAGTTTTGGGTCAGACTAGTCAGATTGGCTAAAATCAAAGATGCCTCTCTTCCCATTTGTTTATTCATTTATACCAGTCAGGGCTTCATGGCCCCTCCCAGAATCCAGGCCCTGCCACAATTGGCTGGAGGCCCACATCCAATAATAACACTCACATTTAAATACAATTCCTACTTTCCTCATCTCCCCTAGTTGGTATTTGCCAGAATATTTCCAGACCTTCCCTAGTGGGTTTTGCCCCACACCTGCATCAGGATGCTCATTAAACCATGGCAACTCAGATGCCTACAATGCATTGGTGCTAGACAATGGTCAGTGGTCCTGCATTCCCATCATTAGCAATCCCAGTCTGTTGAGCCAGGTCTTTGTACCTGCTCCCCAAGGGGTGTCAAAGCCATATACCTGAGGTAGCATTTTGTATCCAGCTGCCAAGTGGCCATTGTCCAATACAGTCAAGACCTCTGGCTGACCCCTACAGTACCTCCTCCTTTGTCAGGACTATGCTCCTCAAGTCCTTTGTCCAACTGCCCCATTGTCCCCAACAAGAGCTACAAAGGAATTCCTCCAGCAGACCAACACATTATACATATATACAAACACACTCTTAACTGACATTTCATATTTGCTTATAGTCTACCTGTACATTGCACAACTGTGCTTCACTATATTCACAATTGATAACACATTTTGACACACATATATTCATTGCATTAATCTTGACATCTTCAGACATACTCATCATGTCTGACATATACCTAAACTTGCTGCATGTTAATTTATACATTAATCATATTTTGGGTCATCATCTCAACTGGATTAAAGAGCCTCTGCTTTTTACACACTGTATCCGCAGTGTCAATTTAATCAGTTTAGTGGAATTATACATTATAGCCAACACCATGGATACTGCTTCCACAGTGTCAATAGTCAAATTCATCTGTGGACACTTTTATTAATCTGCACTGTCAATGAATTGCCAATAGACGCTCCCGATATAAACCAAATCCAATATCATCAAACCTGCATGGGGCTTTTGTCTGTTAAAATATATCATAAACAATCATTATGCATGTCTTCTCCGACTTTGTACAACTTTTAAATTGCTTCCTTAGCTTGTGAAGTTGTGATTATGTATTTTTGTATCCCTGTGTGTGGCGTGTATATTATTGCAGAACACAGCATCCTTTATTAAAGCACATACATATATTGCAGAAACCTGATATGGGCTCTACCCATCACAATACATCTCCCGCACAATCAGCATTCACAGGAAACGTACAACGGTGAAATGTCATGAGGCATTGTGTTACTAATAATTCATATCAAAAGAAAGAAAGTTTAGCTGTAACTGGTTGGCAGTGTCAAAGAGCGACATGTAAGTAGTTAGTAAGAAGTTAAAGTTGTTGTGAAGAATTATGTAAGACATGCTATAGAACTGGAAAATGCAAGGAAATGAATTAAAATAAAAAAGTACAATGTAGACATGGAATTTTATTAATATGCTGAAGAAACAAATTTTAAGGATTTAAGGCTTTTACATGTTTTCTAATATGGTCCCGGTTATCTAGAACCCAGATTAAGTTAATTTTGAAAAGAAAAGTATCACAATATAACTAATGCCATACATGAAATTGACTGAGGCTGCCTAACTTATTCGTTAAAAGCGAAAATAAATTACCTGTTTTGACTGAAAGCAGTCGACTCAAAGATATTGTCATCTGGCAGTGTGGTGAACATGTAACACATTAACCTCCTGGGTGGGGTCTTCACTTGCCTCAACATAGAACGCGATCCCATGAGACTCCAAAATTGACACACAACCATCATAGGAACCAAGCAGACACATTACCTGCTAGGCTACTGAGCTGCAAAGGTGTCCTTTCCCGAAATTCATATACATTTACATAGTGTTCCTACAGCATAGTTAGCCACAACGCAGTAACAAGACTGTTAGAGTTTTTTGTGAAATTATAAATTCTAAGTGAACTTTTTGTACCATTCCTTAGATGCCGTTGATGTTCATAACTTTGTTACCATCAGTCATGACATAGCATATATGTAGATTCTTCCTCTTGCATATGCCACGATTATTGATGCAATGCACAGTGTGTGTGTGTACAGCTGTAGATACATAATAATGCATGGGGTTTTCTGTAAAGCCCCGTTCCCACATAGCCGAGTTACTCGTAGTCAACTCGTAGTAATAACAAAAATTACGTAACACCCAAAATTCGAGGAGTTGGCGACGAATTTTTGCGGAAAAAATGACCAGGAGTGACTCGCCGAGTTACTCGCCGAATTACTCGCCGAGTTACTCGGCGGGTTCAGCGAGCGACTCGCCGAGTACCAGGAGTGACTCGCCGAGTACCAGGAGTAACTCGCCGAGTACCAGGAGTAACTCGCCGAGTACCAGGAGTAACTCGCCGGGTGAAGCAAGGTGTCTACGACAGCGACGAGTCACCCATCGAATGATAGGCCGACGCCAGCCTACCTGCATTCTCAGATGAATATCTCGCTTAATATTTGGTCTATTTTCGATCCGAAAAAACCTATGGAGTCACTATGAATTATACTACAAAACAATCTTTATTTGACGAAAATCGGACTAATATTAAGGGAGCAGTAGCTTTTTAAAGAAGCGCTCAGCTTTCTGCATTAATACAGTCTGGGCGCGGACGCTTCAGGGAGCACCAGTATAAGTAAATTAAATATAGCAAATAAAATCACAGATCAAATCACAAATACTAATTACAATATCAATATTAGATTTAAATTTTACAAAATATACACAAATTTATACTGATCATAATATCACAATAAGATTCAAATTAACACAAAAAGATAAGAAAGTTATACAAATATAATCATTGCCTGGTAATTACAATTAAATATATTGCTTTTAATTAATGAAAGCAATTACATATTTTTGTAATTGTGAATGACAATCAAGACAATGTCATATTACTGTGTCATCTTTGAACAAACCATGAAATGACAGGTCAAAGAACCCCAATTTAGGCAATTAGGCAATTGACACATGTATTGAATTTGCTGTATGCTCTACACCAATTCTTTGTATCATTCAAAATGCTAATAGCAATTACTGTGTCATCTTTGAACAAACCATGAAATGACAGGTCAAAGAACCCCAATTTAGGCAATTAGGCAATTGACACATGTATTGAATTTGCTGTATGCTCTACACCCATTCTTTGTATCATTCAAAATGCTAATAGCAATTGACATAACAGTCATGGCAGTTGGCAGAATGAGTAGAAATGAATTGCAATAAAGCTCATCCAAACAATGTATATAAAAAGGTCAAAAATATTGACCACACCATTCATGTCAGGGCCATACACAGAGCACCTTGCCGCCGCCAGACTACCTGCCTTCTCAGACAAATATCTCGCTTAATATTTGGTCTATTTTCAATCTGAAAATCTGTGTGGAATAAGTATGAACTCGACTATAATTCAATATTTATTTGACGAAAATCGGACTAATATTAGGGGAGCAGCAGCCTTTTAAAGTAGCGCTCAGCCTTACCTGCATTGATACAGTCCGGGCGCGGACGTCTGCGAGAGCACCACTGTTTGCCCTCCGCCAACTTAGCTGCCTTCTCAGACGAATATCTCGCTTAATATTTGGTCTATTTTCAATCCGAAAACGCGTATGGAATCAGTATGATTTATACTACAATTCAGTCCTGATTTGACGAAAATCGGATTAATATAAATGGAGCAGCAGCCACCGCAAGACAACTGCCTTCTCAGACAAATATCTCGCTTAATATTCGGGTTTTTTTAAATCCGAAAATACGTATGGAATCACTATGAATTATACTACAAAACAATCTTTATTTGACGAAAATCGGACTGATATTAGAGGAGCAGCGGCCTTTTATATTATATACGACCCCCTACGCTGATGATGCATGTACTAGAACTCGGCGAGTTACTCGGCGAGTTACTCCTACAACTCGGTGAGTTACTCCTACAACTCGCCGAGTTACTCCTCGCACTCCTGAACATCCCCCCCGAGTGTAATACGAGCGAAAATAGCGCCGAGTAACTCGGCGAGTTCGAGGAGTAACTCGGCGAGTTCGAGGAGTAACTCGGCGAGTTCGAGGAGTAACTCGGCGAGTCATGGCCGAGTTTTTGGACTCCTGGATAGTTCGCCGAGTGTGCCGTGCAGCACGGCATACTCGGGAGACTCGGCAAACTCGGCTCCAAATCTCACGAGTTCGCTACGAGACTCAGGAGTTACTCGCCGAGCATCTCTCGAGTGCGAGGAGTAATCGCCGAGTTTAGTAAGAGTTGGGCCCGAGAGGCGTGTTACGTAATACTACGAGTTGACTACGAGTAACTCGGCTATGTGGGAACGGGGCTTAAGAGCTGTTTCTCCATATGAATAATGTACCACCGCCATCCAGAGAGGAATTGTATTTACTCAGGCAAAAAAAAAAAAATACAACTCTTGGTTTGTTTCATAACGAGTGGTTTAGTGGTCAAAGTGAAGGTCAGCCTCTGTGCACTTAATTAAAATTCCATAGTATAAGATCTCAACCCTCTATAATTTACAGCTTACCCTTGATAGACAACTGAAAATCTCTATGAGAATATTGTTAGTCAAGGCAGCTAGCCCTTAAGACATTTAAAGTTTTCAAGATGTGTATAGAATGATTGACACCCATATCATTGTTTACTTAGCTTAGATACTGATCACATAACTAATAAATCAATAACATGTTCTGTGAGGTGAGGATGAGAGACGGAGGCTATTAACTGGATAAAGCTAACTACCATGTTAATAAAGAACTCCTAATAGGGCCAAGCCATTATGGACACTCGCAATGATTTCTGAGAGAGATGGTGGGTGGATTAATTAGGGCTTTACCTCCTGTAATTAGGACAGGCAGGGACCAAGGCAATCAGATGATGGATGAAACAGCCATCCAACTCAGGATTAACTGGGAATTGAACCCGGAACCCAGTGGTTGGAAGGCCAGCACGCTACCACTGAGCTAGGCCCCAACCCCTACCTGAGAGAGATCTTAAGGGACAGGTCCTTCAGTGTGTTACTTATTCCAAATTCCTGCATTGCTTTTTTTTTATCATCTTAATTGCAACAAATAATTAAGAAAAACAAATATCGACACAAAACCTATTCACAAAATATACTCATTTACGAAAAAAAAGATAGAGGTAGCCGTCACAGAGAAAGTACTACGATGCATATATTCCATGTTGCATTAAATGCACCTGGTTCTTGTCCTATTTTGACCTTATATGGTAATGTTGCCATAGCGACATGTTCATTTTGACCTCTTGGTGACCTTTTGACCTTGCACGGCCTCACAAGAAGGTCAATGACCTACGTGGGTTGTCCACCGTATAAAAATAACAGGTGCTTTCATATCTCACCATTTCTGCAGTAATTCAGGATTTTTGTGGAGGAATAGGAGTTTTCGGGAGTCCAAGATGAAGGAAATTGTTTGTTTGCTTGTCTTCTGTGCTGTGCTGATTGCAGCTGACAAATACGAGAACAAACAGAAGAAGGCTTATGAAAAGGTGAGATAATGCTGTAAATCTTAATGCAGATTGTAAATACATTTGTCATTCGGTGTTTATCTTATAATATAGAAGCTAGGTGGCCTTGAACTTTTGTCAAGACATTGCTCAGCACCTCTGAAGGTCCTGAATTCAAATCATGGTTTACACATTCGATAGCTTGTTTGGTCAGCTCTGCTTTTGATGTGCTGGGTTCAATACCCTGAGCACTCACCAGGTAGATGTTTATCGCATGATACATTAATTTTTTAGGTGCTTTGTAGGTGCTTCGTATCAGTGTCTATGCTAAAGCGAGTAAGAGACTCCATCCGTGGGGTAGATGTGTAACATGGTGTAGACTTCAAGCCTTATCATTTCATCATTATGAATGATTCTACCAGCTGGTCATATTAGCTAAGCTAGCACTTAGACAATAATACTGCAATTTTAATTTTGTTTTTAGGATTATGGAAAAGAAGATCAGAAAGATTATGGCAAAGGCTACAGGAATGATTATGAAAGAGACTACAGAAAAGAGTACAGGAAAGACTACAGAAAAGATTACGGAAACGATTACGGAAACGATTACGGAAAAGCTTATGGAAGAGATAACAGAAACGACTACATGGGAAGCTACTATTCCAATGACTACAGCAGAAGTGGAATGGTCGACTACCCTACACTAAGCAGAAGTGGAATGGTCGACTACCCCTCACTAAGCAGAAGTGGAATGGTCGACTACCCTACACTAGTAGACAATGCATACAGGCAAGAGCAAGTCAACAGTATTGCACGCGCCATTGGTACTGGTACCGGTACTGCGGAATTGGATGGTGTTCCCGGTACTGTCCTGGACCGAAACCGGAATGCCGGTAATGGCAACAATGGGTACCAGAACAACGGCTACAACCAAGGAAGGTACAATGACTACATGTACAGGAATAATCGTGGAGATAATGGCTATGGGGCTTATTGGTAAAATAAGCATCTGCAGAGCTCAATGCAAATGTCATTTTCGATGAAGATTAAAGCATTCATTCTGTCCTTCGTCTTTCTTTATTTTAATTTTCAATTAAATGTTGTGTACAAGAAATGTGACAATTTGACGCACAGATGTGAGAATTTAATCATGAGTGTGCCTACAGGTTTGCACCAGACATTAGAGTTTAAAATAAAAACATTTGATCAATGATGTGCATCAAATAATCTGACATTAAAATGTCTGCAAACCTTCGAGATAATTTTTGACGGTGACACAGCGCAGACTTTACACACATTTAATAATACCCGATATGAGGTGTTAACAGTGAAGATATTTGTCATAGCAGTAATCATGAATGACATTTTCAAATCTTAGCTCCCTATGGGTAAGGCACAATTTTCCAATATGTAGTCACACTGACCATATCTATTGATGTATCCAATAATTGGTAAACATTTCACCGAAACCCTTACTGATGTGGTTGCAGCTCAATTACAACCAATTAAAAAGTAAAGGTTTACACAGTAATTTTTACATAATTAGGATTATCATGGACATGAACAGTCATACATGACTACCTTTGGTCATTTTGACGCCTCGACTTTTACATCGTCAATAGAATCATCTATTTTATTAGACCTTTAATTAAATTATAATGATATTCTTGTCGTCTGTGCTTTGGCAATAAAAAACTACACCAATGGGCTTGATGTGTGCTGCAGGGTTTTAAAAGTTTCGTCATCATTCTGTCTGCCTCTAACACGTGTTGACTAAACTTCACTTCAGTACCATTGATATCAAATGAAGAGTATTACATTGCGGATGGTCCCTAAATTACATTACGGATGATACTGTTTCTGAAACAATACAATACAATACAATACAATACAATACAATATACAATGCAACAGACCAAGCTTCCTATTGCTACCAGGACTGTAAAACTGTTACGTAATAGATTTGTACGCGCATACGAGAATGATCACTTTGGCGCCACTGGCTGGTTTATGATGTTTACAAGAACCCAAATACTGCGTGCATGGACCAAAAATTATATGCGTCGTCAGTTACAATTTAATTCACTGAATTTATGAAATCTTGTATTTGAAGATTTGGCACAAGTAATTACTGATAAGTGTAGACAGAACGTTGAAAAAAAAAATATTCGTCTCACAGTTCATCAGATTAAGTTCAACAGGAGACCGCCTTTATACAATACATTCTTGACGGATAAGCTATTGCTGATAAACGTGTGGCTATTAGTAAATAAAAATTGGAACATGTAAGCGACTGGTTACAGAAAAATAATTACATGGATAAACGCACAGAAATGTGTCCTATAATTTTCAACATGAGGTGAATGGTTGGTTTCAGGGATAACTTATACACTAGGGGTCTCTCGCCATGTTATACGTACCAAAGCGCCATCTCGTAGATTATGGTTTGTCACACCAAAATTGGAAGGAAGGGGATCTAATTTACCCAATACAGCAATATCTCATTAACAGTGCATTAGTATTAAGGTTTTAACTTAGGCTTTTTTCTTCTTTTTTTCAACCATCGCAACACACCTTAAGACATGTTCTTGAAATAATTTTGTTCGTGAGGTACATGTGGTCAAATTACTCTACCATGTATTGCCTCATATTATTCGCCATCTGAACAAAATACGTAATACTTCTCTGGGTAAGAGTGTTTTTTAAACCCTCGAAATTAAGGAGACATAACCAAATAGACAGTAAATCTTACATAACATTTGGTTACAATTCAGCCCAATTGAATTCAAATTGTTTGCTTATTATAGCTTATTATACTCGTAGCTAACCACAGCAATTTAAAGAAACTATTACATGCCATAGAAATATATATATATATATATACAACACGACGCGTGTGAAAATAATGCAGCTTTTATTTACATTACTTGAAATTACAGAAGATTTTAAGTTTCATTTTACACGTAATAATCCTTAATAACAGTGCAATGGTTTACAAAATAACTACATTAGGAAATCTAACCCTAATTGTAAGTACTGTGAAATTCTGAACCAGAATCATAAAACTATTCTAACAATGAATCTGTTGAACTCTATCCTATAGATGGTTAAAAAAAATACAAATTGAATATTGTTAATAATAAATTTTTTCTGGATACATATATTGTACCTTTAAAGAAGTGCTGTGATTACATAGGTCTGTTATGTAGGTGCACTAGAAAACAAACAATCGTCAATGTGACTAATTTAAGTGCAGCTACTTCTGGATAGTCACTCTGACTAATTCTTCATATAAGAATAACACTACACTTCGTCATCCTGGAATATAATAATTTCTATGCCTGCTGTGTGAATAGTTTAGTTGATTATTTTCCAGTTATTTCATATGAAATATAAAAAAGAAAAACTGTCTAATCGTACATTTAACATTCGCTTACTTCTCTGTGAAATGAGAAAAATGATCAAGACAGTTACAATTTTCCTTTTAAAATACTTATCAAAGATGCTTCTATTATATTTGATGATTATTCATTGTGGCAATTAGTTAAACCTAAACATTAATTGCAGTATAGTTTTTGTTCTCTTCTTATCCTCGGGTTTCGAATATTCTGGATTACAAGCCATTATTTTAGGATACGAAACTGAAGCCTCCTATACTGATATTTCTGAAATGAGAAAAAAAGTATGGATTATATCATTGCATTATAAGTCATTGAATAGAACCAGGTATAAGAACAAATGAAGGTCCCGGGTTCGAATTCCGAACCCCCCCCCCCCCCCCCCCGAAGTCTTCCTAACATTTTTCAGTGGAAATTTTTCACGTCTATGCTGGTGCAAGTTGGCGTATGGGGCAACAGAATCGACTAATAATGGCTTCGGCTAAAGTTTGAAGAATTTTCCACGGATTACGAATTAACTTTTAATAGATGCAAGAGGCAATACTATATATATCTCTTTTATTTGTCACAATGTACAATACGGTGTGTTTAGATTATTCTACTGGCAACATTTACTTTTTGCCATGTTGTGCTTCCAGAATCTGCATCTATTATTCACCTTGGACGCCCACTTTTCTGTAATACCAAGTGCCATAATTTTGACGAGTTATTGCCTCTTTTTTATAGGCATTATATAATGTTTAAGACCCAAATTTGGAAAGATACCTTCAAGTGTCAAAGGTGTTTATTGGTGCTTGCTACTTTCTGAAATCGTGCTTGAAAAAGTTGCAAGTGAACTGGCGCAAAGCTTTAAGACAAGTTTGGAGATGCTTGAGACAATTCTCCACCGGAATGTCAAAGAACTGCGCAGTACAAGGGACAATTTAACTGACTGCATCCTAAACAGAGAAGACGGGAACACGGTATAAATTAATCCTACTATTTATATAATGATTTTATATTTTAAATTTCCATATATTTAATGTATACAGTTGTGTATAAATAAGATTATGTATATAAATGTGTGGACTCCAAGCCTCACTGACTCATCAAAATTCATTTCCATCTAGATATAAGTCTCAGCTGCGTGGGAAGTAGTTCACAATATGTTCAGTTTGGATTACTTTTACAAACGTGTCAGTGGTCTTATACTTTTGGAGGGTGGTGTAGTATAGTTTTGAACTGCAATGTAATTTGTACAATCAGGATTTTAGCTGCTACTTATACCACTCGACACCTCATCCTGCCAATCACAGACCAGGATTTGGCCTCGATAATACCCATATTCATTGTTGTCTAATATATATTACCATGAGAAGATATAAGGCATACTGGGAAAATAAACCAAATGCAACAGATCATCATTAGCCATAAACAAAGTTACCAAGCGACGATGCACATGATAACGCCAACTAAACAAAGCCATCAGTTGTTTTTTTCTTACAAACATTAGACGCACTATCAAGGTTTTTAAAAGCTCTTATGGCTAGAAAATGAACCTTAACTGGCCTTAAAACAGCTGCAAGTCACGTGAGATTGCAATATTACCCACAATGCTCTACTGCCAAAAGAGGCAATCCCTAGGGTAATCAGCGACATCTAGTGATAAATTATTAAAGAAATGCTATTTTCTCTGAACAAAATCCCCCCTGTGAGAATATGAACGGGGGAAAGCATGCTATCTATTTCATGTGTGTTTTCAAAAGACCAGACTGATAGTTTGCATTAGTGTTTGGCACATACGAATTTGCTTAAATGTTATAAAAATAACGTGTACAACCCTAAACGATACAATTACCTCTGTGCAGTATATATTGCCTCATTGTCACATGGGATATAATGGAAGTGACAAATTACAGATTAATGAATTATTCAACTATGAAATGTGTTGACATGTACCATGTCCTTTAGATAAACAGCTGTGAAAAAAAAATTCATTTACTTTAAGTCTAAAGAGAGGGATAATTGAAAGAGCATTTCACTTAATCATCAGTTTAGTGGCTGTGTGGTCAAGGTATTAGCCAACTTCTCTAAAGATTCCGAATTCGGTTATTGGCTTAAGGCACATGATTTTAACGTCCCAATGTCTCAATGTTACTGGGTCCGAAGCTTAGTGAGCTTACATGGCTTATAATTATAGATTGTAAATACAAGAGTTCTGACCATGTTAAAAATGTGCCACATGGGTGGGGTCTATAACTTGCCTGAGCATAGACACCAAGTGCAAGGTACTTCAAATTTAATGTCTCACACGATCGACATTTAGCTGAGATAAAATGAAATACACTCTCCTCACACTTTCTCATGTAATTTTACCAGTGAAAACTTGGTTTAGAGGTTACAATATCCAAATTCAAGTCCATTGCCCATATGATTAGGCAATGGTAATTCTGCATATCATCAGTGTTTAAAACAGTAAACTGAATCCAAGGATGTAACTGTCATGATAAATGGAAATATGACAGCAGGTGAATGATAATATTAATATTCATGTGAAGCGCTCAGCCTGCTGTGACCTTTTAGATACATTCTGCTGACCTTACAATTACACTCTTAGCAGGCCAATGCAGGCTCTCTGAGGAATATTTAGCCTTGAACTCCGGAATTATCCACATGAGGCTTTTAGCACTCACACTAGTGCCATCAATTTGTTTCCTGCAGTCAAGTACACATGAAACCTGGGTGAGATGTCCCTAATTGAACTATGCCATGGTTAGGATTCGAACCTACTACCTCTTGGTTAGTATGTGAACACCTTAACCACTGGACCACGATACCCACAATGTATACAATAATGTTAAAGATATCTGTCAACATTGCCCTATAATGGCAATAAGCAATAAATCAACATGCCTACTACAGTGTATGCAATTAATGAAAATCTACTGCAATTCAGGTGCTGTAATTTTTGGCCAGCATCAGTAAAAGGTACAAAGGCATGGGTGCGGTCGAAAAGGCTAGCCATGGGGTGTAGGTATGATAGAGCTTTTTTTTGCTTATCAGAAATGTGCATGCAAGGAGCTCTCACTACACCATTCTCTGCAGTCTACATAATTCATAAGATATTACCCCAAGCTGTACAAGTGAAAGTAAGCCAATGGTGTCATGGCTAAAATATGGACGAGTGTGCCCAACACACAGCCACTATCACGCATAGACCATCACGAGCTTCCGATGCCATGCATTAGAGGCAAACATTAACTAGATGCTGCTGACATGTTATTGCACATGGCTCTATTAACATGACAGTTTTGTGATTAAACAGATTCCACACCTAATATTTAGCTTAAAGAATATTACATTAACATGGGATTGACGTCATAATCAATAATGCATGTTACACAGCTTCCGCCTTTGTGGAAGGATGGTATTACCTGTAATGTGCCCAAGGTTATCGCTAACTAAAATTGATGGTCAAAATTGACTGTTGCGCAGCAAAATAGATAGAAAGGTAGGTAGGCGGGTAGGTAGGTTAGTAGGTAGGTAGATATATAGGTGGTTAGATAGATAGATAGATGGATAGATAGATATATAGATAGATGGATAGATAGATAGACAGATAGTTAGATAGATAGATCGATAGAACGATAGATAGATAGATAGATACATAGAGATAGAGAGATATATAGATAGATAGATAGATGGATAGATAGATAGACAGATAAATAGATAGATAGATAGATCGATAGAGCGATAGATAGATAGAGAGATAGATAGATAGATAGAGAGATAGAGAGATAGACAGATAGATAGATAGATAGATGGATAGATAGATAGGTAGGTAGATAGAGAGATAGATAGATAGATAGAGAGATAGATAGATAGAGAGATAGATAGATAGATAGACAGACAGACAGACAGACAGATTGATAGATAGATAGATAGATAGATAGACAGATAGATAGAGAGGTCTTTCAAGATTTCTTCAGGGCAATCTTTTAACATAATTATGATAAACTTTTTTTTTTAATGTGAAGTTTGTGAGCCAATCCACAACGCTCCAAAGCTTTTTGGCGATTATCTTTTTCAGCATCACCAAGGATAGGTTTTGATTTAAATAGAAGCTGCTGCAGAATCAAAGATATTATAAATGTCAATATGGCAGTAAGTGATACATTGGTTGTAGCATCAACTCTTTGTAGCAAGCCTTTGCAGAAAAAAAATTAAGGTTTTTTTAGTTAATTAAAAAAGGGTAAACCTGCAAAAGAGACCTACCTTCTTTTGCAAATATTTGTTTTGTATGTGATGCAACGCCCTTATTCCTTACTCATCATTTTTATCTTTCTCTCTTTATTCTACCTCAACAGATCTAGGTTAGCAGAACGCGAATGTTCATCTCACTCATAATGCATTATGTAGATTGGTGTAGTTGCTGTAACTGGTACTCTGCATGAACTGCCTGCCACACTAATGTGAACTGTTCATTATACCTGAGCCTCATGGAACCATAACAGCCCACACAGCTAAGCTCATTGACACTGTTCTTTCAATGTGGCAGGTCAGACCAAATGCTAGAAATGTCTGTTACAAGACTAAGCTGCAGCTTAACAGTCAAATTAAAAACCCTTAAAAGACCAAAGTGTTCAAAGTTTATGACTTATTAATGAATGCAAACCCATAGTTATAATCTTTCCATGAAGGAAACTGAAATAAATTAAATCGAATTAATTGTGGTCAAGCCAACAATATTTTGTATTTTTGACAATTCAGTTATGCCAGGATATTGGGTAACCGTTTAATCCATGGTAAATGGTGGACTCAAAGGCTTATAATCTCATCTTTACATCTACCCCTGGAGTTGGTTAGCTAAGCTAAGCAAGCTTCAAACCAGTAGCATAATACAATACAATACAATACAATACAATACAACACAATACAACACGATACATTCAATAAAATACAATGCCCTATCGGATAGCTGTAATATATGGCTTGTACCATAGGCCTACCTGCCAGTGGCTAACTGTATTGATGCACCACTAAATTGCCCTTTGTTTTCCTTCGTGACAAATGGTCTATTGGTGCAAAAACAAATGTTACCACAGCCTAAATGTGTCTATGAAATAGGAGACAGGGGAGTAATCGATCAATATTTTCCAAAGGTTTTGCTGTCACCCAGTGCTAGACATTTATCCAGCAAAATATGTTGCTGATGTTTGTTACATCATGCAATGGTAGCACTTTGTGACTTGCAAGTATTAAACATTAGTAGGTTTTTCCTTTGGTATTTAACTACACATAATGTACCATTTGCATGTTTATGTTTTTGGTCCTGGTTTATAAATGCGGATACATTTAGGTACACTACTTTTTCTGGCCGTCTGTCTTCACATTCACCCTGACTGTGCAACCACCACCATCAGCAGATGTCCTTGAATTAGCAATTGGGTACAAGGGGACTGAATTACATACAAAAATCTCTAATCATCTAATTCATCTAAAAAATACTTTTTTTGTATCAATCCCTGGCATAAATAACCTGCTCAGCTGTTGGAGCACAAAAAACCTTTATTCAGTCAGGGATGTTGGCTTTGAGAAAATATCAAAAACTCATCTATTCCGTACTTCCGATGAAGTAATCCAAGTGGCAGTGAGCAGAAATCATTTCTGAAAAAGGGCGCCATAAAATTGATTCATTATGATATTATCATAGCGTGGGTGGGTGAGACTGCCCATATTTTTGCACCGGATAGGGCTGATCTGGACAGGCAGGTGCCGAGGCAATGAGGAGAATGACGAACGTGTGTTAAACGGTCGCCTAAGGAAATTGACTAATCTGGTCCTTTAAGACAGGTATCTTTTTAATATCGGGGCAAAAAAATTAATTACTAAACACACTGGGAGTTAGGGTGGTCGTTTACAGGTGGACACTCTATACAGGTTGCCGTTAGGGGAGGTTTGAATGTACATCTAACAGTAATCTCTCAACCTGTTGCATATATGTCATTCTGTACCTGTCTTATTATGAAGAATATGAACATGAATGACCTTACTTATGCCACAAAATAAATCTTTCATGCTACTGTTACTGATGTCATAGGAAGTGCAATTAGTTCATACGTTACATGCCCCACTCTTGCATGACTCACAAACTCATTGTGACTTCTGAAGCGAAAATCGATGGCTGTTGTCCCCACTTTCTTTGGGTATGAACAAAGCTAAGGACACACACAGAAGTCAAAGCAAAGGATTGCATGCAGAAGTGGCCAATCCTTCAGCATATTTGAGGCAAGGAGACGCCATGTCACCTATTGTTCTCACCGCAGCTGTACATATTGCTAGCGCAGCATAATATAAAGGTAATAGGCATGGGTTCCACAGCACTTGAAAATCAAATCCCCTGCATTTTACCTGAGTTATTCCCTAAAGGTCAAAGATTCCCTGAGAAATAGAATTACATGCTATCATATCAGAATGACTCCAAGGATTATGTAAATTGCATAGCTGCTGTAGCAGGAACATATTAAGTAAAAGATATTCATATGTAAAAGCAGTTATGGATACGAAAATTTACATTCATAATAAGACATAGGACTTCAGTGCATTCAATGTGCAAAAACTGTCCAAATAGGGAACAGGTTCTACAATTTAGCTGTTGAAGAAATATTAATTATTAGGTATATTGCAGGCAAATATAATTTGCGCTTATGTACTGCTCAGGCAGATTTCTCTTACAAATTAAAATGTTAAAATTGACAAATATAAATCTGAAAGTTGCATACATAACCACTCAGTCGGCAGCGCTAATTTGACCATGTATTCTTTTGTTGGGATCTTCCTTTCAATAAGCCTCTTAGACGAACTCAAACTAAATTAATAAAAAAAAGTAGTGTAACTATAGCTGGGTGGTCTAATGGTTAAAGCATGATATATATTTACCAAAGGTCCCAGGTTCTAATTTGTTTCCTTGGGATATAGCAGTCATCAGCATCAATTATCATCAGTATAGTTGAATGTATAGTACTGTACATCAGTAAACATGCAATGGTGTATCACATCAAACAACTAAGACTTGTGATATAATATAGCCTTCTGAATTCACAAAGATACAGACCCCGGGGAATTGGCCCTCTTTGCAGTTGCATGGGGGACGCAGGTGTTCTTGAGTCAGCCCCCAGGGGTCTGAATGTATTAAAGTAACGCACAACACTTCAGCAATGCAGCACACATCTCCAATATTCCCACTTCCACGTTCACGTCAGGCAAAACTCCATGACGTATGCTCATAACAATATGTCTTATTAGCAACAACGGATTTGTTTTTGTAAAATTCTTTACCTTGGTACACACTATGGTCTTAGCATGAACACACTAATATTTGTTTTTGTATAAATATCTACCTCAGTGTAATATATGGTAAATCATTACATCAGTCAGGGTTGTTAGTTTGTTTGTCTGTTTGTTTGTTTGTTTGTTAGTTAGTTAGCTTGTTTGTTTGTCTGTTCGTTTGTTTGTCTGTTTGTTTGTTTGTTTGTTTGTTTGTTTGTTTGTCTGTCTGTTTGTTTGTTTGCCTGTTTGTGAGTTAGTTAGCTTGTTTGTCTGTCTGTTTGTTTATTTGTTTGTTTGTTTAGACATGTTTACAGTTTCCCCAGTGAAATGGAGCCTGCGAAGGCGTCTGCTAATGTAACTTATAAACTAAAATTTAGAAGGCAGGGCGGCTAAACTAAACATCTCAGCTGGATGTCATTCACCTGGGATGTTAAATTGGTGATGCCGTGAAAAATCTAACACACTGGGATACAAAATATGTGTAACATAGCCACGAAGGCATGGAGACCCACCAACTCTATATCAGAATAATAATCATCCCTCATAAGCGTCCTTGCCTTATAGAGAGCTGCATTATCCTAATCCTTACTCAAGAAACTATTCATCATGTTAAGGGAGAAATTATGAAAGATATTAAAGAGCATTTAATAATGTATATTTTTTTTTGAAAGAAGAACATTTACCTTGAGAAAATCATATTTCTATCAATATCATTAAAACTTTTGAATCCTAGTAATACATCTTGGTTTCTCACATTATTCAAATGACCACTTTTAAGGGACCAATTATGACGACATCCAGAAATATCTGTAACTTTACCTGATCAGAACTGGATCCGTACGATGTACTCCTTAAAACAACTGTTCTAATTTTTTACAAGCTAGACTGATCTATCATCTGTTAACCACTATGATAACGATATATTGAAATCTAATCATTTCTAAGGCCACTTCCTGGCTGATATTTAATTTCAGAGCATATAAGTGTAGTGTAGTGTAGTGTAGTGTAGTGTAGTGTAGTACAGTGCAGTGTAGTACAGTGCAGTGTAGTGTGGTGTAGTGTAGTGTATATTGTGTATATAAAACAAATAAATAGTTGCAGTTTTTGTGTTAATTCAGTCAACTAAACAGTTTCATAAAATAAGGTCGACTCCAAACATCTGTAGCGACCTATTCCTGGTTGTAGCTAAAACTGGCTAAAGCAAGCCACTTCTGCTACTCCTAGCTTATAGTCGCCTGACGCCAAAAAAATATAAACCTTGGTAAATGTATGATATTTATCTGATACATGTACTTTAAGATCCGGCATTGAGTAGCCAGCTATAGCCAGACATTGCTCGTTTGGTAGAATCGCATAGCAGAAGTCTAGCTTCGTCTAGGTTGAATTTGACCGGCCATTTTTAATGAAACTAACTGTATTTGATGTCTTCAGCTAGGTAGTCAGTTCTTATTACAGCAATAGCTGAACAATTTTATCAGCAGTACCGTACTGTATTTGATGTGGTTCAGCTGCATCATTTGAAGAATTAATCTCTGGAGCTCTGGAGCTCATCTCATATGCTTAATCTGTTTAAAAAATGACAAGACATCCCAGCGCTACATTTGAAACGCATATTAAATTCAGGAGCTTCATGCAGGTAATATAACATTGGCTCCAGTAACTTTATAGAAAATGTTTTATTCATAATATGAACCATAGGTATCCAAGCTAACAAAACCTGTTTATATACCTATATGTATTATATGTTTCTGTTACCTAGTCATGTAATAACCAGATTTTGTTTCATGAATGTTATTTGGTGGCATTCAATTGCTGACATTCTCAAAATAAATTGGACACTTTCTAATGCTGAAAACAATCCTTATTCCTGACCTTATTGTGTTATATTACGGTAACTTAAATCTTGCAATATTACATGACCTTGTAATACTACCTGGTTTTCTGGAGTGCTATTCGTGACACCAGAATCAGATTTACCAGATTTTCTCCCAATCCAATAATTCCATGCTTTCCACCTAATGGCATTCAGGAAACAATCTAATGGATGGCAGGGCAGTTTATTTTGGCTCCAAGGTCTGTGCACTTAACTGCATTATTGTGAGAAACAGCAGCTCAATTCGTTTAGTTGTTGATGATAATGATGTTGCTGCACTAGATGCTGCAAATTGTGGACAGGGGAATCTAACTCGTTTGCTACAAACTAAAATAGACTAAACACTAACTGTGAATACTGCTTTAGTTATACATGTATAACATTTAAAGGCATACTATGACTATTATACCACTTTGACAACGGTGCACAGGCTCAAGTGGTCTTATGTTATAGGGTAGTGTGTATACCCCAACAAGCCATCAGGATATGCATGTTTTACAGAGTGATAAGGAAGCCTTCTATAGTGAAAGACTCTTGTCACCCAAGATTAGAAACTGGATGGAATAGTACTCCAATGAAATTCTTCATTTTAAGACTTATTCGTAAGGAGTGATAGGATAAGAGTCCATACTATGTTACACCTTTACTCTATGGGTGGGATCTTTCAGTTGCCTTATTATAGACACTGAGTACAAGGCACCAACAATTTAACGTCTTATACAAATGACATCAAATTGAGATGCAGCACATGAAGAGTGACCAGGTCAGGATTTGAATGATGGACCTTCAGTGGGGCCATCTCCAGTGGGGCCATCTCCTGGGTGCCATCAAGTTGGTTTCGAATTAGGGTAACATCAAGCAATTTCCTTTATTAAAACATGCAATATACAGATATTATTAAACATCGTGAATGGATGGTCGTTTGCAACTGTACCATCAAATTATGAGCTAAACTGCATTTCATAAACTTTTGAAAATAGATGTATTGGTGAGTAGTATCTATTTATGCACTCAATGACCAGAAAATGTCAGGGAAAAATTGCTAAGCAAAGATAAGGCCGCCCCATTATCATGATAATGAAAACGTTACACAGCAACGAGATTATTATGACAAGTAAGTGTTAATATGCCGTTTTGCATCACTAATTACTTTTGCCAGGTCAGCTAAGCTGGTAAAGCTGCATAATATTCTGTACCACAGACATTAACCTTACTGGTCCGGGCATGTAGGTCACTCTAATCAATTTATTGGAATTCTTGAATGCTATCCCTGAATGTCAGCATGCATAATGAATACTCTGGCTGCCCTATGAATGTTCCGGGTTTCAGCATGTTCAGTGCATGCAAGTGAAGGGATCGGCGTTTGAATATAACTGAAGTTCATTCAACTTCTTATTAGTACCACCCTTGGTGCTGATATTACTGGTCTTCTTTATGGTAAGGTGGTCTTACTAGAAGAGGTACAATATATTAGAAAACATTTCGTACATTATAATTGCATGTAACTCATGAGATGTTCATTGATGTAATTGATAGAGCACTACTGGTGTCATATCTACTATTAATTGTATTATTATTAGTAATTGCAGATGTTTGTATTTATGGAATATTATGTCACTGAAATAAACTAATAATATCAAAGGGATATTTTACCATCTAAGTCTGATACCTTCTCGAACAAACGACGATATCTGTCTCATTGTTGGAATTCTATATTTTACTCAAGGTATATTATATATTTAGGTTGTAATGTGCAATTTCTGAGGAAGTATGAAAAACTGAGAAGCATAGGCCGAGGTGAATCGTCACAATCGTGATAAGAGATACTCTAAATGGAGGCCTGAATATTGCTTTCTCAGGGGTGTGGCAACATACAAAAGATTAAGAAAAATTGGCATTTGCCGCCCTATTCATAAAACATTATCATTCCATATCACTCTCATTTCTCATACCTGACACCTACAATGGCAGACAAAAGTTTTCATTCAGGTCTGTTAAAAGTGGAAATTGTATGTACAAGGCTGACAAATGCATTCTTTCAGAAAAAGGCATTTAATATGTTAGACCGTTAAAGCAATACAATGAACAGAATTAATGAAAATTTATCTTTTTTTTTTTTAATGTAGCGTACATAAAGATATTCATACAGTAGAGATTACATAGCTCGAACTAATGAAATTATTACAAGTACAGTAGCAATTGGTATTTTATGTATCTATCTTTTCACTAGTGCACCTACAGTCATCATTCTCCCTGACTACAGATTGTTGCATGCATCCAAATATGGCATATGTCATTCGTCATAGAACATGTCTGACAATTCAATCATGTTTCAGGGGTGCTTGGAGGCTGCAATTCTGAATAATGTCTCCAATACGTGAATTGAATCTAGGACAATTGATTGGGAGGGCTTCAGTTTATTAGGTTGACATCCTGTGTTTTTTTAGTATCCTCATAGTTTGGTTTTTGTGGTACAGTTAGTTTACTCCTTAAATATTAATCATAAATACATTTAAATCTTTGGCAGTAGGCAACATGTTTCGGGGAGATGTCTAGACGCACCTGAGCATTCACAGAACTTAGTACTATGTTGAGTCTCCAGGTTCCAGTTGATGCCAAGTAACCCCAACTAATGGTTAGTGACTATATATTACTGTGGGAAGAATATACAAAAATCTTGGAAAAGGCTCATAATGTTTTCTGAATGCTGTTTTGTTTGTCATGTTGGTCAGAAAATTTTGATTTAGTCTCCGCCAGACAAACCCAGGATTCAATTTTCTTTTAGGTGCACACAATTAACTCTTGTTTAAAAATCCGAATTTCTCAGATGTGAGCAACTTTCAGTAGGTTTTTGCCCAGTGTAAAGAGATTTGTTGTTAGGTCTCTTACCATGCATTGGAGTTTTTGACGAGTCTTCATCAGTTGCATTGGTCCTGTAAGTGCGATAAACTTTTGAAGCTGTTCATGTTAATATCTTTGTTTTTAATTAAGTTTCAATGAAGGAAACAGTGCTTCTGGGCATTCCCATCACCTTGCAGGTCTTTTCCATGAGGTTTCCTTTGGATATGGAGCAAGATGATTTACTTTCTATTTTAGTTCATCCTCTTCTATTCAATCTTCCAAGACTAATATCTCATACAAAAAAAGTGAAACCGGACTGTCAGTGTACCGCTTGAATCATAAAGTCATACCTATTGAATTTATAACCCGATTGCATTAATAAAAGGAAGAAATTTTGATATCTGGAAAATAGCGACATATCTACCATACTGTTTGAATATTTTGTCCAGGTGCAACAACACATAAATTCCTTTAGTACATAATGGTGAAGGCTGATTTATCATAATTTGGTGCCATTGTAACTGCATTCTAAGGAGCTCCCATGTGACAGGCATTGATAATCCTGCTCAACTGTCATCTGTTGTTAATTCCTGAAATTATCAAACTGGTCACCTGTGTGAATACTTTTGTCTGCGACTGTATAGGTCTGAGCTACTGGGCAGGCTCGGTCATGTAATATGCATTGCAAAAAAGGCATCGATCAAGTCATCACATCTATTGCCATTCCCGAGCCTTTTTGTGTACACACAAGATCAAAAGCTAATATTTTAGGTATATAGTTATCAAAGCAATTGTAGCACACTGTGTGTAGATACGACAGCAAATACTAGAACATGCAGTTTTTGTTTTCTGCAGGAAAAAGTGCTATTCCTGCCTATGACATTTACCAATGATGAACAATATGACATAATCCTGTTGTATCTGCATGACATTGATTTGAGGGAATTAAATGATAATTTCCAACTAAGTAACTAAGTGTAGTCATGCATAATCCTCTTGGTCAATCTTACGATGAATAATATGAGTGAATTTTTGACTATATACCAATCAACCTGGTGAACTCCATATAAAGTATAGTTTCCAAACAATAATAGCAGGATTTTTGTTTTTGATGTAGTCTTAAATATGTACAGCCCCTTTTAGGCTTTAAGGCAAGTACTTGCCACTTCGATGGTTGTTTTATCAGATGTAAGAGCTTAGATCTCCTGCGACTGACATCCAGCTAATAAGATGAAGCTCATGATAGATAGATAGATAGATAGATAGATTGATAAATAGGTAGATATATAGATTGATAGATATATGGATAGATAGATAGATGGATAGATATGGAAAGTGCAGTCCTCTAAGGTAGGTTCTTGACACTCACAAGTGTTAATTGATGAGGTGAGAGAGAGGAACTTTTATAGTTCACCCGTGGATGGGGTCTTTTACTTGCCTCAGCATATACACTGAGTGACCCAGTACATGAAGTGCGTTATAGGAATTAAACCTGGGACCTGCACTGGAGCTACAAAAACGTGCTAACTGACCAGTCTCTGAACCACTACAGGCCACTACAGGCCAGTGCCACCAAGCATCTTATTAGAGGTTAATGTAAGGGCTTTATGTGAAGAACTTGTCTCCCTGCAACAGGCAATTGGCAATTGTTTCTGACTTGCCAAGGACATTAATGCCCTGATTGTACGTGTGCAGAAATCAAATGTACGCAATGCTATTTCTTTCAAGTATAGTTTTATACAGCCTCAGTTGCACTCCGGCTAAAGACTACATTGATAATCAGACCACCTCACACTGAATTTTAGACCTAGTGGTTTCTCACAGTTTGTAAATAACCTCACATTTGAGACCATCTCACAACCAAGACCAATAAGTTTTGCACCAAGGTTGATGTTGGTGAACTTTGTTGTGTTCAGATCCTATTTGCTCACGATTTTCTTGTATAGCTTAGAGGTATAGCTTCAGTGATGTTAATCCCAATGGCATTAAAAGGATCAGGTACGAAATTTCGCTTTAATCTTGAAAAAGACGTGGCTTAAAGATACAGACTGTGATGTACCTAAAGCCCGTTGGAATATAATAGAACTGAGAGACTTTTTAATTAGAATAAAATATAAAGACTTTTTATATAAAATAGAAAATAATATCGAGAAATTTAGAATAGAATGAATACAATAGAATAGAATAACAAATCTGGTAAAATAGAACAGCATAGAATAGAATCTGTGTCGTAAATATCTTAATTAAAAAATGTATTTTGTGAAATATTACGACATGCTGAAATGCCATCAATGCTTAATACTCATTTCACATGTATGAGAAGCGAAGGCAGAGTAAGAGAGGAGAATATGCTGTTGCATTTCGCCCATGGCTGTAGCATTGGGTGTTTAAATCATGGCCATGTAGGCTGTTGTAGAATGCCTCAGAGGATTTGAGGCTGATGGGCTCTTGATGGAACTTAGGCATCCACAACTGGGGCATTTGTGCTACCATTAACCTGAACACAACAAAGGTTCCCACATCATACAGTGGTCCTTCCCTCTAATGCAGCACCACTGCAATGGCACCTCCAGTTTGTGATGTGTCCCCGAATAACAAAGGACGCATCACACTGCCTTGTTTTACACCGAACGATCTATAGATTGGCTATACATTTTGTATTAGAATGCCGGTTTAACACTACCTCACTGCTTTACTGTGTACATGCTGTGGTCCTTTGCTAAAATGCAGCCTTTGCAATGGCACCTCCAGCCTGTTGTGTGACTTGTTTACCCAATAACAAAGGACGCATCACAACGCCATGTCTTACACCTAACGATCCACAAGATACAGAACCTCTCTTTAAGACTAATTCACTATTAGGAGCAACCTTATCATTAAGGCCTTAAAAATAATAAAAGATCACTTTGTCTACTGTGTACGTAGTATACATGCTTAGTATATGACCCCCACCTTCCATTGTCTATGGTCTATTTTCCAATATTTATGTAGCGGTCTTACTGGTAAAATTATATTGCGTGAGGCAAAATGAAAGTGTAATGACAAGAATTGATTTCAAAAGTTGGTGTTTTAACTGTGAAGTGATATTTATTATGAGGTTGCCTTATTGTGTGACTGGCCAAACTGTCCCATCGGTAATGAATGTGCTGGTAGCAGCAATAAATCTGAATAAATCTTTTACTGACACATAATTATAAAAAAAAAAAACAGGTCGAATTGGTGCAATAAACAGCATTATAATTTGACATTAGTTGGTATATTCTAAGCATAGATAAATAAATTATGAACATGTCCCAAACGTTGTATGAGGCTTTTAATATTAACAACACACAGAAAGAAGTCGTGTCATGAATGAAATTGGAGCCATTGGACAACTAACAGGATTTGGAGCGTCGATAAAATTACAGCCATCTACGCAAATGCTTTTTAACTTATGTATAAAAAAATGTGTGAATCATATTTGTAATTTTATAAATATCTAACCCAAGACAATTGACAGGAATTCCATTTTATAATATATTCAAAATAAAATGTAAAACTATTTTTTTTAATCTAAAGAAGGTGCATCCAACAGTATTGTCATCTTCGTTCCCTGGGGATGGGCCACTATATAAATAGATATTATTAATCAATATGGAATGCAACAAACACTTAGATTGTAACCCAACTGCATAATGCCTCAGTATTAGGACCAGGCTATCTCACTTTTCAGACCACCTAATACTTAAGAATATCAATTTCAGACCCAATCATATTCTTATCATTGTACAAATTTCAATTGTTGGGACCACCTTGCCATTAAAACCAATATAATTTGCAGCAAGGCTGCTCTGAATGGCGAGGTTCAACTCTATGTTCAACATGGTTTGGCCTCCAGCTTTACCATGTCATCATTACATCTGTATCTGAGATTGTTTCAATTTCTATCGACATGTTAATATAGTTCACTAGAATTCAGAACAGTAAACATTACAAACAAAAGTCAAGGAATTTCATTACCATATTAAACACCATATTAAACTGAAAACCCTGTGACATTTAAGATGTACACCAGAGAATATTTGGCAATCTTTAGCTTGTTTCCAATGGTTATTTCTAACAGTACAGAGTAATCAGTTCAAATTTCACAGCGTAGCAGATCAGTTTTCCAATTAATACACATACATGATACATTTATCTTTCGACATCATAGATACAGGGGAATCTGGGGTCAATTAATTAATTAACTGGAAATGTTATGAGAATATGCTCAACCTCTAAAGAACAGTTCCATGAAATTTGCAGCACTATTGATTATGCTTTGGAGAGTTTTACAGAGATATGGTCCAGTGCAGCTGGCTGTTATGAATCCATAATAGCAAGGAATTATTGTATGACATTACTGTTTGTGCATGAACAATGGGCAGCTGCACATACACATCACCAGCATCTCCATCAGGCAAATTTTGGTCCATTTGCATCTCGTCCAAATAACCCTGCCTCCTCATCATCTAATCCCATTATTTCCTATCATCAATCTTTTTCTCTCTTATTTACACGAAAAACGTTTTAGAAGCGGCAGCAACCAGAAGCTGCCTATAAAAAATGCAAGCACAATTGCTCATTAATCAAATATTTGGCAATGGAAGTATAACACAATAAAAATCATCTACACAGCTAGTTACAGTAAAGATTCATCATCCCCATGAGATACATTTACATTAGCCATTTCATTTATCAATAATTGATTGACAATATCCATGCATATGAAAACAGAGACTGGCAAGATATCAACAGAATAATACAGAAATAATTACACACAAGAGATACATTAACTGCTTATTCATTGTCAAATATTGGATATATAACAATATAAAACAAAACCTCCACAGAATTGATCACAGAAGAGACCCACCATCCCCAGCTATAGTTTATTTGTCGTAATAAAGAGGCCTTATGATATTTTTGTACACTTTTGTACTGATAATGACCAGTAAACCATGGAAGTCACTTAATTTTGCAACTAGAGTCATCTTAATGGCGAAATCCCATTGTATTTTGAGTGGGAGCCTATTGTTAATTAATCAAGTTTTTCTTTTAAATAGAAAATTACACAAAATGAGGAATTAAAAAGAAGCTGCGGTTCGAGAATGGACCACAAATCAATCACAACAACAAAATGGGAAATGAGTTTGGGACAGGAAGACACACCATATAGATTTCCTAAATTGATTTAATGAAAAATTAATGGTGTTTTGTCAAGCAGCCTGTCATAACTAACAAAAACATTTGGGAAATAATTGGAGAGAAAACTAAATGCTAAGGCCTTCAAAATGTTTGGTTTGCCGTCAAAATTAAGCATCATCACCAGGTGCACATCATGCATGGACATAAGCCAATTCTTGTAGCTGATATTAATTGTACATGTATTAACTAAATTCCATGAGAATATATCTTGACTCAATGCCGTTGTTTGTAGTTTGAGCCCTTTAAGGAAAGCCAATTGGTCTACTCCTTTGAAGGTCACATGAAAGTCAATCCTTTTCTCCTGGTAGTTTGGGTGATTCATTGTTGGTAAATTGGGTAAAATTACTCTGGCATTTGTTCCTATTCTTTGTGCGCACTGAATACAAACAATTGTTTTATCTTACAGTACCACTCAATTCAACTGTCAGTCTTTTACTAGCTAGACTGAGCTATTCTGAGCTGGACCACCAGGTAAACACTTTAAAATCAACCACTAAGCCAAACGATTAAAGCATACCTGCAAACACATAATGTTTTACAAGTGACAAACATATCTTATCTTTTCTTATCCTATCTTTCCTTTCTTATCTTATCTTATCTTATCTTATCTTATCTTTTCTTTTCTTTCTTTTCTTTTCTTTTCTTTTCTTTTCTTTTCTTTTCTTTTCTTTTCTTTTCTTATCTTATCTTATCTTTTCTTTTCTTTTCTTTTCTTTTCTTTTCTTTTCTTATCTTATATTATCTTATCCTATCTTTTCTTTTCTTATCTTTTCTTTTCTTATCTTATCTTATCTTATCTTATCTTATCTTATCTTATCTCTTATATCTTATTTTATCCTATCTTATCTGAAATGCCGTATTTGATTCAGTCACCCTGATGACTCATTGAAGAAACCTGTTGCTTGTGTAAACACGCATACAAACCTTATGCAATAGGCGCAGGATATTAATGTTTATTTTGTCCCTCAGAGTCCTTCAATTCCTTCAGTGTTTTCTCATCAGCCTCGTCTTCATATGCTGTGACTTTCGCTGCCTTGTCTTCTTGATCTGTGCTGGTTACTTTCGGATGGATGACTTGATTTAGCTCCTTCGATTCATCTGATTTGTGGTTTTCTTTGTTATTATCATCTTTTGTTTCCATTGTTTCTTCAGATGAGGTGGCTTCAGCTTCTTTTGACTCCTTATTAAGTTTGTCCATCTTTCCTTGCTTTGAGTAAGCCGCTTCCGTTCGTTCGATAAGCCCTCGAATCATGTCCAGAACCTCAGGATTGTAACCGAAGCGGGGGTCTTCAGTAACTCTTTTTCCATATAATCCATAAAAAGGGTACATTCCAGGGCCATAGATAGACTTCTTCTGGTGTGAATAAGAGGTCTCATGAGACCTTTTACGCAAGCCATCCACATATCGCTTCATGAAAAGCATCGCGGCCTTATCGTATCCAACCTTCAGAGGGGCAATATCACTTCCCTGCATTTTCTGAGTTTCCTGAGCTGGTAAAGCTCTTAATTCTTTGGCCAGTCCATCCCCGTGCTGTTGGGGAATATTTCTTGAAATTCCATTTTTCAAACTTACTCCTTCACATGTTCCAAAATATGCCACAAGAAAAGTTATTGCAAACGCCCACAGGACTCTTGCAATGTAATCCTGTAGGGGCATTTTGATGATTTGATGTTGATCTGCCACAATCCACTCTACCAATGGGAAGCTTACTTCACATGCTGGCCTGCACCAGAATCTGTTAGTGCCACACACAGCCATGGGCAGGTGGCGCACCTGCAACTGTACTCCATCTGGAGGGATAATAGGAAACCACAGGATGGGTTTACACATTCCTGTTCGATAGAATAGAAATCAGACTAATAGCACAAGTTTATATTGTATGGCTCTGACTTGAAATTAATATGTATTTATCAAACATAGGAAATATTGTCACCCTTTGGCATTGCCAAACCTATTTCTAGCCAAACCTATCTCACTGCATCTACAGTGTCAATTGCCAAAATTGTTAATATGAAGGGGACATCATCACATTTGGCTACAGATTCTGCATGTGCAGTGGCTATTAACAATTTTGATGAAAGGGGATGAAGGGGTCAAAGCACTTGCATCTTTATTGCCCCTGAGACCAAACTGTTTCTTTATGTCTATTACCTATGCAGACTATATATATATATATTGCCCCTGAGACCAAACTGAAACAGTGAAGGGACCAGCAATACTAGCACAAGGAATAAGTTCTTTCCAGTCTCACTGGCTTGGGGCCAACCTTCATGGAAATGACCAGCCTTCATACCTTGGGGCCTCACCACAGAGTTGGCCCTGGCTGGGGGAGGTGTACTCTTTCACCCAGAAGTTTGGCCAATTAAAAAGCAGGAAGCTGACGTCTTCTCTATGAGTGTAGCATCAGGAAATTTGACCCACACTCTAAGAAAAGATTGTCGGATTTTCTATTTTCTACAAATGATTGTTACCTGGTGTCCATTCAATAGTTTGTTTAAAATCAGCCTTAGACAATGATAGTATAAACCAACCATCATTGTTTGATTTATTGTCTAAGGCCTTTACTCAGAGTGCAAGGTAGGAAGGCTGGCTCGTTTACCAGGACTGTTGACCTCAGCCAGCAAGATTTCATTAAAACGGCCTGTCAAATTAAACCAAGACAAAGTTAGACAACTTCTGCTATATGATGCTACCTGCCACTAACCAGAACTGTCTGGCTATAGCTGGCTAAGTGGCTATTCTAAGCCAGATCTAAAAGTATATGCAGCACCATCTGGTGAGAGATATGTATATTTATAATTTCTTGTTGAAAAGATGCATGTCTACTGCACATACATATTGATATATTAGATACATTTCTTACATTTACCAAGGTTTATATCTTTTTAGTGTGGTGGTGGGTGTAGCCGACTATAAGCTAGGAGTAGACAGTAGCAGCTGGCATTAGCCAGTAATAGCTACAGCCTGGAGTAGGTTGCTACAGCTGTCTAGAGTCGACCATATTTTATGAAACCAACTGTAACCCTCTTCACCAGTACTGGCTGGCCCCACTCAAGTTGGCTGATTCCTTGCCAGGTATAAAGGAGATAAGTAAAGATATACTTTATTTCGTCCAAAGCAGTATCTCATTATGTACATTTGCACATCATCAAGCAACAAACAGCATAAATAAGATGAATAAATAAATAAGTAAATACATATTGCACTTCAAGCACAGAATATTGCATCATTTGTTCACATGATTGTAATATTCAACTAGATGGTACCATATCCTTCGTTCTTTTTTCGGTACCAATAGTCTTTTGCCAGATCTTAGCATTATGTATTGATTATGAAGTGGATGATCTTGGTCTTTCATGATCTGGTTAAACTATGTAATAGGCTGAGTATAGACTTAAGAATTCTTCTCTTAAAAATACAAGAGAAATATATTAATATTTTTTGAGTTTAGGCAATTTTTCTGAATTGCATGCTTGTCAGAACAAGAGTTGCGTAACATCAGCACATAAACATCTAGTTATTCTGTAATTTCATTGTTAGACCTTTAATATCATACCCCAGCATAAATAGACTGTAAGAGAAATTCCTTTAGATTAGTAAACGAGCAAAACATTCACATAATTAGGTCGCTGGGCTGTGAGGTGACAATACGCAATGTTTATATGTTGGTCCTTTCTGGTTTTATCCTTCTGGTAAAGAGGTCAGCTTTCCTGGAAGGAGGCAGCTCCCTGCAAGGAGCTAGCCTTTCTGTTTTTGATTGGCACCAAACTTTGGGTTAAGGGACCCACCTCCTCTGATTGTATGGCCAACCTGACTGCATGGCCAAAAGTCAACAGGCTGGTAAGGCACATCACCACCAGTTTAATGTTATTTGCTCATGAATAGTGAGGTTGGCCACCGGGGAGTTTTGGGCAAACTATCACCAGAAATGTTGGTGGTGATAGAGGAGGTGAGCCCCTTCACCAAAAGAAGTTTGGCCCCAATTAATGCAGGAAGACCAGTGCCTTACCAGTACATATGGCCAACAGACAGGACCAAAATTATAGGAATGAACTAAGCATGGTTTTGACTAAATGATGTCCCTTTACTCAAGAGGCCATGGCAGCCTTCCTGCTTTTAAAATGATAGCACCTTCACAAAAGGTGTGGCACCTTCACCAAACGATGCAGTCTGTTGCTCGAAATGTCGATTCAAAATCTACAGAGGGTTTCAGTACTGCCTCAAGCCCTGATAACAAAATTACAGACACAAGGTGAAACCAAAGTTTCAGTGCAGTCTTGACCTTTGAATAGCCCCAAAACACTACAGCTTCCAATGAATAATAATTTTAAAGGCTGTGAAACACAACTGGACCTCAGGACTCGTGAGACTGCAGATGCAGTGCCCAGTGGCTCGCTGTTATTGACGCAATAATACTGAGCTCATAAGGAGTGTTTGGGTAAAGAATCGAACCTGGGACCTTCTGTTGAACTAGGCCACTAGCACTCAGCAACAGTGGACCACCTGAGCTCAAACTTTCCTGGCATTAATTATTAAGAAAATATAGTTTTTAAAGTCATGATAAATGCTTGGCTGTAGTGTATTTCTGAAGAATGCTGCTTGTATAAAATGCACATCCCAAATATCAAATATTCTAGCGACTTTTCAACAAAAATAGCAGCTGGTCAGTTCAAGTGTTGGACATGCACCTGCGTGAATTATTTAATTGAAAAACTTGGGAGTGCACACACAGGTGTTGATGTGAAAGCATGAAGTGCATTAATATAACAAATCAATAGACAAAATATAGCAGTAAACAGGCTGGATGTTTGACATTGGCTGTATCAGGCCTGTATGACACATAGAATAAGCTGTACATTGACTCAATCATACTTATATAGTCCATAAATGACTAGTATAGGTCATAATGTAATGTTGTAAAAATATGACTGCTCTACAGTTTCACCATGGTGTGCATAGTCAAAGATGATTGATGGCAGTTAGTCACATCAGGGTGTACAGGGAACCCCCACAAATGAGACCACCCTTGGGAATCACTTTAAGATGGTCTTAATATATTGATGCGGTCTTCCTTCTGGGACTTTCGTAGTGTAATTACAGCTCCTGAGACCAACCAAAGGCTTCTTAGTAGTGTTAGTTATAACAGAAAATACATTTTGTAAATTAAATAAACATATGAAAGTTACAGTCATTGACAGACTAAAGCCCAATATTGCACAACTTCAGTTTGATACATTAGTTGTGAAGTTTAGATGCATGTCTGAAATACTATTTAATCTCAAAGGAACTGTATGAAAGATATATTCTTGAGCACATATAAGAAGTTCTGTATTCTTTAAGTCCCACTCCAATATTAACCCATTAACTAGTTCTGTATCATTTAATCTGGTTAGAGAATTCTCAATATTGAGGTGGTCTTATTATGGCTTTCCTTGGTAACATGAAAAGATTAGTGCATATTTATTGAGTCATATTCCAGGGGTGATAAGCTACTTCACCAAAACAAAAAAAACACACACATGCACAAACATATATGTGAATCATACATATGCATTCAGCATTTATTCGTATAGACTGCTGACTACCTGGACAGTCTATTGATCAGGTCCAGCTGTTTCCATATAACATGGGCGTAGATTTAAGCAATGTTAGTGGCAATAGGCATTGGACACTTCATAATATATAAGTGTGGTCTATAGTCTAATTGGGTGTTACTATATACATGTCTTTTCAATTCCATCAGTGGTAGCACTGCTGTGCTGCTGTATAAACTTAAGAGTTATGGACAAAATTTTAGTAGCTAAATTTTCATATTTATCTACAAAGGTTAGTTTAGAACTTGGCCTGTATTCTGCCATAGGTTCTAAAATTCATAATATGTATATACATGTACATAAATGTATATCTAAGCTCCTTTAGGAACACACTTTAAGTCTGCCCATTAAAAATTGGTGGTCCTAATTTGATGACCATGTGGTAACACAATACACATGTAGCTATTGGTTTTCAGAGATTGATTAAAATTTTGAAAGCTGCTAAATCTGATCTAAAAATAGCACAAATGGACAAAATGACGTCACATTTAGCTACGAGCCTGAAACAGATTGGCTGCAGAGAGGTGGTGAGAAGGTGTGGTCAATTTTCACCTTGTTGGATGTACAGAAGTTTCGAAAGACTTTCAGCAACAATTTCAAGACAAAGAGACTCAATTGTGAAAGATACTTGAGTGAAGTTGATACTATGCATGCAATTTTTTTGGAGTGAATTGTTTATTGGACATATTGAAGTAGCCACGTCAGCATAGTACTGAGCATACAGGCAAGTTTATCACATACATTGATCATGACAACAGGAGTGTATTATCCAGCCACCAACATCCTATCATGGAATATGTGTGGCAGATTCAGAGGGAAGGAGATCAAGGATTATGGGGACACTGTTCTGGATCTTATATTGGTGGAGAAGCAAATAGATGTCATGCTGGGACAGCAGATGAGCTACCTTCCAACTTTGCCTGAGCAATACGGCTACATCGGAGGACAGAAGTCATTCATCATCTACAACACCAATTCATTTCGAAGCTGTGACGAGAGGCAGTTCCGATTGAAAATACGTGATCTGCAAGTGCTCGGAAAGTTGCCCTATCATTATCTGAAGGATCAGAACTTTACTGTTTGCAAATTGCAGTCGAAAATCCAGCCTGGCCTAGAGTTCTTGGCTCTGTCCTGGTTCACCGATGAATGCATGGGAGATGTGAGAAGCATTAATATATTGAAAAAACTCTCTCATCTGGCTTACAACCTGTCCCTGATAGAAGAGATGCCAATAATAATTGGTGGGACATTCCGTTTGGCTGGTACAACTGCCCAGAAAAACTTAGACAGTGAATTCAAGTGCTATGACTATGAACCAATCAATGCCCGGCGAGCCATAAGATCAAGCGATTCTTTTATCACCAGCCGAGAAGTGGTCCTAGATGAGGTGGCCCCCCTCGTGTTGGGCCGGATGGAGCTGAACCAGGACCAGGGATTCCGTAAGCATTTCTGGGTCAGCCCTGAGGATATATTCTACTTTGACCCAGTTCTATGCTACTTGCCAGGAAATGAGGTGAGCGTTGAAAATGTCAGCAGCTCATCCCCCGTGGCCATGGCAACTATGTCCAGCAGTCTCACTACCATGAGTACCATAGATGATGTCATAGACGCTGGAAGTTCCGTGGACCCAAAAGACCTCCAAGAACGGAACAATGAGAAAAATCTGGACAATAACAATGAAATTGTTCCTGCTAGCGGATTTTACAGATTCTCTAGCTTACAAAGTCTTTACAGTGGTGGGGAGAATGGATACTGGTGCACCATATCCTAATTTTCAATATTTCACATTATTTTACATAAGATTTAACTCAAAGCTTATGCGTAAACGGCACCTGATTAGCTGTGGCTTGCGTCTATTTTGCATATTTTTTCCAATAAATAAATTTGTACATACATCAATTTAATTTCATAATTTTATTACACCTTCCCAGTAACATATATAGTAAGGATTGTGTTCCATAATACATCTCACAATGTTCAATTTGTATAAAATATAACTTATAATTCTTCTGTAACAGAACCATCATGGCTGAGTGTATATACAAATTTAAATAAAGATACTGTAAATAAAATAGATCTTTATTTTCACTTTCTTACAAACGCACGATAGAGAACATGAAACGATGGAACTAGTCAGGTATTCTCACACACGAGTGAATAATGACTTCTTACATACAATGAACGGAGACAGTGCAAAGACATGAACTCTATCATATATATTAGCTTTCATCAGTACGAATGTTTACAGCTGTCATCTGTCTATATCATTTAATGATGGGTACTATATGTCAATGTTGGTCTTTGTAATACACAAACTGATCTCGCACCACTAATGTAGCAATATCACTCTAAAGTCATCCCCAGTGATTTAGAACTCCAAAATTACTAGTCCTTAAAATCAACACGTGAGAACAAATAAATCTGGCATAATACGCTGTACTTCTTTTTTGTAATTTTTTTTTGTCTTTTTCATTTTAGTGTTAGTTTACACAAATTCACAAAATAATTCACATGAGGTAACCAACAATTGGAGAAATAATAATACAAACCATTTGCAACGACAAATAAAGACACCTTAATTCTGACGAAGAATAATAACTGGAATTATGAAACTTTTTTTGCACCATCACAGGCAGTTAACCTACATCACCTAAACTCTAAACTTCAGCCATGCTTTGTACACTTTATCATTTTCTGGTCTATGAAATATTTGCGACAATGACACCTACTTGGTAGGTCCACATCCTACATGTCCTATTAATAAGTACTTTCTAGACCTAGAATCCAAGCACCATCAAATAATTTTATCAGAGCATAAAGCATGTCATTCACAGACTAATACCTCCCATATGGTTTTCATTTAAATGCCTACAATTCAATGTATATACACTGCTCAGAATGGATTCAAATGAAAACTGATGACTATTCAAATTACACGTTAAAATTACATCAATTATTGAACTTAATCTTCCATTATACTTATATTTTCATACCATAATATACTGAGAGAGTTACACAACTTCAGTCATTTATCCTTGAAGACTTAAACAATAGGTCAGCCTGTAAAATTTCTGCCAGACTGTACCATACTATTTCTCATGGAGTGCTACAAGGAGCACCTTTAATACCAAGCTGAGGTCATAAATCCTCAACTGTGACAAGTAGAAGCTTAAGGGTTTGCATTTGAATTTTATACTACCCAGCCATTCAAATTACAAGCATATTATAGCAAAATTTGGTACTGTCATTGAATAAATATATCAATTTTCAAATGTACCAGCTACAATTAGTGGTTTAATACAATAATAATAAAACTGTACATAATTTACAAAGTCATCCCTGCTGTTGCTACACATCGCATGGTTAAACCATGAGTGTGTTCGATGGGTTCATAAAATTTTCATCATCTAAGGGATGGAAACACTTCAGCCACACTGCCAATCCATCACAAAACACCTCACGAGAAGGCAGTTTACATACAGCAAATCAGTTTATCTTTTCTCAAAATGAAACATAACTTGGAATGAAATCCACCAGTCTTATACATGTGCCACATTTAAAACAAATTCAGCTATTCGTTAAATAACAATTAATCCGTGCTATCAACCACTGTCAATCTGTGTCACAAATGTCGACACTAATATCAGAACTCAGGCGAGCTGAACGAACAATCGCACAAAACAGCTGCTCTTCTCCCTTCCATACAAGACGCAAGATATGCTAATGTCCACAAGAACAGTCACTATCTGTTCAGCTTCAGTTTGATTGTATTTTTTGGTAACAAGTTAATCCCGACTGGCTGCGGACTTGACATGTCTGGTAGTTCACCACTTGGCAACCGAGACTTCTGGAATAAAAAAAAAAAGTATAATCAGAATTAGACTCGCATATTAAAATAGAGAGTGACAGAGAATTTTATTTGATCATGTAAATACATTTTGTATGGTAAATACAGGTCAGGGGACCCATATTAGGAAACTGCGCGGTCGCTATTCAATAGGCCACCTACACTTGGAGCGTCCAAAGACCTTCATATCAATAACAACTTGAACAAGAGAATCTATTCATAATACAACAAGGTAGAGACACAACTTTTTGAAGGATTAGCCAAATAACTTAGAAGACCCATTAAGTCTTTAAGATTTTGAAATCAGTTAAGTACAATATCTGCATATTTTGCACAGTGATTAACAGGAAGTCTGCAGCACAAAGTTTTTAATAACTTACAACGGTGTCTGCCACGACTTTTCCAGTGGAAACTGCCTCCTCAAGCTGGATTGGAGAATCAAATCCCTAAAGTAAGAAGTTGAAATTTGAAAATTAGTAATTGCATAAAACCTGCAGTTCTGACTTAAAAACTTCTTTACAAAACCATTTACTTTACAGCAGTTGAATTCTTGTAAAGGCTACATTTTTTTTGATCTTCAAAAACTTAAAAAACCTTTGTATTTAACACCAAATATGACATTACAAAATCATACAATTCGAATGATTGACAACAAATTATAAATTTTGTTAGTGCCAAAATGAACAGAACTCAAGAACTTAGAACAAGGTTTCTGACATGCCAAACTAATGTAGCCTGTGAATTGTTTGTAAGAGGAAGTAGAGAATTTCAAGGCTTTGCTTTTGATTGTTTTTCTTTTATCGAAATGAACAAAAGTGAGATGGGCCGGACACGTTAACACGACAAGGTGGTATATCACTCATTAATGTCATTATGACAGGTTGGAAATAAGTTGTATCAATTAATTTGTACCTCGGGATTGTCCTGGTCTTTGCAACGCTTGGGTGGGGTGCCGTGCTGGCCAGGCGAGTGGGGGCGCTTGGGACACACGGCAGAGTTGACCGACATATCAGCAGGCGTGTTTGCCGCCTCCACCCCTCCACTACCGTCATTCTGCCAAAATATACAAACTATACTTAGAAGAGACCTCCCACAAACATGTCCCTACCCACCATTTAAATTATCTCCAAAAAAAAAAATATTAGTCAATAATATTAATCCACATTTATTCTGCGATGCAAGCAAGATATATAGGTTTCTTCACGCATCAGTTATAATCAATTTCCAAATCAAAAATAATATTTCTTAATGCTATGAGGGGCTAAAGATCAATAACCTTAATTAAGAATTATATACATAGGAATCCCGTTCAATTCATAATTTTATTTAAATTCCAACACCCATTATTTACGATATACTTTTGAAATCTCGTTTTTGATCATTTGGATGCAAATATTTTGTTCCTTTGAACTCCTTAGTCCTGCTGAGCGTGTGCATAATGTTTTACAAGATGTGTTCACTGTATTTAAAGGCATTGAGTTGATTAGTAGTAATGAGCAACAAAACATATTATTACTGAATTGACTGGAACACAAAAGGAAAAAGCATTGGACTTAACAATAAAAACAAATGAAGCCAAAGTCTGAAGTGTCAATGATTGCAGAAGTCTGACACACTATGTACATTTAGCTGTCTTTTTGATAAAGGTCTTTTAACAACTGATCATGAGTGGATATTTTCTTCAAGTGTGTAAGACAACCCAGGCATTAAATTGCAAGAAATGTTGTGATGTACCTACATAAGGAAAACTTACACTATGTTCAACATCTCCGTTTGTTATTTTGTCGACATCATCTCCCACGCTTTTCAACACTGTCGCAGGCATACTATCTTCACTCTGGACGTCTTTGCCAGTTTCTGATGTCGTTGAGAATTGTGAGTCTTGAGAATCACCATCTGTTGCTTCGACAGCAGGTTTTGACGTCTCATTAAAGGGGTTTGCTTTAGATGATATGACATTGGCTAAATTGGTGGCAGATGCTGATGTTTCAAGGCTAGGCCGTCTGACATTGTTAACTTTATCCTGCAAAGAAACCAATTGTCTATGTAATATTTCAGTACACAACCATACCATGTGACATTTAGTGTTAAAATAACCGTCAGAATACCAAACTTTCAACAAACACATAATTGACATTAATCTTACCGCTTTCTGTTTCAATTTTTCTTTCACTTCCCTTGATTCATCTAATACATGCTTCGGCACGTACTGCTCCAACTGCTTGCGTTTCACGTGCTTGATGTCAATTTTCATACCCTCTTTCCACATAGTTATTGCAATGGCTTGCCGATGGACTGTAAAGTGCAAAAGACAAAACTAATGTAGGCCTTGTAAGGTGCATGTCAATCTAGATGCCCGCAATATATATCTATATAATGTTAACTGTGGTCAGGGTTTCCAAAGGGGAGTCTCCCTAACATCCCCTTTTATATTTTCAGAATTCCAGACAATAAAAAATTTTGAAAGCCAGAGCTTATGGAAAATGTCATTTCTGTGAATTTCCAGTAGGGGGTGCATGTACCATTACAGTACCACCACCTGTTGATAAAACAAAAGAAGACCTACTTTAGAAGAAAATAGCTGGGTGCACTATTTAGCAATAACATGATTTGCTAAAGACAACACAGTATAATAACACCTCATTAATCTATCCTGACTGTACATTATTTACCCTTCAAATAAGGATTTTAAAAGATGCCACAGAGGATACTCACCAATATCGGTGAAGTTCTGGATATCAAACGTTAAGTCGACATTCACATTTTCAGCCCTAACAAACACTAAACCGATGAACCATTTGGTGACAAATCCCCCCTCTCTGAAAACAAGAAAGCAACACAATTCACATTTCAAATCAAAGTATTATACCCTGGGCTGAGGCATAAAACTATCAAAATCTCAGTATATTGAAAGGACGAGATTTTAATTTAGAAACGTCCTCATACTCACGGATCAGGAGAGGGTCCAAATGATGAAGTATTTACATGAGCAAGTTTGATGAAGATATTCTTCTCCAAGTTTGATATCAATAATCGAACCTTGGATTCAACGAGGCCAACCCATTCCAGGTGATGTTCTTCAGAATCTGCTTTCGCTAACAATACTATGTAATGCCTGCATTTATAAAATAAAAAAACCTATTGCAATTGGCCATAGAATCTAGACAAATTCATTATTAGAAAATTGTTTCAGAGACACCTGTTTGATACCAACACTTGTCACTATTAAATATATTAAAGGTAGATGGCGCTGTCCTAATGGCGACACATGCTCAAGCGCAACAAATTACCCTTACAGGTTAAAATGAAGTTCTGTTCTATTCTATATCACTGTATTACCCAATTCTTCAATTGATCTTTTTTAATGACATTACCCTACATCACAGATAAGCAGTTCTAAAACATTTCCAGCAACATCAACATTGAATCGTCTCTCCCACGTACTTGTATTTCATAAAGAAATCCGAGGGAAGGAAGAGTGTTTCCCAGTCATCCTTTTGCAAATAAATTCTTTCGGTGACGGTCAGTCCCTCCTTGAATTCCTCTATCATCACAGTGCGAGTGGACTGGGTCACATTGTACGTAGAGTTTTGCTGAGGATAAGCGGGCGTGATGATTGGCATCAGATGATAACGATCAGCTGGGTTCACCTGAAAAAAGTTGTATACCATGACAATTTTGATGTATCCACTGATACTTGCCTTTTTTTTTTAGCAACTTAACGATTTATTCCTATATATAATATGTAGACTGAGGAAAAAAAATTCGAGATAATTTTTACAATACGATGATTTTATTCATCAGTATCGCCGGTTTGTCTCTCTTAACATTTGTTCCTGACAATTGTCAAATACGTGCAGAACTTGTTCCTCTCACTATTTTTGAAAAGTTGAGCAGTTTAATTTTACTTTTAAGTATATATATTTCCTGAGCACTTAAATTTGCTTTTAAGTTTTTCCTAACCACTTAATTTTGCTTCTAAGTTTTTCTTGAGCACTTAATTTTGCTATTAAGTTTTTCCTGAGCATTGGTTACTTCTTAAATCTGATGATGAGAATAAAGTGACTGCTAGTATTTAATATGGGAATAAAGTGACTGCTAGTATTTACTACTTAGTGTGCCCAAAATAAATCATGAAGCATTTTGTCTTGCTTATGTATCTATCACATATCAAATTAGCTGATCATAGACCAACTCACCCTCGGATCCCAGACAGGAAAGCCAAGCTTACTTTCCTCAGGCTGTTTCAGTAACACAGGTTGTGGCCATTCCCTGAAAATTTCAAGTCACCAATATGAGAACACAACATTCACAGAGAAGATATACCCAGAGGCGCCGGTGCCATTGAAGCAATGTAAGCCTGTTCAGGGTTGGTGATTCACACCATGACAAGCCCGCAGTGATGGTTTCACATCAAAACAATGAAAGCATTTGTTCATTTAAAAACACTAATGAAAATCAGATAATTAATCTTATAGATTTATGAGTGAATCACATAATACTTTTTCTTTTAATATTCGGGATTTGTGTTACATAATATATTCAAGCTCGCAGAAATATGACATCACAATAACAACAATCACAATGAGGTCACTTGCGATTGTTATGATTGTGACGTAATAAAGCACAGTACACTTATTTTCGCCAAAAATAAACTCTAAAATGGCAGGTAATGGCTTATGTAGATGAAGAACTGTCCAATCTGTGTATCCATCTGTGCGACATTTACAGCACTATTTCATTACAAACATAGTTTATTACAAATCAGCAATTCAAAATAGTCTTACCACTTGCAGTAGACAAGGAAAAACTTCTGAACTAGTGTAGCTGGTGCTGCATGTGGGTACAGCTGACAAACTCTGGCAACCAACATAGCCCAGGATACACCACCGAGAAAACCCAGAGCATTTGAGTAGATGCCTTTCTCTGAAAAATTTATTCTAAATTATAAATACATAATCATCAGTACAGTCAAATTACCCTTACAATAAGTTCTCTGGCGAGAAAATCCTCTGATAGTGAAGCACTCTAATCCAAAACAACTATATTTTCCCCTCTATTTATACCATGTACAAAACCCAATTACTACAAAATTTGCATTTATCTGCCAGGTCTATCACAAAGCAGTCATTATCAATCAAAGATATTAATACGTGGCACACCTCCTTATAACAAAGCTATTACAAACACTAAATCATATAACCATCAACCGCATTCATCATACATATTTCATCAGTATTTCCATACCCTTTTTTTAGTGCTTCATTCATGTGCCTCGCTCTACAACAATGGCAATAACGGCTCTTAATTTCTTCCCGTCCTGAATGAATCTCACTACATTCTGTCCACCTTCTTATTCTTTACATCCCATTGGGTTATTCTTTTAATATGAAAACACTTTTTTACCCTGTTTATACAATATATTACTCACTTTTGGCCCAGAGTTTGATTGCTCGGAGGGTCATCCGGAAGGCGTTCTTGTCGGGCACCAGGTGCAGAATTTCGTCGGTTACTCGACAACCGTTGAGACTACGCACACACTTCTGATCAAGATTTTTCAGAAGGGATTCATCTCGGAGATCATGATCTTCAGGAATAACTTGCAATGCCAGCCGTGCAAACAGCATATCAAGCTACAAAGAAATGAGTACATATCACGCTTTGGTAACTGCCCAATTACAGACTAATTAATCAAAGTGCAGATAATATTTTGAATTCAAGGACTATTAAAACTACCAGATACTTGCTCATGAAAGATTCGTTACGTAGATTCATATATAACCATTTATTATGCGCACAATACACAGATAAATTGAACATTACATGTAAATTCAAATTAATTGATTACAAAGTCATTATTACTTCCAAGGGCTTCGGCTTTGTTTAGATTATCAATACGGGTACACCCCAGCACAAGAGAGAGTTCACCAACAGCTGTACCTGCTGCTAATGTGTGATTGTCTATAAAAAGTATTATTACCTCAATGCCATCAAACTCCATTTTGATAACTGGCACAAAAGCACCTTCAACAGCCTGCAAAGAACCATATATCATAATGAATAAGTGGAAATCAAATATTTAAAACACAATTTTATAGATCCCAGACACTGTTGATATTCAAAACACAACTTCACAAATCTCCGTTCATAACTGGCTATTTACCCTAAGATCTTTGACTTCTGGTTGTTGTTTCAAAAGCTCGTAAAATGAGCTGAAGAAATCTGAACGATCAACATGACGAGGTGCAACACACAGTGTATCAATATCAGCCCCTGAAATATTCAAAGTAGTACTTCATGACAAATCAAAAGACACAATATATGCCAATTCGGATACCTTAAGAATGAATGAAACTACTGAACCTACTGATTACAGGTAAATGTTCGAAACAAAGAATAAGACAGATTTATCAAATACCTTTGGTATGAACACCCAGACGATAAGATCCAAACGTGTATACCTTCCCACCAACCTGGTCCACTATGGCTTCGGGTATTTTCTGCAGAAACAAAAATTAGAAATCTCTGAACTATCCGACTGCACAAAACATCCTATAATGGCAATTTAATGTGTAATAATCAATATTTTTGCAAAAAAAAAATCACACACATTCACATAGTTTTAAAAAAGCTTGCCCAATAAGAACTGGTTTAAGACCATCTCCCGTTGATTTCTCTGAGAACACAAATATCTCACCTTGTCTAAACTGACTTGACGAATCCAAATCTTCACAAGGTTGTTGATTTTGTTGAGAACTTCAAGCCTTAATGAAAGAAAACATGATTTTAAATGCCACAAATTTTGGATTGAACACAGCAAAATTTACGGCTTAACTAATTCACTTTAGTAATTTCTGTCAAAGACTATCTTAATGGTGAAATTTTACTGTAGTTAAAAACAAATTTGGGACTGAATAATGCTAAGTTTTACTCCATTACCTTTTCGCAAGCTCCTCCTCAGTCTCAAAGACCCCATGGGGCCTCATGGCCTCCTCTAATTTCCGAGACAACTCCTCGTCCAAAGGTTTAGGACCATGAAGACTAATCGGAGATGTAATCCCGGGGTATCTCTGAGCGTCGGTCATGTTTGTTACTTGGCCACCCTCCATCGTTGTGCTGGAAACAATTGGAAACAATTAGCAAAAAAAAAACACAAGGGCACTTACAAATATCCAATTTAAAATTAGCTCACTGATTGGCTTTATTGGAGCCCACACAATGCAACACTGGCGATTAGATTCAGATGTCCATGGCTCTCATGACGGAGGAATAAATAAGTTGAATGTGTCTCTTCAATTAAAGAATAGTGAATAGCTGAGAATTTTCAGGAGTCTCATTGACACATATTTCTGACCATGGCTGAGATAGAATCCCATCAAATGCAACAATTCACTGGATCTCCAACACATTTTGAACAGTTGCTGGAAACAAGTATTCATTAATTCCAATTCTCTATTGTTAATTGTTATCAGATGCCTGCCACTGATATAAATTGCAATTCTCTGAGGAGTGACCTATTCAGCTACACTCTGAACTATCCCAATTGCCATTAACACCTGTGAGGCCACTAACTTATTCAGCCTATCCCTGAACTTTCCCAATTGCCACTAATTAAGGTAGCTCCTCAGATCCAAACCATCCCAACCAGGGGCACCACAATCGCGACGCTAACGCTCTTAGTGGCCATTTCCAGAACCAACACATTGGGCGCTGAAACGGACAGATTTCTGTAATTTTCTCCAGAATGGATGCTTTTCAGCAAAATCCGCCCAATAACCAACCTATAGGACACTATACAAGACCATTTTACACAGATCTGGGACCTCTACATTGCATTTCTGAACCAGTTGAGCCATTACAACTGAACTGCTGAACTCAATCATCACTCAACTACGACCATTATCGCTCAACCACGACCAAGTCCATACATAGACGGAGGCACTACCGTTCCTCCATCACAAATTCAATTTATTTACAAGAAAATTTTCTCGAGAATCAAAAATATAATTTCATGTATGTGATATAAACCACTGAAAACCGCAATTCAAAATCTGGGAGCAACAACAAGATAGCTAGTTGCAAACTCGACATTTTGTAAATATCTACTTCACACAATTTTAAGCTAAAAACATTATTATCACCATATTCAAGAATGTATAGACAAACCAAATATTAATATACAAAAATATGGATTCATAATTATAACTGAAGTGACTTCCCTCCAGACAAATATGTTTATGGCTTGTAAAGATCACCATCAAAATGTAAAATTTAATTATAACCCGGTGTAAATTATGAACATTTGTTTTTGTATTGACCCGAGTATTCACCCTGCGAGCCAATATTTTCCCTTGGGCTAATTCAAAGTGACCGTACCAACTGCACTACGCTCGTAGATTTTCCTATAAAACAGTGTCAATTGCCATTGTAGGAGTCATGATACCGTTGTATGTCCTGTGGGTGACCTTGATTTGCCATGTTCCATTGCTAGTTAAGCACATTTTAGTTATAGGCTATGTACGAATAATCTTCAATCGATGATGCTCGTGCTAGCCATTCCACATTTTCTCGATGATGGAGCGGAAAGCGAACAAATATTTGTGAGCTGAAGCACCTTCCGGTAACGTGTGTGTACATGTTGTTGAATGTTGGTTAGGCTAAGAGAAGTCTCAGAAGCGTCACAAATTCTTCTTGGGTCACGTGCCGTAAATCTTTGTTTGCTGAAAAGCAATCGGTGGCAACACACTAAATCTTTCAGTTCAAAAATATATACAAGTTTGCATGCAATCAAATAGTTGCACTTGCCAAGTACATATTTTAAACCTTTAAACAACACCGACACGCTATGGTTTTTCTTAAATGCACAAGAGGGTGCCACTGTCCATATAAGATATAGACCAGCGCCTCCAGCAAAAATTGTACAAAGCGTTTTCCAGTGAGCAAGCAAGTTCAACAGTGTTGACAGCATATAAACCAAGCTTTCCGCTCCTTCCGTCTCTGGCAGATTACATATTATTATATCATACCAGGGGGCAGTGTGAGCGACCACAGCACTCCTGGTGGCTGAAGGTATGCATTATGCTTTTCAGAGCAGGTCTCTTGACTTCTTTTCCTCTAAAATCTTTTTTTTTTTGTCTGAATTTAAAAACATACATGTAGGATATAATTTATACTAGAGGTAGGGTGGTCAGTGGGGAATGCATAGCCGAATCAAAATAACTCACTGAACGTCCTGGTCACCATCAACCTGTAACCAGCAGTGCACTTAAGCTAATTAAAAAAAAAAGATTTTAGAAAGTCTGTTTAAAAGAAAAGAGACTTATATATTTAAGTTGTTATGCAGGTCTCTGGTCATATACAGTATGGCTTTGCTCACTCTTGCAGTCTTGGCATTGACAGCTTACATATATGTTGTAACTTGTAAATTTATGAGATCTTCAATCGGATATCATCCTATTCCTGATACTTCTACAAATTCAGTTTTTCAGGTTTTCTTCCTAGCCCTATCTTCCTGAAGGCAGTGAACCTTTTTGACTCAGCTGTTCCCGATTATTTATACATGTAGGTGCCAATTGTACAAATCAAGATTAACTTTTGACGTCTCTAGCACTGCGTCTGACGGTAAGTGTCACATGAACTCAACTTGGGTTGGAGGTTTGATCAAATTTAATGTAACGAAAAAAAAGAAGTATATCCGTCATTCCAGATTTAGCGCAACGATTCAAACGCAGTTAAGTTTAACATATGGAGTCATATCAATCCATTTGCGACACAACTTTTACACGGCAACATTTACATTAGGTATAACTTGGGATAATTTTCCAAATTTAACCGAAAAACGACAGTTTCAAGTTTGACATTTCCGACCATGCTTGTCAATCTCGAGTTTGTCCTTGAAAACCTGAGATTCAACAAAGACAAAGAATGTCGAAAAACATCAATCATACTTACCAAAAAGAACAAACTGAATGGATGTTGGTCAAAGACAAAGGGTGACGACAATGCAATCAAAATTCAAAAGAACACAAGCCATGAAGCACGATCATGGCGGACATTTTACAACCTTCCCTTGATCCTTCGCGGCTTGCCTCGGGACAAAAATTAGTTTGCCACGTTTCCGCCAGGGTAACGTTTTTGTTGTTTCCGACATTTTTTAACAGATGGCGCATCAGTCTAAACTCAGCAAGGCGCGCCACCACGAATGCTTCAGCCTTAATTATTAAGGCTGCAAAAATGTATCAGATGGTCCGCACTGCACTGACGAAAACGTAAAATATATCTCAAGATTTTTTTATGGAGACTCAGCTCCATGATTGTTAATTATTTTACTGTAATTTCACCAATATAGTGTAGCCTACATGAACTTTCACTTATTTCAAAGCTTTAGGAAAAAGTACAGTATAGCGGACCCAGATTTTGACCATATTTAACAAGCCTTCATTGCCAGGCCTATGACGTAAATACTTGAAATGTAATTTTGACGTCACAAAAATTAATGTAGTTATGACGGCGGTTTCATCTTCACGGTAAAGACAATGTTTATTTTTGCTTTTTCTTGGGGGCAACACCTGTTTATCTACACCAAATGTTATTTTAACTGTGCTAGAACTTAAAAACTTGTGAAATATTTGATAAAATTTAATTTTTAATGGCCGCCAAATATGGGCATAAATTTGGGTCCGCTATACTGCACTAAACCCCGCAATTCATGTATCATATCGAGATTGGCAAGTTGTAAAGTAGTGCCTTATAATTTCCATAACGCAGGGCTGCAAGCCACGAGACTCGCAAAATTTGGTGTCTGTCTCACTTGAAGATTTGAGTACTTTCTTCACATATATATTTCATAGAGAACTAACTCTTCGATATTTTACCAGGCCAAAACTTAGACATTGATCACTACTGTATATTGAAGTTGGCAACTGTTAGATGATATCTTTTTTCCAATTATTTTTTTTCAAGTCATGCATATTATATTATTTTATCACAGAAGAATAGTACAAGTCATAGTTAATTAAAACTTTTATTAAGAGAGAGAAAGTATCACTGAATACAACTCTTATCAATATTTCATACACTTCTTTTTTAAATCAAGTCATAACACAAAGATTTCTACATAAAAAAGTACAACTTTGACTGCTTTAACTAGTCTAGAAGACACAATTGGAACAAAAATTTCAAAAATCATTGGGACTAAAATAAAAATCAATTTGATATTGTAATCAGAAACGAAGTAAATTCATTTTTATCTTCCGGAAAACTTTTTGCTGCGCTTTAATAATTTTGTTTTGGGGCCAGGTTATGATGTCTTAACAATTTGTGTGAGCTGACAGACAGACCACGAAGATTAAGAAAAGTAGATCTCCACTTATAAGAAGTACAATGTTAAACAGCAAAAATATTAACACTATTAAAAAAGTCTTCATAAAACAGCTGAGTATACGTTACAGCGATACTTACAAGGGCTCATCATATAAATCAAAATATGGACATCTGAAAGGGATTTCTCCAGGCTAGTCACAAACAATAGGTATAACAATATATCCTCATTAAAACCATTTATGGAGCGAGTCAATTCATGATAGAAATTGACAACCACATTACAGGTATTTAACACTAGCAGTAACTTGGCCTCTAGTCATTATGCAACATAAACAACCAATGGGCATATTCACTGCTCTTTCTGATTACAAGACTAAATTGCTTAAAGGTTTAACTTTCATGACTAGTTCAGCATTAGCAGCTAATTCTTCACATGCACTGCATCACTTAAAAATGTACACATTGGGTCAAACTAAGCACCTTAATTAAATAAGGTTACATGCAGATGTTCAGTATTCCCTGACGTAAGGTTTTACTACGAATATAATAATAAAACATTCCTAAATAAGTCGTCAACCAGAATGCAAGTGAATTCCAGCGGGGACCAGAGGGCCAAATTAGTGGTAGCATTAGATGACTAGGCTATCCTTTATATATAACAATACCCATCATAACATGGACAGGAGGGAAGGGGGTCCAAGGTGGGGCCAAGCCCCCCGACCCCAACCCTTCATTACGAAAAAAAAGGAAACACACATCACATCACTTCACATCACAAATAGCAATGAAAGTTCACGTATAGAAAAAAAAAAGTAGTAATTATGATCACCAACAATACGACACAAACATCAAATGATAAAATATGAAAATATGATGAATGGTGAATAATATATATATCTCATGCTACACATATACTATTTAATGGTGTTCGAGGCAAATTCCAACCAGTGAAGCTGAGAACGGTTTGAAATACCAGTAGCTAAGGAAAGGGAGCAAACTCTCCGGCAAAGTTTAGGTTATCCATCCACCATAAAGGTAATAAACATATCAAATACTATTTATTTTAAAAGCAACTACTTGTTAAAATCATTGGCGTTTCTTCTTTGCAACCACTTTTTAAAGTGCAAGAATACACATCAAAACCAAGATGCATCTATTGCAACAACCATAATTATACCTATTGCAAAATTAATCATTCAGCATATTTAAGTACTTGAGATTCAGCTTAAAATGTTAAGTAGTCATAAGGCTGTAATTACATTGTATGTAACAAGCATAACTACACACCTTAGTTACAGTTCTAATCAATTATAATGAGTAAAAGCACACAGCACTCTTTTATTATAACGATTGCAGTAGAAAGAAATGGTATTCCATCCATAAATTTCACATTCATGATTTGAAAAATTGTCAAACTGTTAAAACTTACAACAATAAATTGACAGTTAATTAACAAATGGATCCCAGATAACAGGGACCAATTAACACACACTAGGCATGATCATTTCACTAAATGAAAAGAAAGTGAGAGATGTAAGGTGTATGAACAAATTAAAACTTAAAAACAGCCGTTTAAAAAGTTATTTTTAGCTAAACATAAGAACAAAACGTAGTAACTACAGTAACTTAACCCTAATCAATGTTACATCTCGGATTACCACAACTTACTTCCCATATTTACATATTTACGGGACTGATCTTCATATATATATATATATAAATATATATATTATATATATTCAATCTCTTGCCACCATCCCAGCTAGTGCTTGCTTGTTACCAGTTTTCTATGTCACTCCGTCAGCTAGAGCCATTACAAAATGCTAGATGTAGAGTGTTGCATAGAAGAATAGTATAATAAATATAAAGTTTGTAAACAAAAGTCTAGCTTTGTACATAACAGTCAACATCTTGTGGTCCTAAGCTAAATACAAGAGCATTTTACTAAACACATGTTCACCATAGCATCCAATAGCCTAAGATTATAGTACTGAATTGAAAAAAGCTTGTCAGTTTTGCACATGATAACTACATAATAGTTATTACAACAAATTCCAATATTGCAATACACCAATAAAATATACATTACACATATTCACATACATATTATACCATCTTATACAAAATATTAAATGAGGTGAAACTTGAAACTAGGTTGTACAAAACACCACATTGTAAGGAATTAAATATTGTCCGCCGTGGGAAAATAATTCATGGTAGATAATGTATTTCCATAAGTGGTAAAAAGCAGTACAAAATTCCAAGATGCTATGGTGAATGCTAGTGGAATTTGAAGGGTTCTTGCAAAGATGGCGATGTTCTCCCTCTGGTGGTGATGCGAGAAAGTAAACGAGGACATCTAGGGGCATTTTTATGTCCTCTGTGAGCCGTCTTTCACGTGCGTTGCGGTGCTACAGCCAATACTCGAGATCAAATACTGGGAATCTACGGCAGGTGCACTTCGAGGAGAAGGAACGAACGAATGACCTAATCAGCGATGCTGCTGCTGCTGTGGCACTTTCTCTTCCGTTCTGTTGCTGCTGCTGCTGATGCAGCTGCTGATGATGCTGAGGCTAACTACACTTATTCTTCCCCCAAGGAGCTGCGTCTGCTATTGCCTTTGGCGTACAATCACAAGTGGCTCAGTAATTAAGTCAAGTATTCAGCTTTGAACAACAGAAAGCTGCAGTCATGTTAAACATCTTGAAGCAATCAAGACTGAGAGATGGATTTTTGAGGGCGGCAGGGTGGGTCCGTACGGGAACCAGGGAATGATGAGGATGACATCAACACGGGTGACCGTCCCGGACACTTAGAAGGAGAAGGAGGAACAAGTGAACCAGACAAATGTCGCGCCACGGACCCACCCTGCCCAGCACTGGACTGATGATAGGTTCAGCAGACATACACTCTAATATGCCAGCTATACATCTACAACCATCTTCTTATGTACATCCATAGAGCCCACAACCTGCAAAAAAAGTGAGAAAATAATCAATCATACCATCTCCGGATAAAATCTAACAAAACATCAATGTTCTAATATTAGCAACATATGGCTAAAAATATACTATGCATGATTTTAGATTAATAGTAATTTTCAATTTCTACACCACTGGAAACATTATAATGATGTCAAATCGTGCACAACAAATTTGAGTATAAATAACACTGTTAGCCCATAGAGGGCATCATCTAAATGAACTGCTCTTTTCCCACTAGGTGGACCTAGAGTCACTGCTTTGGAATTCTGGGATCTTCTCAGACTATGAAGCGAGCACGTCACTACAACTGAGGACATCACCCACCAAATTAAGTAAGTTTGCTTCGTCTAAATTATTGCACCTGCACAATCAATACATTAGAAGCATTCAGTTATATTGTCAGTATGTTAGTTATTTTGATGTGCTGAAGCTATTACTTTACCAAAATCTACCATATAACAGGTTAAATTTGCAGCAGTTAAGTCTGTCATGATATTATACTGTTATTAAAGACAGTCACATGGGTGCGAGATAAAACATTTTAAAAAGGGGGATACTAGACAAAATGTTACTGCTGCTGGGAAGATATATACAATTTACTTGATTAAATAGCAATAAAATGTTTCAGGCTTCAAAGCAGACTCAGTTAAGCTTGAAGATCAGCTGGATTAATTACATAATACACAATTGGCTAATAGCTGTTGGCTTTCTAAATCAAATCTATTTGTGAATGTTTAGTTTTGCAGTTTGCTGTTATACTTTAAATAGTACGCATCACTTAACACACACCCTCCCTTAATCCACTTAATTACCTGTTCAGTTTATAAAAGTTTTATCACCATGTTTATATCTGATATACTTTCTTAGCTAACTGTGAAAGCTTGTACAGGAAACCATTCTCACACATTACTTGACTGGTTCAGCTCAGATTCAAGTAGGTCAGGGTAGAGACTAAGAATTTTTTTTTTAAGTTTTATTAAGTTAAATGCATTGTTATTCTTGTCCATGCTATTATTATAGACACTGCAATCATTTGTCTGCAGCAATACTAATCTTTTTTTTCTAATTAATGCTTGTGTTATATTTCAGGATTCACGAATGCGGTGTGCCATTTTGTCGGGGAAAAATGCCATAATAAACTGGCAAATATTGTTCATCTATTTCTACTTTTGAGTAAAATTTTGTTTGTGTACTTGCAGTTTTATTTAAATTAAAAGCCAAGCATGGACTTAATTTCACTTTCATGTGTTTCAGTCTTTTGTTTTCTTTGATTTCCTTATAATGCGGTAAGGAATTGAAACAATCTTGCATGGTATGCGAGACCAAAATAAAACTGACACTCAATTTCTCAGAAAATATGAGTCTTTCTATCATAAGCCAAACAACTCAATTGCAGATCATCTTCAAGCGTCCATTTATCAAAAAGACAAGGGGAAAACAAAATTTGAATTCTCAATAAATATTAAGCATGTTAAGCTGATCTGTCTATCATGTCAGTATTTATAAATTACAAAGCCTATCTCATGAACACTAAATAAATATCAAGTACAACTTATTGTGAGTTCACAGTAACATCTATCTTATAGTCTTGTTTTTGAGTTATTATTATCATCATCAGTCTCATCATCATCATCCTCATCGGGAAACAGCGAAGCACCTACATTGCAGAATTCCTCGAAGGATATTTTGCCGTCCCCATCTAGGTCTGAATGTAAGATGGTTTTGTCGACGATTTGTTGAAGCTGAGCATCCTTCAAATTGTTTCCGACCATCATCTTGAGAACTTGAAACAATTCCCCGTTTGAAATGAACCCATCCTTGTCCATGTCGTAGATCTTGAATGCAACTGTAAGAGGATGGGAAAAAATTATTAATGATAAGTAACTCACGATGAATATTTGTATATGTTGTGCTTAAATCTCAGCCTCGATCTGAGGATGTTCATAATACGCGATAATGTTCTGTGGAGAATTCTAATTACTTTATCATATTTATCATATCATATTCATTCGTATAACATGGTACATCAAAGATTGACTATTTCAACCCCAATATTCCCATGATGTATAATAATTTAATATATAATAATAATTTATTTTTTATAGCGCAATATGCTTAAAAAATATATAATAATAATTTATTTTTTATAGCGCAATATGCTTAAAATGCTTTTACAATCAATATCACATAAGAGTTATTAAAAACTATTATTATTTTTAAATTATGTATATTATAAAAATAATTGAGGCAAACAATCTATGGTTTCTAGGATGAAGACCACTGGATAATTATGATAATGAAGAATTTGGATGAAGCAAAATACTTACATCTCAACTTGGATTCCTTGTCTCCTTTTACGCTGAACTGTGACATACCATCTATGAACTCTGAAAGCAAAAAATTGAATCAAATTAGCTGGGTTTGTGACAAGATTTACACAAACTACTTATTTTCTTTGATAAACCTCATTTTCACAGAATTCTCATTGCACTCTCAATGTCCAAGGACCAAAGTTCAGCAATCTTCCACTAGACGGCTCAGTACACTACACCTGGCGCCACCTTCATATAATCAGTAACAATACTCAGGCATTGTGTAAGAAGTTACTTAGAACATGAAGGCCAAAGAAAATCTGGGATCATGATTATAAAATTTTAAAATTATCTTTACATCAATTAGGCTTCCGGTACTTTACAAAATCTCAATCAAAGAGAATGATTCAAAGTACAGCCATTTCCAAATTAACCAATGAATGAGGCAGTAAAGATAGTACAACACACAACAGAAAGATACTGTAAGAAAATCCCATTTCAGGGACTGTCTGTGGCCCTTGTTTGAAAACACTATGCACTTCCTGGTCTATTTAGGTTTCCTCAAATTCTGAGTGAAAAGCTGCGAACCATGCCTTAGTTAATTACAACAATATAATATATCTCTCGCTCATAATTCCAATTCATTATTGTATACAAACCAACCAATAAAGTGATTACAACATACTATTTATCTTTATATCCATAGGCTTCCAGTACATTACAACACATCTCAACTGAAGAGTGGTGGTGGTGGATTAGGGCTTCAAGTCCTGTATTTCTGCACCTGATGGGCTAATTAGGACAGGTAGGGACCATGGCAATGAGACGAAGGATGAAACAGCCATCCAACATATGCTCGACCGGGAATGGAACCCGGGACCCAGTGGTTGGAAGCCCAGCGCGCTACCACTGAGCTAGGCCCCCACCCCTTCAATTGAAGAGTGTTCTGAGCGGACAATAACCAACGAAAATGTTAGTTAACTCCCTCCTATTCGGAATATAACTATTACATATTATATACATGTACTCTATGACTTCACCTTGACTGCTCAACTAGGCCTTTGCCAGAGAAACAGCTTATACACCAAACCCTGCAATCTTTTATAGCAAGTAATGAACCTGCCAAGAGCTACAAACGTTTGCGATTAAATAATGCATGCATGCGAAAATGAGGAGCTTAAGCGTGATGGAAACCCAATGCAGCAGCAAAACTACTCTTCTATAATCACCATAACACATCAGCACTCCCAAAAAGTTAATTTTGATAATAAATTATTGCATAGCAAAACTATTAGGTAATGGTTCGATAATAAATATACTATAACCACGAACGTTAACCAGTTAACTGTGCATTTACGACATAGACTTCATCACATGATGTGGTCAATCTGTTGTCTATTGCCTCAATGCAACTCTGTCTGAGCCTTGGTCACCTTAGCTGCAAGAGGCAGATGTAATGATGAAATAAGCGAATCAGCAAAAGGAAGAAAATGAGGGGGCACTTGTTTCTGTGCGCCCACCAAATTTGATCGAACAAATTACTGTCTGTATGTAGGACAGGACAGATTATAGTCTTAAATTAGGTGGTCTATGTAATAGATGGTCTTAACAGTAGCTTCTGTGGTACAGCTGTTTCACGAACAGAGAAATTGGTCTTCCTACACACTGGTACAGCAGAAAGCCAAACAGCTAATTCTGAACCTATTGTAGTTTATAGAAAGAAATACACAACAGTAGAAAATACATATACTGTCAGTCTGTAACATGCTACCCTGGATCCTTATGTAACAAAAAATTAGCTCAATTTCACAATGTAGATGTTATCATTACATATTAGCAAGTTTCAGACTTCAGTTGCTAATTATTATGCAATCATATTAACTATGATTAAATAATATTAATAAGTTGCAGGTATACAAAGCAATGATAACCATTGATGATGCTTTCACCATTAGCATCATGAAAGAAACTCATCTCTGCTGCTGATGCTGCTGCAGCAGCTGCATATAATCCAGTTGGCATGGTACCAACATCTCTGCATCTTTTGCAGCTATTTCTAAACAACAACAGACTTTCTTTCTTTCTCTACCTACTTTTTTAAACAGTCTTTATCATGCAAAATGGTCTTATGATCTAAAGAAGAGGTCAGCCATTAAAAGGTTTTTTTTTTATGCCATTAGAAGAGAAGATCACTAAAGTAGAAAAAGCTTTCTTTCTTAACTGCGTGCTTCCCTGTCTATTACGTCTGTTATTCTAGATTTCCTGATATATATTATGAACAGTACTGTGCATTTCCTGTAAAAATAGCCAGGTGATTACTAGCAAAATCAAGGCCATTAGCTGTACCACTATTTCTATTAGAGAGTCTCTATTTATCTATAATACATAAAATAGAGTTAAAAGGAAATTTCCCAGACTTACAGTGGAACAACACAAATTAGAACCAATTCACATAAAGACCACAATAAATAAGACCTTCTGATGAGGCGGAAAGCCATCATGGCAAAGCAAAAATATTCGGATGCAGACCGCCTTCATTTAGAATTTTGGACACCTAGGGGGTCATTTAATTGGTGCCACATCTTGCAAGACATCAATTTATTTTGAATGGAACACAAACTAAGCAGGTTCACAGGAAAAAAAACAAGCACCTAGCAATGTGGAAAACGACAAAGACTTGTGTATTGGGACGGATTGCAAGAATGCCATGAGATGGATGCCCAAAAGGTCAAAGCACTGATTCATCACTCTGACATTTCTTTGAAGCCTTCGTATCATTCTCCATAACATCTCATTCCTAGAAGTCTTTTGAAACATGATGGCTAATTAATCATTCCAATAAAACATCATCATCATAAAAGCAGATCCAATAAATAATGGATGCATTATTTTGGCCTTACATTCATTCATTCATTACTACCTCACAATCTCCATTTCCTGAACTCACCAATTAACTGATTAGACATAATTCCAGTACTAGCAACAAGGGAATATTTTCTGCACACAGAAATGGTATATTCTTTTAATTACAACCTTGGGTGTTTTAATATTCAAGAGAGAAGGTGGTGTCCTGATGCACATTTGAGACTGTTTGCTTTTCCATCTTGTATATTACATTAAATATATTCTTTTAAAGGTCACTATAGATTTAATTAGATTATTGATGCTCTTTTAGTTTACTTGATGCTAGTATAAAGCACTGAAACAAGAATGGCTTTAACATGACCGAATTAGTAAAGACCTGGCTGGTGATTCAGTTAATCCACCAGAGAATCAAACCTGAGACCACTACCACCGGAAACAAAGACTTCCACCTTTGCACGAAAGAGTCACCCTAAGGGGGTTAGAGAAAACACCCTGCTAACACATTTCACTTAACATCTCACATTAACATCAATATATATATATATAGGTTTCCTATGTATTAGCATCTTATAATCTGAGGATAATTCGATCATATATGCATCATATCAATTATTACAAAATACAGCATAGCGTTAATTGACAGCGCACATCAGAATTGTGCCTCCAATACAATGGCAGAATAAAGGATTTAGAACCTGTGAAATTGTCAACAAGCTTATTTACTATAGTGATACAGGTTAAGTCACATTTTGCCACCTGAATAAAATAACTGCACATTTTGTGCTCATTGTCATGTAAACTGAAACGCAGCCATTATGCCACAAATTGCCCACAATAATACGTATGATTCAATAGCTGCCCGAAAAGCAATGATCAACATTTACAATTATTTTAGATATATATTTCAAGCAATTATATAAACAATAAGCACTTCCCTAAATCATACAAATCTATGCCCAAACATTGTGAATTTTTGTGTACCGGGGTACATAATTATTAGAAAACAATCCTGCGTATGCCTTTCAACTCAGAAATAGGATACCATATCACCAGGTGTAGGTCAAAATTACTAAAGTGGTGTCTTTTTACTGCCTCAGCACCTGTATAGAGCACTAAGAACAGTTGCTGCTGCTGCTGATGCTGCTGAGGCTGCAGGTCACCTGAGGATATCACAACATCACAAGGATGGAGCTCACTCAGATGCAACCTGCATACCTGAGTATGAAAAACATCTCCCCATAGTATGCTTGAAACAAGGCAGATATTTTTCTCAATAGCCGCAATGTTTTGCACTTTCAGATTCATTTCGGATTCGTTTCATGTTTCGCAAGCCGTTCACTGAAATTGGTTCTTACAATCATGTTTTTCCTGCTATTAAATATCTTGTTTTGAAAGAAAGAAAAAAAGTTATTTAATAGAATTTTGTTATGCTACTACCTGGAAAAATCTGACTGCTTACATTAGCTGATTAGGTCCAAGCAACCCACCACAGTTCACAATGTGAGCTGGTGAGGTAAGCAACTTTCGACTTGAAGCATTTTCAATCAACTGTCCATGTGACACAGGCAAACCTGGCCAAAACCCTCTGGCCAACATTTCACTTTTGAGTCCCTCCATAAGAAACAACAATTTGGGCAACAATATACATGAGGACTGGCCTGAACTTCTTTTACTTACACTCGGGGTCATCGAAATTGGCCAGGGTCATCTAAATTGGTCATTCAAAATAAATTATCACCAACACTTTTAAGATGCCTGTCGAAGAGGTTCAGATCATTGTAAATTATCAGAAGAGTTGGTTTTGTGACAATTCATGCAGTCGTAAGGTGTTTAATTATGTATGTAGCGGGGGGGGGGGGGGGGGGTATTTCGATGACCTGGCCAAATTCGATGACCACGAGTGTATAGCAGCATGACGTCACATTGATATCTCATGTGGGAAAGGTAATCTGTTTAATCAGATGCTGTATATAAGTGGCAGACAGAGAAACAAAATTGAAGCTACGTTTCATAATTCTCGCAAATGTTAGCTAATCTTTTCTTCAATTTCACGAACAAAATGCACATTAAAAATGGGCCTAATCAGTTTCCTATTTCCTCAGCTCTCATTAATACAGGACATGACCAACTTCAACAACAGGTGACATGTGAAAAGCCAGCGATGCAGTTTTCATCTTTTAAAAGTATTTAAAAAATGTACCAACACAGTACATACCAAATGCACATTTATTTACAATGCAGGTCTACTTGACCATACTGTTTACACGAAGACTGGTCATGCATGGTTTGGCAGCAGAAAAAGGATTCAAAGGAAAAGACATACAGAATTTATTTTGTGCAATTCCCTTTTTGTAAGTTTGTAAAATCATGAATATGAACTTCCCCATGGGAAAATGCGCATAATATTGCATGATACGCCGACAAGTTACAACCTAAGGGGGACTACAATGTTTCGTGTTCATAATATTCATAGGTTATACTTTAACCTTCAAGACTTAATTATGCTTTTGGAAGGCAAAAAAATACCCATTTCCCACGTAATAGCAATGGTAGAAAAGAATGCTTTGCAATGGTTATTTGAAAATCCTATAATTAAAATAATGTTCGATAAATAAAACGAGTATGTCTACATCATAATGTAGCTTGTAACAGCAAAAGCATTTTCGATAGCCCCCAAAATGTTATAACAGCAGAACTGGACAGCGTATATAACCTAAATCAGCCCACTGTCACTGACTGAAATAAATGATAAATGTTAGAGCCATTTCCTGAACATCAGTTTAAACACAGCAGCTTCGGAGCTTCGAAGAGCAACACTAAATAATTCAAGGGACAGCATTATCTGAAATGACTGACTGGCCCGGCTAGCTTCTAAAGGAAATGATGTAGTGAAAAAGTGGCTTTAGAAAAGAACAATTGCCAATTGGTAACCTAAAAAACCATTTCCACTTAATATAATAAAGTCACGCATTATCGAAGTCAGAACAGAAATAATAATGAATACAGCTGAAGTGATCCTTTAATTGCAATAACAAGATTCATTCTCTGAGAGTATTGGTCAATCTGTTTCTACCAAATCTCTTAAGTCTTACTGCAAATCTATCTGTTCATTTGACAACAATGAACCATGCTGCTTCACTGCGAAGTGTCAAAGAATGCATTTCTGTTTATATATCTTCATTTTGTTATTGTTATTTTATCAGTTGGCTAAAAGCTTTATAGCTTATGTTTTATTGTTTGTCTATAAATAAAGTTTTTTTTAAATATATCTTACAGATTGTGGATCAATCAAGTTTGCACCTGCAGAGTTTTCGTCAAACAGTCATCTCATATTTTCTTCAGATTTTACTTAGTGACAAAGTTTTGCATTTTACTCAATTTCATATAATATAATCAGCATAAGCTAAATGATTATGTTATAAGAGAGCTAAGAGACAATGCAGACAGATGACCACTGCTAATACAGCTTCAGTCATTCTAAAATCCATCATATCATGCATATTATGCCAGGTGTCTACTAGGGGGGCTGGAGTTGTCCATCGTGAGACAGGAAGTGCTGGAAACCTGCAATAATGCATACAGGAAGTGGCAGGAAGCAGGTGCAGCGAACAGCCTTTTACGAAGTGCTTGTTACTTGTGCCTAGTGGCTTAACCGATTGTCTACTCAACTGATGACCCTGGGTTCAATACACCCCTTTTGAACGGCAGACAAGTTGGCATGATTGCCTCATTGACCTCATTTTGATTATGTCATATATTATGACATCATTATACTTCTCCATTGTTTTTGTACTCTGTGACCTCACCATAGCCATTGTCTACTGATGACGTCACAATACTATATCTGAGTGCAAAGAAAGGTCAATGAGGCAAAAATGCCAACATGACTTCACATTGCTGCATTTTGTGTTGTGTTTATCTTCAGATATGTAAGAGGCCTCATCTTAAAGACTCATCACTGTATCTTTTACACGAGACACTACTATCCTGGACTGTTTCACAACAGATATCCGATTATCATTTATCATCAGCATCAAAATTACCTCACACTTGCATTTAAGCATCCAGATTTATTTTTATATATTGCTCAATCCTGAAACTTCAGAAAGGACAGGCCAGAAAAGACCACCATTTGGTCTACTGCAATACAGCTTGACATCATTTAAAAGTGAAGGGGAGATGACCAATTAATAATTAGGTCAATGGATAATGCATGCAGGAAGTGCTCTACAGCTATGCACTCACAAAAGGAAGGGTCAGATGGACATTTCCGGGCAGATAATCAGCACATTGTGGAAAGGACCTAATGAGTCGTAGTCATTAGGTGGCAATTACGAAGTGCCTACAAGAGCGGTGTCAATCAGCATGTTGAAGAAGTGTGGTACAAAGTGAGGTGTGAATGTAGAGAACAGTAGCAATGCAAGAGTGGGGTCTCCAGTGCAAGCAGGTGGGGTATTGATCCAGCTCATCTTTCTATATGCAGGAATGCAGCAGCTGCAGGTTCTTTAACAACTGCAGCAGCAGCAACATCCACTGCAGGAGCAAGGCATGCTGATGCTCCTCCTCCCAGTGCAGATGCTGTCCCACATACACTCAATCAATAGAGCACCTATGACAACAACACATGGCATGGCTGCCCTTTTCCTTCAAGTTCATTTCATGTGTCTGCTCTATTGGTACGAGCTCTATGACAAGTGCTTCTTGCAAGAAGGCTCTTCCGTTAACATTTACAACACCAGCACCATAAACCTCAAAGATCTGTTGGAGAATAAAATGCAAAAGCAAATGTCTCAAGCCGCCGAAGTCCCCACAAAATGCCACATGACTTGAGCTTAGCCTCCCAGCTGAAAGATGCTGAGTGGTCGATTTTCCAGTCACAGCAATTGCAAGCATACTGATCCAATGATCATGATGATAAGCCCAGCAAAAACATGACAAAGATTTCTTCAATATTGTGCAGAAATAATCAGTTTTTCAGTTAGTACAGCAGCTGCACACAGGGATCGAAATAAGGTTCAACCATGGTAACCCCCTTTCCGGTTACCATAAATATTGATGGGGTAACCGCCCTTAACTGCAACTGTTGTGACCAAATACTTTGACGCATTTTGTCGCATACGGCAGTCCGTTTGAGTGAAAAAGAATTATAGTAACCTCCATGTAACCTAATCGATCGTTCTTAACGTATTTCGATCCCTGTGCACATGTTTTCTTTAGGCACAGCACATCCATGCATGCAATAATACAGGATTCACCACAATTGCACACAAGTGCACACAAGTGCCAGAAGCAATGTACATTGTATTATACAAATGGTGACTGCAATAAAAGCGCTCATCACACAATTCCAACTAAATGGGCCACTACAATCATAATTTAGTTTTCGAATGAGAAAATCTTTCAGTGCATAAGCTAATTGCAATCAAATATACAGTCCCTTCTTTAGCTGTTTAGGCACTCTATAATTAGCAAAGTAATATAGCAGTGTATAGGACTTCTCTATGTAACATAAGACAGCTCAGACTACATTGCCGCCAAGCACTCATATCCAGATATATCCTGACCTTGGCTAAAAACAGAAAGCACACAATTACTGAAATGGCATTCTGCGACGAAGCCTAAATGGCATAGTAAATTGCCAAGTGCACCAGGCAACGAATGGTAGAGAATGGGGAATAGCATAGGCTGTATTACAGTGTAACATTAGTACCCACCAGAGTACAAGGCTTCACCTCATACAGGCAATTCTGCCCACCAAGCCCTGAACCTGCTGTAATTTCAGCCAAACGCAATTTGCCTTCTCGCTGCCACCTGCACACTGCGCTTTCTTTTGGCAATATTCCATGTCCATTGTCCAGACCCGAGTATTTAAAAAGACCCAATGGCAATGTAAGCAAGTTATTAGAGACTTGCAATACGTACTTCACTTGTTTTTCATTCACTTCAAAGAGTACATATTTCTGTCACAGATTTCGGTCTATCAGTGGGTTATATTACACTACTTTAGAGTTAAGATTTCATTTTGACAGCATTAGAAAGTAAAGATAGACCCCATCCTTGGGGTTAGCATGTAACATGGAGTGGACTTCAAGCCTTATCATCTCATCATTACATCTGCTTTAGACAGCTGGTGATACCAGTTGTTACAGAAGATCTTGATACAATTTAACTATATTGCAGACCAATAACAATGAGAAAGCAAAAGTTGCATAAAACATTGTTCTGAGAACTTGTAACTGTTATAAAAAATATTAGAGTGCAGGTGGATTGAACCGATGAGCTCCTTTCTTATTCATCCTCTGCTAATTCCTTGTGGTTGAAAGATTGCACATGATGATTTCCAGAGGAAAATCTCAACCCAAAATTATTGCAGCTGCTACCATCCTCCACCTAATGCCACATAAGCAGCAGCCACTGGCTGAGGGATATAAATCCATTATGTCACTTTGCCCGAGGGTGACATCCGCCTGGCTTTTGGGAGTTCTTTGAAGCCACAACGAAGCCGAGATTCCACCTTCTTTGAAAAGGAGCTGCGGTGATATTTCTCTTCAATCTAAAAGCTGTGAAGACAAGCAGGTGAGGTCTACAAGACGTGAAAAAAAGAAAGAAAGACGAGAAAATAAACGAAATTTTAAGCCCCTCTACTGAATCACTATGATGCAAGAACTACTAGTTCAACTATTACAGTGAGATTGAAACAACCTTGTGCACTGTACATGAAACAAATACGTTCCTCCTCTCTCACTCACCTCATAAAAAAAAACTTGTGAGTGGCAAGAACTTGCTTTAGAGGGCTGCCCTTTCCATATCTATCCACACTTACAATCTATCTATGTATTAGAACTGCATGCTATGTTAAGTGATTACAGTGCAAAATGACTCAATTAAACATCAAAATCAGATGCAATGAATATGGTCATTTCGTGAAAAAAGTAATATTCTCCACAAATCTGCAATGGGTTCATCTCAGCGTAGATTAAGGGCATCAGGTATGACCCTAAGCATCTAAATTTACCCTCTTTGTTGCCATGGAAACAACCATTAATGACCCTTATTCTCAGCAGACAAATAACCCACATTGCCAAATTCACACACTCTCTGAAGCCATGCAAAGCACTGGTCATTGACTTTGTGCCATTTCTGCAATTCCAGGGTTCCCATAAGAACCTTTAGAAGTCACAAATGAGGACCTCTCCACCTCCCACGTCTTATTTCTGCAGAAGAGCACCACTTGGCAACTGACCAGTCAGTGACCACTGGCTACTAATTGTCAAACCAGAAGACTGACCAAAACTTCATAGATCTTTAATACGAATGTAAAGTCTGAAGCACAAGTCACTTTCAAATACTTGTAAGAAGTAAACACACCAGACGGCAATGAAATAGTTGCCATTCAATGCACCAGAAGACATTACAGTCTAACAGGAATTTTTGGAACGTAAGACGTGCTTTTGAGAATTGATTATAATACTTTCATTATTAAAGCCTACGTCAGTGAATAAGTCCCATGCTAATGATCGGTAAGATCATTGCATATCACGAGCAACTTCCGGTATCGGCACAGGTCATAGAAGCCCGTTTGAATGTATCATGATAAAGCTCTCCAGAAATGATTTACTAGCAAATTTAACGATTCTTCCAAATATTTAACCACAAAAAAAAAAAAAAAACAAGCAAGCCAGTATAAAAACACTAATGATTCAATAACAAAGACATTTGATACAGCAAACCACATTTCTATGGAAAGCAATGATAAATCAAGCAGATGCCACTGCCAGTTGGCAAAGTAGCATTCAGCATACAATAAATGTACAAACATTTCGCTGGCTTTACTATTGTATGAGCAAGATGTTTGGATGCTATTGGGACAGGCGTATGCAGTGTGTGAGAGAATGGCCAGACAATGACAACAGCATGAGTGTACAATACTCCACGCTGAGTCCACAGCCACAACCTCAGCATCCATGAGCCCAATGGGGCATTGGTATTGACAAAGTTGCAGCAGTAGCAGCAGCAGCAGCAGCAGCAACAGCAGCAGCAGCCCTGCCCCCTGGCTATATCAAACATTAATGCATTTAGCATGTTCAGCAGCTACCCCAAGATGTCTGTATTGTGTGTAGCCATTCAATATAAGGTTGTAACTTTCAATGACTTTAGGTCACGTGCTGGCCAAATGTTTGCAATGGTTCTCTTTGTACAGATTAACTAGAACAACACACAAGAATTATTCACTGTACTACAACAAGTCAATGTCATGTTCCAATGTCGCCAAAAGATGCTTGTTATTTCATGCATAATACACTTTTTTAATAGTTTGCTTAATCACAAATACTTCACCTATATTTTAATATAGGTAAATCTGAATTTCACATCATAACATGAAAATTGTAATTCTAGCCAGACTATTATCATACATGATTATCACATGGAAATACAGAGAACTGAGCATAAACTTAGGAAAGATATACTCTAGATATTCACTGTTTAAAGTTAGCGAAGATCATGATATTGAGAAATAAACTCAAGTTTCATTAATAACAATGATGTTGTGATTCACTACAACAGTGTAACCTCCCATCTCATCTTGTATAATTCACAATGAACTTCACATTTTTTTTGTGCTATTTTTGGGAAAGGCTGAATAGATATTATTGCTTTTTTTTTGTCATGAAAGGCTAGAGACCGGCCTTATGTCATTGTTGTGTGACTGTTGGATCGATGTGTATGATCAGAATTAACACACAAACAAGACAGGTCAGCAAATATGGTCAAATGATCGATACCACACTTGGTCAAATAACAGGCACACGCTGCAATATGCCCAGGGACCACACAGCCAACTTCATAGCACAGACACAGCATTATAAACACTGGCCTGTGCATACAACTATTTATATGGTTTGGCAATGTAGTGAATACAATAATCATTTCAATGTGTTATTAGAGTAAGCACTCAATATTTTACAGTATTCACTGAGTATTCACTCAGTATTTTAGAGTACAGGGGAGCTATTATCACTCAGTATTTTAGCATTTATAATCACTCTGTATCTTAACGTAATCACTCTGTATTTCAGAGAAATCACTCCATATTTTATAGTGTTCAGGAATTGAATATTTGTTTTCGAATTGTGAATTGAATATTCCTCTTAAATAGAGTCTTTTCACTGAGCAGCCCTGAATTCAGCAAGACATAAGTCCTTCCTCTCCTCTTATAACTCATTTTGCTTTCCAGACATAGTAGGTCATAACTAACTGAATCCGTACATATTATTTTCTCAGGAAATAACAGAAATCTATTGAATGATAAGATGTCAAATATACATTAAAATGCACTGAAAATACTGCAGCTAGGATGCAGTGTGCTTCAACCATTCAGAGTCAAGGGCAGGAATATTTTCAGCCAATAGAACTGCAGTATTCTGTTGCAGCCACCTGGTGGAAATATAGAGAACCTTCTGTCTTGTAAGTCACAAGATTGAAGATCCACTACATTATACACATATACTTCGTTAATGTTCTATAGCACAACATAAAATTCAGATGACATCAACCAAGAAAAAATAATCACAACAATAAGTGATGTGTTTGCAATTATGAAATTCAAGGTCATGCTTCAAGCATGTGTGCAGCAGCACCCAGGAAAAGGTACTGCGGTTTTGTAGCTGGTATTGTCTAAATATTACTTATGTTTTCAAAAATAGAAAACCAACAGCATAAAATAAACAAAATCTTGGCAAATAATAATGAGAGAAGTAATAATATAAAACAGGATGTAACCATAACCAGCAGACAGCAGCTGTCATTTTCACATCAAAGAATATGGTGACACGATCTATTTATAGCACAGGTAGCTGGTTGCCATGACAAACTAGCCTTTAATCAATGACAGAGAAGCACAAGAAGACGACAAGACGATCAATGGATGATAAAAAGAAGGATAAAAGGGAGGACAAAAGGATAGAAAGAAGGACAAAAACTGGGCACATGAGAAAACAGGGAAGGGGAAGTTGTTGTGGCCTAGTTATGGGACTGCTGCTGCAGATTTTCCTGACTCAGCAATACTGTGTTATAAATAGCAGGCAGCAGCACTGCAGCACACACACACACTCTAGGGTAGCAGCAGCAATGGCATTATGCCTCCAATCTGGGTTGGGTGTCAGAGGTTTATGTGGCGTGAAAATTATACGAGACAACATTCCATATTAATCCATAAGGCACCGCAATTAATCTGGTTAATGTAGCAGCAGCAGCAGCAGCAGCAGCAGCAGCAGCAGCAGCAGTGACCAGCAGCAAAAATTTAATCGCGGGTTGACAAGCTGTGTTGTTGGGCCTTGTGCAAAAGATATCAAACATCGAAGGTCTACAGAGTCTCTAGCATGCATAATACAGTGCACTGTGTAACTGCACAATACACACAGCAGCCAGTAATATCCAATATGCACCTCATCAACATACATTATCACTACCACTGTCATAATCATCACTAATCAAGTGTATTGATAATAAATACTAAATATCTAATATACAATTATCATGTGCACTATTGAAAGGAAATACAACAGTATTCCATCACATTCTATGGAATTTGTAGATGGACCTCCACACTCTAAACATTCTGTTGGAACAAAGTGGAACGATATACCGACAAGACACCTGTTTCCACGTTCCTTGTGCAAGGTAGTTGGCAACAACAACCATGGAATACAAGTACACAGGGTGCAAAACCACATAGCTTAATACATTATTATATATAGCATATTGTATTGTTCATTTTCTCTTCTGAGGCAGCTAACTCAATGGAATAGACAAATTGTACATTTGATGAGGCAGCTAATTCATCGAAATAGACCAATTGTACATCCAAAGTATGTACATTAAAATGCTCCTGTTCAGTCGGGTAATTAAAAGACATGGGTTTCAAGAAAATGCATCCATCACTCATCAGTTTAATAAATAATTAAGACCAGCAGAAGGCAATGTGAATACAATCAGCATTTATGATGTTCAGAAGTAATTAGATGATATTCCATAAACAATATATAATGAGAACCCCACAGTTAAGAGTCACTTTAATTAAGACAATTCAATATTCAGACCACCTCAATTTTAAAACAAATCTGCAAGTTCTTAATGACATTAGTACAATTAATACAAATAACAAAACTTCCAGATCAAGACCAGGGAACCTAGAATCCCAAGATTATGACTACCTCAACCAGCCACCTACAGCAACTGCATAAAAAGGCATCACCTCAATTCTAATTCCCATTACTCTAGGTCAATATCCATTACCATGGCAATTAAATCTCAATTTTCCCTTCCTCTAACAGACTGAGTCACGTTTTTTAAACAAATATCAAGTGGTGATCACGACAATGAGGACCCTCATATCATGACAATCAAATCTTCCTGCTTCAGCAAAAATGCTGGCCATGCTTAGAAACTAAACGATGGGAATATGGAAATATGACATCTAACAATGGAGTCATTAAATCATATTGCCTCAGTTCACTGCTGACTCCTTCATAGCAAAAACAGCAGCCACTTTCAGTGAAGATCATCATATAAAATGACACCTGACAGTAAGTGCAAATCTAGTGAATATTTTCAGATACACCGTCTAATTTACGGAAAGAAGTTAAAAGGCAAAATTGCAATTTATGAAAGTTTAATTTGCTATACACTAAAACTTAAGAAAGAATGATTTAATGCAGTCACAGAAAAGACTTGCATCAGTAAACCACCACTAAACAGTTGCATCCAGCATGCATGAGTTAGTTTGAAAGCTGCATGCGATAGATAGATATATAGTAGATAGAGTGAGGAACTGAGAAAGAGTGAGATTAGGATTGCGCAGCCCTTAAAGGAAAGTACTTGCCAGTCATTACAATGTAATTTAAATACATAGATAGGAGCAACATATGGATTGATTCTGTTTTTCCTCTTTTTGGGACAGCGTGACGGACAGATAATCAGACCATTAGAGTTAGAAAAAATAATAGCGACTTAATGTCAGCAACCTCTGGATCAAAAAATATAGACAATGGCACAAAAGGATGATGCTGGGATGTGGAAGATCATCAGCGGAGCTGCATCAGTAGCATCACCACCACCAGCAGCAGCAGCAGCCAGAGGCAGACAGATAAAGAGAGTCAAAGACCAGTGCCTGGTGGCCATCAGTATGAATTACGTATTATGGTCTGAGCCAAAGTAATATATCCTTCCCCAGGCACAATGCCTGAGGCCCTGAGCAATACTTGCACAATGCAGAAAAGATACTACTATAGTGTGTTTCATAGTGTTCATACACACAGCAAAGGACATTATCTGCACCTGTCATATATTGTTTATACAGGGAACATGTGGATGTCCATGGTGCCCCATGGCAATTAGGATGTACAAAATGATGTATGCAATGCATTGGAGGCACCAACCAAACCTGTTATCAAAGATTTTTCAGAAAAAGTGAAAGACCTGCTTTGTCAGACACCTTAAAAGTTGGACAGGCTGCAAAAATTTTGCAAGAATAATAAGCGAATAATTCTATTAAGAACAGAGAGCAATTTACAAAATTTGGCATAGCCTCTTAAAATGTCAGATGTGATGGATTATGAAAGTAAAATTATTAATCATGTGTTTTTCCGAAGTTCCAAATTCAATCAAAATCACAGAAGCGTAAGCAATATCACAATGAAGACCAACCACTAGCCACTTAATATCGATGAAAAAAGAGATACATCTCTGATTATCATCTACATTTTTGGCTATTCTTTAACTTAAAAAGTACATATATAGCAGTCTAAACAACTTTTTCTGATTGCATTCACAATACAAGCTTCTTCAATTGGGATACACTAAAGAATTACAGACGCCAATGATGTAAAAAGTTTATAATGTAAACACCCATTTCAAGCAAACCTACTCATAAGAAATGTTACTTACACAAAAGCAACTATCTGTCCCCAATATCGTGATCCATGACCGTACATATGAAATGAATTTTTTTTCAGCGCATGCATCCGATTTTTTAAAAAAATGTTGAAAGTGACGTACCTTTAAAATCTACCTCTCCGTTGCCATCTTGATCAAATATTTCTATGACTCTCTGTACTAGTGGATTTTGTTGTAATTCCGGCAATGTCATAAACTCTTCAACACTAAGAGATCCGGAATTGTCCAAGTCCAGCTTTCGGAATCGCTTTCCAAGACGTTTGATTTCATCTGAATCGACTGAAAAAAAGAAGAAAAAAGAAATTACTGATTTGTTATACATGTATTGGTACCATCACAAAATGACAAACGAGTGATACCTTTGCCTGGTATAAAGAATGCAGTTCATGCTTAATGTCAATGTAATTTCAAGACAACCCCATGCTTAAGACGCACATTACTTACACTGCAGCAATGCTAATACCCCAATTTACACTTCAATAATGTTTTTTATGTCAATATACAGCATGTACAGAGACCGTATAAATTTACTATGTACACCAACAAGACAATTAGAAACTTACACCCTACTTCTCCATTACCAAACGAAGTTTTGACGAAATTAAACAATTCAACAATTTCAACATAATAATTTTGATTTCTCACGTTTAAAAATGGCAAAGAACTGCAATAGCAATAGCATATTCTGGATGATTTTGAAACATAAAAAGTACTCTTTTATAGGGATACCAGATGACATGGCCATGTTGTTCAAATATTGCATGTATAAAACACCCCAACCTTAACACACCAGCCACAACAATCATGTGATACCTGATCTGTTGATTACATGAACAAGTATGAGGTACAACAACCCCTGTGGTTTTGTCAAGGTTAACAACTTTAAAACATCATCAAACAAGCTATCACGTTCTCCAATGAAACCGAGTGTAGTGTTTGACAGTGGGGATTTCAATACTCTGAAACACATGGCCACGGGGAATATGTTCTAGTTTACACCCAACGCAGATCAAAGGCAAGTGGGACAGCATAAATAACATGAAAAAATCCCAAATATCATTCAGCCAGTCAGGTTCTTCACAAACAATAATATTGGACGACTCTCCAACACTGTTTGGTTTCTATGTCTTCCATATCAACACAGACACTCTTGAGTGGGTCCTCTCAACAAAAAACTATACCAGGGCACCAGGCTGTACCGATTTATTCTGGTTCCATGTTTTGAAAATAAGTTGTTTCATACAGGAAAATGAGTGGGGACCTAGCTCAGTAGTAGCGTAGCCGCTGGGCTTCCAACCACTAGGTCTCTGGTTCAATTCCTGGTCGAACCAAAGTTGGATGGCTGTTTATTCCATCATCTCATTGCCATGGTCCCGGCCAGTCCTATTAGCCCATCAGGTGCAGAAATACAGGACATAAAGCCCCAAACTACCCACCCACCTGTACAGGGTAATGGTTAGCACAGCACAATTAAAGACCACCCAATAACAACAATTCACAATTTTAAGACCACTTCATCGAGTTGATTGAAATGCAAATCCCAGAATAAAGACCATCTCAAAAGTAAGGCTGGTTCGGCCTACCCAAAGAGTGGACTTCTATGAGGAGTACCACAATACTTTAAGAGGTTAGGTTCAGCTAATCATGTTAGCTCACAATATTAAACTCTTAAATTTATACATTTTAAAAATATTGCCGTTCCCTTTTTTTTTCCTCTTTTTTTTTAAAAAATCTCCACAAAATATTTAGACAAACATCAAGCAGGAAATCTAGTATATATAAAATTAGAAATTCCCCTTCCGAAAAAACTAACTTATTTTATTGCTTAAACTTCCTTAATCTGTTAAGATAACAACTGGTATTTAGCATATATGGTCATCACTGTAATTTCTCACTACATATATTTTCAATTAACTATTGCAGCAGTGTAATCAGGGTATTATGCTAGACTGCTAGACATTACATATCTTCCAGCCTAGTTTATGATATAATGGGCCAAAAAAAAAAAAAAAAAACAGTACAGAAAAAAAGAACAAAGGTACAGCAGCAACTGCCACATGTTACATTAGTCAACTTGAAGTGCTTGTCCAACACAAATACAGCAGTTGAAATATAGGTGTATAAAAAGTGTAATCACGCACTATTTCCCTGACCTGCTTCATGCTTTCCAAAGTATGCAACACTTGAAAAACCATGCCCTCCACAATACACCCAACCTAAGAGTCTAAAATATTAATGTAGGGTACTAGTTACACCTTGGCACACATCTCACAATAGCCATATTTCCATCTGACTTAAAACACATTACAATGTTACACAAGAGGCAACCAGGTAAAGAATGAAACTATATACATTTGTCTCAGTGACTCAGATCATTGTTAGTTAAAAGATGTGAAGCCTTATCTGGTCTTGTTATATTTCAGTTTATTTAGAATGAATACCAGTAATTTATCATAAAGATGGACTGGTAGCATGTCTGGCTTGCTAGGTCTGGTTTGTTTTTTGGTTTAATCAAACTTTTTGAGGCAAACGAAGAAGGATTAAATTCATTAGATCTATGTTTACAATAATAGAATGTTCACATCCAAGTATCAATACATTTAATAAATTAACCACCCAGCCAGATTACATCTACAAACACCCTACATCCAGTCCAACATATTCATCTTGTTCATACAACACTTTAAGAATGTTTAAAGAAACGGATTATCATATCAGACTCAAAGACATGTTAAATTCCTTACAGTATGTGCCCAGTGACCACTTTTCACTCATGCCATGGAGATCAATTACTTTCGCAAGATGAAGCACACTTCCGCATAAAGTCAGTACAATGACAGAGACTTTAAATTACAGCTATACAGGTAGTATGCCTGCAAATTGTCAGATATATATCACATGCATAAGCGCATTTTCGTGTTAGGCTTAGTTCGCATGTCACCAACTCACGAAGGGATGGTTAGCTGTTCACGATAACTGGACCAAGAATTTCTTTCCTCTGGTTCGTGTTACTAAGCACCAAAAGTTAGGACACTTCGGCATGACATCCAATTTGACATTTTAGATGGATGAGCCCTAACTCATTAAAGTGAGTTTCCTATTTGGTCGCCAGATACTATCAGCCTTACTGGATACACAACAGTAATTGCTGAGCTGCACCCTTCACCAAGTCAATATCTGGCAGCCAGAGATGTTCTGCAGAAAACAACTGATTTGGTCCCAGATTTACAAAAGACCATCTGCAGCCCAAAAGTCATCAACTTTTTTCTATTTCTCTCTAGTTTTATGTTTTCTCTAAGATTGATACAATTCATTTCAGCTCTTCTCCAGGCAAAACTATATGAGTTATTTCTATGGCCATTTGGTATTTCTAATTCGACAGAAATAATTTTTACAATTCAAAATCGCCAATGGAACTTATAGTAATAAATACCATTGTTACCATGTTTATATATAGTTCATATTGTTGTTATATGATATCATGTTGGCATGATATGAGTTCTCAGAATTTGAGTACATGTAACATATTCACTTAATTTCGTCAAAATTTTCATTTTAGGCACTCCTGTCACTGGCATCACCTAAGGAAGCAACGATTCTATGGCCAGTCTCAAACAGTTAAAATTAAAATAATACAAACAATAGCATACATACAGCTGCATATATTTGATCAGAAACACCCCTGCCATCATAAACACCCCCTGCTCTCAGGGGGTGTTAGCTGCATGGGAGTATGCTCAGGGTCTGCCATAGAACCTTCGTGCTATCAAGGACTAGTATAGAATAATGAGATTTAAATCTGGTATATGATGTATATACTGTCCTGATACTGGTTCTAAGGATACCAATTCTCATCTATAGACATACAAAGCAATAGTATTATCACTGGTGCATGTTAGTGATTTGTGACTCGCAATCAATTGCTTCTATCTAGATTTGCTTTACAGCCAAAATACCAGCAATTAACAACAACAAAACAACAACAGCACCAAGAACAGAGCAAATTCCTGCAGACAAAGCAAGAGTACACAGTGTCACACACTTAGATGCACTTTCCCAAACTTGCACATGTGACAAGACGAGGACCGCATCAGCACATCAGAAAATGTTGACAAGAGCAGACACTGAGTCTGTCAGAGCAGCAGCTTCAGCAATATTGCATCTGCAACAGCAGCAGCAGCAGCGGCAGCAGCAGCTGCAGCCCAGAGATGCCAAGGCACATCCATATCTCTATTCTGCATGAACGTGCTCCTACCCATTGAGCAAATGGAATCCCGAGGACCCTAGGGAACATCTCTTACGAGTAATATACATATACAGCCATATAGTTTTCCTACTGAAGACTTGCGTTAGCTTTATAGTCACTCTCTAGTGTGCCTAGTCTGTACTAAATAAATTAAGCGTTTTCCGTAAGTGTCAACACAAAGTGCTTATGCATTCCATATTGAATCGGGCTGATAACCAGCAAACTATGTTGATAACCTTTTAATCAAAATAAAGATATTGCCATTAATAAAATCAAAGTGTAATGCATTGTTAGCAATAGAACAATTTGAAAGATCAATTTATATCAAATCACTTGCAACGAAAACTAACAAGACAATGGTTTTGAAACTTAACACTGACTAATGGGCCCAAATTAAATGTCCCAGCAAAGCAATTTTCATTACATTCTTCATAAAGTCCGCAAGTTACCTCTCTTTAGCATTGATTCTCAACGTGTAACAGATACAGAAGACTTTTATTCAGATTATTTCAGAAAGAAATAAATTATACAAAAAAATATAGTATGACAGCCCACATTTGATGCCACTAGCATGTTGGCCACCATAGAGTATGATGATCTTAATGGTTTTGCAGTTAATGAGAGCCCATGGAGACCCACATTACGGTATTTGATGCCGCTAGCATGTGGGCCACCATACAGTATGATTATCTCAATGCGTTTTGCTGTTAATACTTATTTACACCTTGATATATATAGAGCCTACACCAAAAACAGCTTATCCAGCACAAAAGAAACCTTACCTAAGTCACTACCATCCACACCTGTATGCCTAGAATAGCATGTATGTTAATTACTCTTAACTGCACCCGAAAAACTTAACGATAAACAACGAAGCAGATTCAAGCATGACAGATTCATTAGCGCATCAATATCACTGTCACTCACTATTACTCATAATCACATCTTAACGGAGAACATGGCCTGACAAGGAATAATCTCACAGTAATTACTGAATCTCACCTTCCCCAAGCCTTTCATAGTGCAAAGATTAAAAGACCTTAAGGCCATAATTAATCAAGCCTTGTACCAAGATTCCAAGATTCCAAGACCATATGAAGCGAGTTATAACCTTTTCGTTCCATCATGTTAATTGTTTCACAACAGCAAGGAGAAATGTTTGCCTGATTGCCTTGCTGTCATAATTGAAAATTTTTTAAAAGGAGCCACAATATTATTTTTAGTGAAACATGCATGATACAATAAGCTCCTATTTTTTAATGAAGCAACCAAACTCATCTCTTGACTATAGTTAATGTTCAAAAAGACTAATGTTTCAATGTCTCCATGTCTCAATGGTACTGGGACTGATGCTTAGTAAGCTTACATGACCAGGTGCTAGGGACAGATGTAATGATGAGATGATAAGGCTAGATGTCTACCATGTTACACATTTACGCTATGGGTGGGGTCGGGGTCTTTTTTACTTGCCTCAGCCGCAAAGCGTAAAATGATACAAACTCAACAAATACATCATCAAAAAGCATCAAGATTTAATCAGGTGTCCCTTTGGAAGATCCCCCTAAGACAGTCATGTCGCTTTTGATATAACATGGATACATCGTGTTATCATTACTTTGACCCCTGGAAGTTGGTCACATCATCTGACTTCGCTGCAGCGAAACAATCATTCAATTATAGTCGATTTTCATTATTAATTTATTGGGATGTTTTTGCTTATATTTTTCTTTTGGAGTCAGAAATTCTGACTTGTCACCTTCTTAAGAAATGATACTTGCATATAGTAAGTCTCATCAAAATAATAAAAGACTAATAATATATTCCAATGTTAACTCTGTGCCAACTCTTACAAATATCCCCAGCAATAGGTCACATTGTATGTCTATCACAGAACGGTGGCAGAGTTCAAAGGTAAGATCAAAGCATATGGTGGATCTTTACCTGTGTGGCATAAAGATTTGTGCCAAGGGCAAATTTTGATCACCACATTTTGTGGCAATCGTCCACGCAAGTGCTTGTCCAAAGGAATACGTGACATGTATTTATCAAAAGCACCCTACGTGAATCGCATCCTTAATTATTCTCGAGCATGTCTCAACAATAGCGATTAGGTTGCCAAGGCAACTGCAAGATTTTCAAAGAGCCTAATAATACAACCACATTCGCTAATAATGTGCGACATAACAAACTTGTTAACATGATTAACAATAGCACGACCTTCCCACATCCTTCACTATTGGAAAACAAAGCAACTATAAACATGATAAACACTAATGAACAACTTGCGAAAATCATGTGCAGTTTATGGCATAAAACATGTAAATTTAGGTATGCTCTGAAAGCTCTGAAAGCCATAGACATATGTTTTGCAAATTTTGAGCCATACTAATTTACAACACAACATCATAAAAACACATAGATAGCAAAGGTTATGAGTGAATAGGACATACTCAGGTATGCACTAAATTTTGGTTCAATATGTTGGATGCACTGACACATCACATTATTGACACTTTTTTAAATTTTTTATGAAAATATACCATATACATCAAGCAGTGTTAACAATATTCTTGAAATTCATCTTGGAATTTCTGTCTTAGCAACAAAACCATGAAAGATATTCCTCCTTCACAACGTTCAAAACATCAGAGGATAGTATGTCATCATATAATTGTAAAACAATATCTTGGGAAATATTTCTTACCAACATGGGTATGTTACATATTCCTAGAAAGAACAGCTAACGTTCTAAGACATAAAATGTTCCATATGCATAATGATATGAGAATGTTTCAAAACATACTGTCAGTTCATCGCCAATACATTCTAGGAAGACAACTTTGGACTTGGCTCTAATAACTTCGAATCTAATTGTTCATGTATGATAGGACATAAAAAGGTCTTTAAAATCATTGTTGTTTACCGGAATCACCTTTTAGTGAAGTAAATGCACCACAGATCTTGCGATAAGTCCAAACTTTTTATTTTGTCGACAGAATTTTGAAGTTTTGTTATATTGACAATTATTAGGTCTACTTTGTGTACTGGATAATGTTTTATTAATGTCACTAAAGCTAACATAAAGACGAAAACTTCATTTTACCAGTCGTCTCATGTATATCATACCAACGTACATTTGTTGTTCCTTTAAGAATGAAAACTGGAGTATATTTACGCCAATAACATAATTGATACAATTTTACGACCTCGCAACTCAGACACTTAACTTTTAACCTTTAAACCATTTTAAAGGTACAAAAATTGCAGCTGTAGTCCATTATACACACAAGCTACCATAACACTTTATATGTTATGAGTCCGGTCGACTCGAAAAGATCAATTTTATAGTACTCAATGTTAAACGACGTTTTATATCGTGCGTAATATGACTATTTTCTTACATACATGGAAAGCATACGATACTTTCTGTATTGGTGTATTTTTTACAGGGTGATAAAAAATGTAGGTGACATCTGGTTTATTCTCAATAGCCTTATTCAAGCACAGAAATGGCCATGATGTCAATAATGATAAGCAATGTCAATACTGTCAATTGTGAATGGCTAGAACCCTGAGATTGATAAGTATTATTATCAAAAATATTACATTAAGGGCCACCAATAAAACTAACACAGTTTATAGCATATGATATTATGGATGCTATCCATGTAATATGATGCAACAGCGACACACTAGCTAAGACTACTGAATCTTTTGGATATTGCCATATGGAGGACTTCATTGTGTATGTACAATAGTATGATATGAAAATGCGATCATTCACAAAAGTTCTCGAAACTTGCTGTCATATCAATAACTTGAATAAGGCTTGTACAATATTCATAGACCAAGGTTCAAACTTTTTATCATATGATTATAGTCATTCCAAACAATACAACATATGATATATGATATCATTAGATTCATTACTCATAAAAATATCGAACAATTTAGCAGTTATAGTCTATGCTATGACAAAAAGACAATTGCAGTAGGTAATATATCTAGTCCAAAAGAAAATAACATGTCTTTAATTCATTTTCTCACATTTTCCTGTTATTATTGAGGAATCTCTCATGTAGGAGTGTAATTATGATTGATTACCTGCCCAGAGGTGGTCATTCGACAAATTAAGACTATTTACGACCAGGAATACTTAATATATCTTGCACATGAATGAACTACTCGTTCAACAAATTCATACTAACCATTGCTAACCTACAAACTCATGGGGGCTTCCTTCATAAAAACTAATGTCACCGCCTGCAGATATTTGGTGCTAAGAAGTGTTTTTACTTCTTTCACCTGAAGGAAACGCATTCCAGCAGAAACACTGAAACTAATTCCTTTTGAAAACTCTATTCAAATGCATCAAAAACATTCTAGAATCCACCTGCTCAAAATGAAAGGACTCATCCTGGGGCAAACGATTTCCTTGAATTGGGAGTCATTCAAATACTGAAAAACCAATTCATGATGACAATTTGACACAATATCCTAGTTTCCAAATGACTTACAAACATCACTGGAGATGGTAGGTGAGCCCTTTGATTTCTTCTTCCGATGAGGTCTTCCACTGCTACTGCTACTGCTTTCATCGGAACTGGTCACCACTTCGATTTTGGTTGAAGCAACAGGGACCACGATGCTCGAATTACCACCATCCCTGATCTGTATCGTGGTCACTCCTCCTGAGAAATAATGGCTGTTCGATGCCAAATTTGAGGAGTTCATGGGCGAGGTATATGGAGAAGGACGCGGGCTAGAACTCCGGGGACCTTCGACGGTGGCCCCGACAGCCCGCGCGGGGCCTTTGCCCCTAGAAATAAACGAGTGAGCCACTTTGCTGCCTTAGTATCAGTGCCCAGTGCCTAACATGACATCCTCAGTCCTATTGTACTGTCACACTGGTGTCAAATGGTCAATGTTGGCCTGGAGTCAACAGCAAACTGGCATGTAGCAGCACTTCATGATCCTGTGACACCAAAACATAACTCCTTTAAGGCTGGCCTGCAGTAAGACTGAGAAAGTTCTTCTTATCACACTGCAAGTCACTAACCCTTATCTGATAAGCTGTGTGAGGTCGCACTCTGCCCAGATCCATGCCAAAGGTCGTCCTCTTCAACAGTCGAACAGTTCAGAAGTGTGTTTCCCCAAATGGATAAATTCAGCTGCAAGCTCACCCAGTAGGTCCTCCTCCAACCTCGAACTTCCTCGATTCTCATTTGTTGGGCCAAGTGAGCAGGGTGCACCCTTCCGCCACAAAAACTCATCTGATATAAATGGGATATCGAATAGACCACTTCTAGTGGGCTGGCTGACTGACTGACCACGCTTCACAGACTCCAGCCTCTCTCTCTACCTCTTGGCAAAAGTTTAAAATAAAATTTGGCCTAAGAAAAACAGCGCGCCCAGCATTCCCTCTTTACTTGCTTTCGACAAACACGTTTTTAACAGTAGGGCTTTTTAATTTATCATGCCTGCCTACTCATAATATATGCAGTTGATAAAGAAAGAAACACAATCTGCATTTTTTCCTTGACCCGAATAGGAACTAGAGCAGTTTTTGACGAGCCACAGTACGCCTAAAATTACGCTCCAGCACCTCTGAGTTACGTAATGCTTTAGAAGGGGGCGGGGCTTCTAATTGTTTTTGGGGTTCAGTGGTTTGCAACCCCTGGTAGTCCAAGGGTAGACCGAGCAGCAAGTAACCATTTAAATACCCATAAAAACCAAGTTAACCTATCTCTTGTGTTTTAATTCCCCCTAAGCAATGTACAACCTGTTTATTTATCTTTTCTCCTCCTTTTACACTTAAATAAATAACATTTTAAGACTTCAATGCTATTGTATTTCAAGATAAATTGTCGGAAACCTTTCTACAACCCATTTACACTCAACACAAACTATTTCAGCTATCTAAACCAAAATCTTTAAGAGTTTTTGAAACATATAACATAGTGAAAAAAAATTGTTGAGTAATTTATGAGGCTTTACCCTTATTTCAGCAACGCAAATATTTTCATGTTTTATTACCTACCACCTTTTTTTTTATCACAGCCTTTGTATTCTTTTGAGAAACTGAATGCATTCAAATGCCCATCTCACAGCAGGCAATGTTTCATCCAAGAATGAGTAACCTCTGACACAGAACATAGGCTTCATATTCCCCACCCAAGATAAATGACTCCAGCGAATGCTTTGAATTGTAATTTTGTGAATAAAAAGAGACCTTCCACTGGTCTCACTTTTATTTCTACCTCATAGGTTTTTCGAGCCAGATTTTCATATTTTCTTTCCATCCCATTTCCTGAGCAAGTAATTACAGCAAAATTAAGTGAACCATACAGGTAAGTTTATACATAATATAACTTCAAACTGACCTGATATGCACCATTATTTGCATCACTGTTGTGATCAATGACTTCAACAAGACAATGCAGGAAAACATTTCACGGTTTCGATACTAGTTAAGAGTTGGGTCTGAAGCTTAGTCAGCTTATATGACCAGCTGCCTGAGGCAGATATAATGATGAGATGAGGCTTGGTGTCCACACCATGTTACACATTACCCAACGGGTGGGGTCTTTTTCTTGCTTCAGCAGAGACACGGAGTACAGGGCACATTTAATTTCTCACGCAATATTATGTATGATCATTGTTTCCTCTGTGGTTTTAGACCTAGCAATTATGTCACAATGGTCCATTGTTACATCACAATCAACAAGCAAATTGTGAAATCATTGTATTAGGCTTGAGAAAGATTCTGACCAAGCAACCAAAAGACAGAAATTAAATTATGACAATGGTCAATCTATGTTATGATGGATAGCCAACAGAAAAATATGCAAACGTTCAGTTCAGTTTTAACATATGTTGTCCAATTTGTCATCATCAAAAAAATACCAACAGTGCAAATTACCTCTGCAGTTACATATTTCAGAATTGACACAAAAGTAACGACTGCAAAACAAAATTGTGCTGTAAGTATTCTATCAAATTATACACAAGGTTATGCATTATGTGAACTCACCACGAAACATTTCACCTGTAATTTGATTTGTTCATATTCCTTAAAATATTGGCTATGACAATTTCATTAAAAAAACTCGATGTTATATTTCATGAACCTCAACGTATATTAAATAATGATGTTGTCTAAGAAAAGATATAAAAAAAAGCAGCACATTGGATTATAACAATCCACACATAGACACAAATAACTACAAATGTATGCATTCATTAAATTTTGGCCATCAAATGAGCACAATGACACATATTACATTAAATATGTTTGACTGTCATGCTATTTTCCTACAACAGTATAAATATATATATATATATATATATATATATATATATATATACATTTTACATATATATTTTATTTTATTTTCTTTAAATTTTTTTTTGCAATATTCAATCATCATAATCGTAATAGTTTAATCAAAGCACAAGAGACACTCTCAGAATGACTGAATACCTGCGATAACCCCACGGTCATTTGCGAAATAAATAAATGTTAGATCTTATCAATACTCTTGACAGGAATGACAATTGCAATATATAACACTGCAAAACAATCATTATGTCAGTTACACTTTCTGATTATGGGACTTCTTTATCTTAAGCAGGAATAAAAAAAAATCTTTTAACCATATCTTGAGTTGAAGAGCGCATTATGTGCTTGATACCAATTAACACACCTAATTACTTAATATACAAGTGTATACAAATGATTCGAGAAATCATTCTTAGAAAACTTGGTCAAGGTTGGAAGTTGTTAAGCATTGTTAAGTGTAAAAAATACAAACCAATTATCTATGTCGCAAAGACAATAAGCAATGATGCCAATCAGATGATTATACAATGGTATAGTTATGATGTTTACACTAATATTTGGTTGCACACTGGTATTCGGTAACTATTATAAATGTATGAAGTATAGATATTGGATAACATGATGCACTTCCATCAGCCATGTTCTTTCCAGTATCAAGGACTGTTTGATAAGAACCAATAGGCCACACACATTAATTATCAATACTGATCGCAAATACTCTTGACATTTCATTCATCAATCACTCCTTTCCCCAAATCAATACAAATAAAAATTGTTATTTTTTCATTAAAAAAAAAAAAACACTTTTTGGTTGCATATTGCACACTATAGCTACATATAGATCTTTAGATCATGAAAATAACAACAAACTCAACGAGCCATGTCACCTGACAATATGAAATACATTTATTTCAATGGTCAAATAAAAGGGCAATGATACATGAGGCATATTTTAAAGCAAACAGCCAAAGGTGCAGTAACTGGCACCAAGCACTTGCATGTCCACCCAAGCTTAACTGTCGAACACGAAGTTTAAAGAAAAAAAAAAAAAGGGATACTTACATGTTGAACAAAGTTCCAACGGTAACGAATTTTCATTCCCCTGAAAGTAAAATAATAAACAAATTTAGCTTAGTTTGTTACAGAGAAGTGATTTATTAATATATCGCTTACCAATATTGGAAAATTAGAACACCTTATCATGATTATGAGTCCAAAAGACAGCGCCTAAGAATTGCTTAGCATAGAATTAGATTATCAGACCCCATTGCACTTAATCTTCATATACAATGGAGCCTTACATTGGCCTCCAGTCACGAGTAGGTCTGACATTTTAAGTCAACTGATTAGCACTGACACCTGGGGGATTTCAACTGTACCAGAGCACTCTGCTAGCTCAGCTCAACGACAGCTGCAGGGAGTCTATACAAGCAACACAGAGCAATTCGTTTTTCACCAAGTGAGGATTTAAACATCTTAGTGTTGAAAGGTCACAAACAAAAAACACTGTAATTATGTTTTACGGACCTACAACAACCTCAACAATAAGAAGCAATGGGAATTATAAGCTTGACCATGACATATAATATTTCGTTCACACTGCATGAAATGGTTAAATTGCATATTTCATTTGCATTTGCCATAAGAATGTAATACATGTACTTTAATCAGTTCCATGTACACCAGTTTAAATCCACTTAATACACACTAAGCTAACATGATTTATATATAAATAGCAAGCTAATTAAAAGGTGGTGGATGATCAAACTAATTCTATACCAGATTAGGCCATAAGTTGCCCCATTCAAGTATCACTGTATGGCTTACAGACTAAAACTGAAAATATGTTTACATCCAACGGGACAACAGTTACTGTTCATGTTTTATGCAAAAGACTTCCCTCCCTCAAAAAATATGCACGCTTTTGTTTTATGCAATATTTTGAAGGTCAACATTCTCACACCATAATTATATATCACTAGTTTCTACCCTACCTCTGAAGGTGTGCTTCAATTGCTTTCTTCAACATTAGAGCATAAATGCAGCTTTACAATGAGTGTATTTCATAGAATGAGGCATGATAGTGATACCCCAGGTTTAAAACGAGCATGACCACAATCATGAAAGGTTAAGAATGGTAAGGAAGTTGACCATCAAATTCACCAAAAACACAAATTGTCACAATTAAGCAAAATACTCAAACATGTTTCTTGGGAGTCATTTAACGTGATATCATGACCCGAGTAACCTATCTGTGGTTGATAACTTAGGCCTATCATTTAATTGATAAATTTTGAGGAATCATATCATGGGGTTCTCATACTTAAAATAAGCCAATACCAATACAATACAGTGAATACACACCAGGTTTGTGTGTTAATTTTGAGGTATTGAATTGACTGGTGAATACAGCACAGAATATGAGTCAGTGTTCTGACCATAACAAAATGGTCAATGGCATCTTTCCAGTGGAAATACGCATGGGTTGTGACTCGCATTGTTTATCCACAAGGAATCCATGTAAATACGCGTTAATTGATACCAATATCATTGATAGAGGTGACGCCTAACTTGACACAGCGGTCAGAAGAAGGCGTTCTGTTTTGGCATAGCACCCAGTGACTGGCTGCAGCCAACATGACAGAACACGGGTGTTTGAGGCTGTCTCTCAATTCCGCTGCAGTCTCCCTGCTAAACGGACAGCAACAAAAGAAGCATGAAAGCACTAAGAACATGCAATGACAACACCAATACCTCCTACACTCACCATTTTGCTACAATTTCAAGTTAAACGGAGCTACCCTCTCCTCCTCTCGACGTCTGTCCTAACAATATCCGGGTACTTTCGTCCTAAATATGGATAGATGCGCAGATGTGATCTTTTCCGGTGACAACTGCGCAACTTCCTCTTTTAGCCGGTACAATGGCGGACGGCGTGAGTATATGCCAAATCATACTGTTTGAATCCGTAATAATCAACTTCATCGGTTATGGTTTTGTAACATAAACTTGCTAAACTATACATACATTTATCCTCTATTTGTTTGTTGTTATATTTAAGCGTATTTCTTTTCCAGACACTGTACACATACCCAGCAAACTTCAGAGCCTACAAGGCTCTCATCGCTGCCCAATACAGTGGTGCTAAACTGAATGTCCCGTCCGATTTTAAGTTCGGAGAGACAAACAAGTCCGACAATTTTCTGGCCAAATTCCCTCTTGGCAAGGTAATTACGTTTTTACTGTTAAAAAGTGAAGAATTACGCGTCTTGCAGGTGACTGTCTGACGGTTAACATTTCTATCTTGTCACGTCACCAAAGCTTTGACAGCTGTCAAATTTAATGTAGTCTTCTGTCAAAACTGGTTTTTGACTGCAAGAATTGTTCAATTCGCATTATACTTGTCACTGTCGGATAAAATGGTCATGTCTGTATCAGTTTATTTTGATAAAATGAATCGCCTGTGCAGCTTGTCATGTTGTACCAGTGGTCACTTGTGGTTAAGTGACTAGGGATTTAAATGTCACCGGTATGTCCAGTTGATGATGTCTCCTGGATAATTTGAAGGAAGTTAATAACTTATGTTTTCTAGGGTATGAATTTAATAGGATTTTTGAACAAACGGAATTGTACTATGTTAAAAACTTGGGATTACTGCTATGGGTTGTCACCGTTAATCGACGTTATTATAATGGTTATTGGGGTGATGAAATGTGCTGCTTCCAATGTGCAATTGGTTGTTCCAGACTTGCAAGTTACTGGAGCATTGTGCAATTCAGTTGTGGCAGCAGACTTACCCATTTCTTGTTATTCCAGGTACCTGCCTATGAAAACAGCCAGGGCTTGAAACTTTTTGAGAGCAATGCCATTGCTTATTACGTCGCAAATGAAGCCTTGAGAGGAAGAAACCCTGCTGATGCCGCAAGTGTACAACAATGGGTTAACTTTTCTGATGCTGAGATCTTGCCAGCATCTTGCACATGGGTGTTCCCTTGCCTCGGCATCATGCAGTACAACAAGATGGTGAGGAACTGAGAGACTTTTTACATTTAGAATTTGCCCTTAAGCCTTCTTGTAATGGGTTTTGATATTTGCATCCTGCACTCTAATCAATGTGAGTCCAGCCCTCATCTACATGGAACAACAGACATTAAATTACTAGAAGTAGTGGTAGTTGTAGAACTTTGCGTTATTGCAACTAGGTTTAATATTGTAGAAGCAGGAAATGTAAGCTTTTCCTATGAAAATTCACTGTTGGACCAGTCTGAATTTTCTTCCTCTTTGTGTGAAAATACTTCATTTGTGCTTAATATATTTTTATTTTGTAGAACACAGAACGAGCAAAGGAGGATGTAAAGAAAGCCCTAGGTGTTCTTGATGCCCACCTTAGTACTAGGACTTACCTTGTAGGAGAACGCATTTCTCTCGCTGACATCTGTGTAGCTTGCAACTTGCTGCTCATGTACCAAAATGTAAGTCATATCATTTGACTACTTCTGTGAACATAGTGTCATTGTGCTGTGAATATAAGTTACCAAGAGAATGGTTGTAATTCCTATACATTTCATCTCCAGGTCCTTGAGCCAGAATTCCGCAAACCCTTCCAAAACACCAACAGGTGGTTCACAACAATTGTCAATCAACCCCAAGTCAAAGCCGTGGTAGGAGAAGTTAAGTTGTGTGAGAAGATGGCTCAGTTTGATGCCAAGAAATTCGCAGACGCACAAGGTCAACAAAAGGGGGGCAAGAAGCAAGAGAAGAAACCGGAGAAGAAACAAGAAAAGAAACCTCAGAAAAAAGCAGAGCCCGAGGTTTGTGCAGTAAAAAGTCAAAAGTCTCTGTAATGTGCAGTCAAACCTGTGTTACGTGATCATAAAAAAACAGTTGATAAATTTAGCCATTTTAGACAACAGGTGGCCGTTTAATGGATTGGTAAAAAAATAAAAATTAAAGTTCAGTCCAGGGTAGTTGCATGTGTAGGCCGATGACAGCAATTGTTCTTTCTAATTTCTATGCAGGTAATTGTTAGGGCAGGTTTGACTGAATTCCCAATGCTTCATGTATAACATGAATTTTGCAAAACATCAACATAAATATTAAACAGCATTAAAATAATCTGGGTTTTACAATTAATTACACATAAAGAGCAATTCTTCAGAGAAAAATCAAATGAAACTCTCTGACACTAACAGTTTCGTAGTTTAGTTAATGTATATGTCGTTTGAATACGCTAGGAATTTCTTACTGTCTTGAAAACTTTTTAAAGTCAGTTTTGTCTTTTTTAGCCTACCCAAGAGGAAGACGACTTTGAAGATGGTGGTGAGAAGAAATCTAAAGATCCATTTTCTCATTTGCCAAAAGGGTATGTCCAGTCTTGATACCATTTGGGAATATTTTAAGTTCATAAGTACATTTAGTCCTTTGATAATGGCCTGCAGTTAATTAATCATGATTATTTGACTAGCTGTGATATCCAAAGTTCAAGGATTAAATGAGGACTTCTATTCTGTTGTTTGATTGCTCATGGGATAATGGCAGTGACACAGTTATGGCCACAAATTAATATTGAAATGACTATAATGTTGATGGCCTCTTGTTACTTACAGAACCTTCGTAATGGATGATTGGAAGAAGATGTACTCCAATGAAGACACTCTCACCAAAGCACTGCCATACTTCTGGGAGAAATTCGATAAAGAAAACTTCTCCATGTGGTATTGCGAGTACAAATACCCCGAGGAGCTCGCTTTGGTCTTCATGACTTGCAATCTTGTCTCAGGTAAATGAGTGACTATTGCTGTGGCAATTATGGAAGAGTCTCATATGAGTGAAAAATACTTATGTGTGTACACAGGTTCATTTTAAAAGAATAGTAAATTGGCTTTTGACTTTAAACAACTAAGTCTTAGGTTTAATAATTAATACAGTCAGGTGCATGCTTGATATAGGTTTTTTAGCATGTTACTTACACATGTATTTAACAGTTTGGTACTCCAGCATATTTTAGTTTAATAGAATTAGCAATTTCCCCATGTGCTGTTGAATATTGACAACGATTTTTCAAATGGATTTTTCAATCTTGCTCTGTTCTTCAAAGGCATGTCCGGTTCCCAAGGTGGACGGATGTGTAACACATGGAGATAGCGAAACTGGCATTTATGTTTTAAGTTCTGGAGTGTCTAGTGTCACTTCAGACCTTACAAGATTGCCAGACAACCTTGATTGCATGTTGCATGAATTAATATCGGGGCTATTAGTGCTGTCTTTCAACTATTTGTCTGTGATGGAATGAGTCACTATTGCACCCTTTTTTCTTTAAGAATGATAGTCAATAAAAACTTACCAGAGTAGGAGAATTTTGAAAACACAGAAGGATGAGGCAAACAGTTCCATGTTAGGTAACATGCTAAAGTGGTCATGTCTTGTCCAGATACCTCCTTTCCACCCAAGTAGTTCAACAAACCGTTCCTTCATTGGATGAACAGATAAAATGAGCATTCCATATTACCATGCATCTGAGAGCTGAGTCTTTTAGAGGAAAATATGTTATTTCAAAACAATTCAGTAAATACGTGTGGATGCAGTAATCCGTTCTCCAATGAAGACATGTCCGAGTCCACAGTTATGGTCGGGTGTGTAACCAATGGAGGCAGAGTAAATGGCATTTCTTTCAGTGTGGAGGCCTTGGTGTTCTATTGCTTGAGACCTTAAAGAGTGCCATAAATAATTACTATATAAGTTTCAGGTGTTGTGCCATTCACTTACAGTGATGTATAATCTTGGGTTTTCTTTTTAACAGGCATGTTCCAGCGTCTTGACAGAATGAGGAAGCATGCGTTCGGCAGCATGATCATCTTCGGCGAGAACAATAATAACTGCATCCAAGGTCTGTGGATTTGGAGGGGACAGGATCTTGCCTTTGAGGTAAGTGTATGGTTTATAGTGTATAGTTATGTTCAAGTAATTAACTTTCATTATGGACTAATGCAATAAAATTTAGTCCAGTTCATTTTGCCAGGTGTGTGTTATTTCACCATTGTTAGGAATTCCTGGTCATCTGTGGAGTTAGTCAACAATTACTTTGTCCTTAAAATCACTTGAGCAAGGTAAACTGTGCTGTTGCAAAACAATGGTTTTTTTGGACTATAACACAATATACATAAAAAAAGTTTATGAAAAAAAAAGCAACATTGTCTGGTCTGTTGCATAGTATTTGGAAAGCAAAAGCTGACAAAAGTGAAAGTAGATATATATATGTAGAGATGACCAAATTAATTACTAGAATCTAAAAGGCATTTCAAACCTGCCATCTCCTCTCAGTTCAGAGACTAGACAGAAACTTTGAATTTGGGATCTGACAGTGACAAAGTGTGCACGGTTTACAAAAACTATAATAGTGATCAGATATGTTGATTTCATTACATTTGTTGCCATGACCATCAGTTCCAAATCAGTAGGCATTAGAACTTGCGTATGAGACAATGAGGCTATCTCTCCCAAGCCATTATATTCTGTGTGGTGTCGGAAAGATTTGTCACTGCTGTTCACATGATGTTGTGTATTACAATAATCTTTTGCTGTTACAGTTGTCCGAAGACTTGAAGATTGACTACGAATCTTACACATGGAAAAAACTTGATCCTAACTCAGAAGAAACTAAGAAAATGGTTAAAGAATACTTCCTCTGGGAGGGAGACTTTGGTGGAAAGAAATTCAATCAAGGAAAGATCTACAAATAAATAAACTTTTGAATTCTAGGATTAATTTATTGAAATGTGGGCATGAAGAGCAGGAGTTATTGAATTGCAATAATAAAAAACATTGTCAAGTTATCCTGTGGTCTTTGTTTTATGAATGGAGTTGGTGCATGTAGCAGTGAAATTTGAATTGGATAAATTTATGAATGTCAGTCTCTGGTGAAATGACAAACAAATACCCTGCTTACCCATTTATAACGAGCACATTTATTTGTCCAGGAAGATACTTTTTGCACACATGAGGGGTATACATTTGTGAAGTCTGTTGGCAGTCCTTGTGTAAATTAAGAGTGGCGGAGCATCCTTAAAAAATCTGCTATTCGGGGAGACGCTTGTTTTGGAACATTAGTGCTCTGTTAAACCGTTTTACACTTGATATCACATATCAATACAAGTTTTCTTGTTTGGTAGCTACAAGTCCCCTGTCCATAGTACATATAATGCAACGTAGGTCAGTCCTGGCTAATAGTTAATCATCAATAATTCACCAATACTTCACCTCTTGACGCGTGTTAAATTACAGCTTTTTCAACCAAACTGACTACACTTAATCCAAGCCACCCACCACAACTGACCCATGTGACATATGCAAGTGTGGTGTCAAAGCAGTGGGTGGCACGGAGGCCACTAAATGAAATAAACAAAATTTGGGCGAACAACAAATTTTAATAGGGATTGGCCAGAGCTTCATATAACAACACGACATCACATGAACACTTCCATAAATCTCGTGAAATGTAGTCAGTTTGAATGCTGTATATCTGTGGCCAAGTGTACGAGCAAGTGAAAGTCACCGTGGGATAGACAAAGTAGGCCTGCATCACCCCATCTGCTCAAATCCAAGATTCTTGTGTTGAAAAAAGTTAAAAACCATTTGTTATTGTGTGATGCAATGAAGTGTTCCTGGGCTTCCTAACTGGTACAAGCTCAGTACATGATGCAGCATCTGGGAATACATCCGTGCTGTTCCATTTTAAGTGTTGTCAATTTTTAAATGAACACCCCTCATAAACCTGAACTACTGCTTAAATATTGACCTAATTACCAAAAACTGCATGTTCAGTCCTGCATGATATTTTGTGGCTAAAACAACCGCATCGCACTGGATCCGAAAAACTGGATGAGTAAATGTGAATTTTTTTACTTTAAAAAAAAAAAAAAGTTACATTTACTTTGTGAATAACTTTGATTGTCACGGCATGCACACATTCACTTGAACTAAATTTTTTTCCAAATATCAGACCATCTGGGTGACCCCCTAGTAGTCAGTTTTGACATGTATAGCATGCAGGTTTTAAAAAAAATACAAAATGCAGGTTTTTTAAATACAAAATATGGATTTATTATACAAAATAAATGACAAATCATTTCAACAGTTCAAGAAGTATCACATGAAATAGCAGGATTAAATTGTATCATGATCCTTTGCCTTGGCCAATGAGAACTTGATGCAAAGCCATCACAGAATTTACCGTCAAGCCGTAAGGCTTCATCAATGCTAGGAGCTCTCCAAAATTTGGAACACCTGCAATGAGAAAAACTATGTGTAGTTTTTCAGCTTTTGTATTGTTAAATATTGCAGTTTCAACACAATTCAGTAGAATTTGTCAAGCAAATGCATAAAAACTTACCAGAGTAGGAGAATTTTGAAAACACAGAAGGATGAGGCAAACAGTTCCATGTTAGGTAACATGCTAAAGTGGTCATGTCTTGTCCAGATACCTCCTTTCCACCCAAGTAGTTCAACAAAGCATCTTGGTGAGCTGCAAATAGTAGTGAATATATAATAATATAATGCCAGCATGTTTTTGTCTTCTTTTCTTTGGAAATGTAATTCTGCAAGTTACCAGACTCCGCAGAAAGGGAGTAGATTAATAATAGGTCAGACATAATTAACTCTGCCCATTGCATCAGAGAGAGCACATTTTTGTGTTGGTCCCATTTAATACTACTGTAAACCTCGCCTAAACCAAATTAAAAAGGACCACCTATTTGGTTATTTTTTGCACAGTTTCAATTATAAATAGTTTAAATAAGCATTTTAAATTCACGTATCATTAAATTAGGTTCAAGTTGTGTGAAATTTTATTACATTTGAACTATGAACGGATGTTATGGTTTATTTATTAAAATTTACTATACTTTCTATACACACAAAATCCTGGCTGTAGTTACCTTGTTGCCATTGTTGCAACCATTGGTCAACTTTGGTCATGGCAGTGGTCAGCAGTTCCTGACTGACCAGTCGTCTGTTCTGATTGACTCGGATACTGAAGCTTGTGTCCGCTGCTTCGTCAAGTACTTCTGGGTCGTCCGATTCATTTTCGTCTCGGATTTTTGAGTTGCCATAGTATGCATGCATCAGAGTTAGCTGCCATAGAGCCAAAGGCTGGGCTTTCTTCACTAATGTGCCAATAACCTGTGAATATCAACAAAGTTTAAGCTTATTATAACAAATAAACCCAGAAGGGGATCAAGTAGTGACTGTCAGAGTAAGTCCTGTAATTAATATTTCCTTTTTTAACTTTGATTCATTGAATCGCTTTTTTTCTTCTTCAATAATATGCCATTATGGGGGTAATGCAAGCATATGGATAGCAAGCATGCTCCTTGTTTCTTTTAAAGTATGAGTAAGACTTTTCAGAACCCAAGAGGGCCTTTCAGTTTATGCCAACATTAACTTTGGTGAAGTCGCCAAATATTTTTTGATGGGAGTGCATAATTTGGCGCTGCTCAGCCTACTCTACTATAAAATGCTTAATTTTTTTAATACAAGTGATTTAATGAGTCTTTAACATTTATACCTGTTCCAAAGCTACATGTGTAGCCAGCACCTCAGGCTTCTCCTGGCTTACGCATTCATAGAGAACTCTGGCCAGGTATTGCCGAACATGATATTCCTGTTCATGCTGAGCTTGGCAGAAGTATTCAGCAAAAGACAAAAGCTGAGCATCTGATGAAAATGATTTGATATCATCAGGCTGTGAAAAACAAATTAAAAGATTCATTAGATCACAATTACAACCGTAATATAAATAAAATGATATAAGACCATGATTCAATTATGTCCTAGTTATATAATATATGTACATATATATTGGCTTTATTAGTTGCTTTTATGCACTAACGCTAACATATGATGTAGTGTTGTTACATAGTTTTCTATAAATATATGAGATGGCCAAGGAACAAATTATTCAACATCATAACTAATGAATCTTAATTTTGTTGACTAATAATACTGTGAATGTTCTTCTGTAAACTGAATTATGAACAAACGAATATGCCATTAATTTATGCGTTTTCTTCTTGTATTGGTAAAGGTCATATACATGATATATGCCATTTTGGCATCAGGTCACCAGTATGTTATATACTTAAATGGAGGTAATTTTGTATAGATATTTCACATTGTAGGTTTTACATGGTCAATAAAATCTTGAATGTAACTTATACCACAGGCGTCAGCCGGCGATTCTAAATTAAATGACATTCAATACAATCAATGTAATGCACCATATTTGGCTGCATGGAAACACTCTGCTGCCCAGAAGAAGGCCTCGGATTTGCTACAAATGGTCATAGACGTGAAAGTAAACGCTTGCATTTCATGCAAATCGCCTCGTCATGCAAATCGGGTCAGGCCATTCTGAGCAACAGAGTGTTTCACAGTCCCAGTGGAGTGCGACACCCTGTGATTTATCGGTATCATGCATAGTTTAACTAATAAAATCACTGGCTAACGCATTTTCCTATACTGTGCAGAACTAATGAAAAATGGTCACTTCATACCTTCACAACTTTTCCTAATGATTGGTCCTCTGTTAAAAGTTGTGCAAGCACACTGTGGTAGCCCTACAAAAGTGCAAATGAAATAATGTTAGTGCAGTTGTCATTAATAGTTACACAGGAGAATTTGACTGATATCATCTAACTCTTCATGAGCTACATCCCAGTTGGACGTCATTCGGATGAGACCTTAAATTAGCGGTCCCTTGTACTCAGTGTCTTTGCTGAGGAAAGTAAAAGGTCCCATCCATGGGGTAAATGTGTAACCTCGGTGGACTCCTCCTCTCTTTCTCTCACATTATCAATCAACCCTCGCTAGCAGCAAGAACTTGCCTTAGAGGGCTGCACTTTCTTTATCTATCATATCTATCTATATTTATGTAAACTTCAATTCTGAGCAATAAAAATACATGTGAAATATCAATTGATAAGTTAAGCACTCTACCTTGGGATCATCCTTGTAAGAAAGGTGGCCAGCCCTTTGTTTAACAAACAGATGGCCATTTCCTTTGAGAATTTGTCTGCAAATTAAAAATTAGAACATTGTATTTTCTACGGCTACACTGGTCATACATCTCTTTGCTAACACAGGAAGACGTCCAACCATTGTTTGATAACGTCATCTAAATGTGACATCATCTACTGCACACACTGACCTAATTGGTGGCTCACTCTGTTAGCAACAAGTCTCCAATTCAATTAATTCAAGCAATATTTTTTTTCATACTCACTTTAAAGTTTTCCAGTTCTTCCCAGCTTGGAAAACAATAGGCCAGTATCGAGGACCAAGAACCCTGATCTAAAATTTAAAAGAATGTATTGTAAAAACAACCAGTTCTTTTTATTTATATATGTATACAAATCCCGGCAATTAACAGGATCTGAAAAGTCTAATAAAAAATATTATGGTCTCATTCAGAGCAAATGCAAAATTCAGGAAGACCGAACATATCTTATTCATTGATCTGAATATAAACTTTCGCACTAACCTCAGAGATAAGATGTAGTTCCGGCATAATACACGGTGCCATGCAGTTATATTTTTTCTCAGTACATGTCTCACTTTCCTGCAATAGTAAGAAATAAATGCCGCCACTATGAAACCTAGAAATCTTTTCCTTCAAATGCTTAACAGATGGTATTGTGACAAATTTGATAGGCTCTTACCTTGAAAGTAATACGTAAGGGAACATAGCATGGGAAACCAGAGTCTACATCTCTTGGTAATAAAACACGTGGCAGTGCAGCAATTACATACAGATGACGAAATGCTTGCAAGTGATATCTGAAATGAGACCAATATACATGCAAAACTTCAGTAAGTGAAACAAACAGTTACACATTAAGGACCATCTATTAAATACTATTGATAAATTCACTAGCTTAGTGGGTACACAGGTTTCTTGAATCTTGAAACTTTAAAACGTTTATCATAGGGATATTTAATGAACATGGTTCTTGCACTCGAGCACCACGTTCATAAAATTTCACTATTTCTGGCAAAAAAACTTCCAAAAACGTTCATTTCCCTCACCTGTTGTCATTACTGTGGATAGGGAACTGTGGAAAGAATGCACACAACATGGCTGCGATAGATTCCGGACTTGTGCTGAGGGTGTAGCGTCCTCCTCCAAGAAACAGCAACCCAAGTGACATGCTTATAGCCATGTGGGACCCATACAAGACATAGTTGTAGGTCGGCCCTACCCTGGCACGAAGATAACGACATAAACGCAAAATTTCTAGGTCACCAGTTCCTGCCATGACCTGAAGAATGAAAATAAGAAAGTCGCTTAAGTCACGCCTAAAGCAATTACATGTACTAAGAATAAGATGTATTCATCATTGGAATGCTGCATACTATTGAAACGGTGCACTTAACAGTTTAGGGAGAAAATGGAATTAGGTTTAACTGAACTAAGTAGAGTCAAGACCTGCTCATGACGAACCATTTGGGACTTTCATAAGTGTTTGTTATACCCTGGTTTAATTATTTGCCACTGTTTTAAAAATAATTGCGGAAATTATTTTAACAGTGACCTCATATATGACAGTACTTGCGTTAGGACTGTCAAAACATTTACACAAGAAAAATTCGTTCCTGAACAGGACAATGATCTCAAATTCAAATTTCCTCTCATTATAAGTGTGCGATTGTTATTAACTGTACCAGCACGTATATTCATTAACTTACAATGGAAAGAGACAAGACCACAATAATAAGACAGTTCTCCACAGTACTTCTTCCTGCTTGCTCAACAACAAGTGGCTTAGACATCAACTTCAACCCTGCCATGGCTCTTTGCATCTACAAATAACAATCAATACAATTGTATCATTATTACTAATTAACATCAACAGATATAAATAAGAACTTGCTCACATGGCTTGCCATTTCACAATTATAAATTGATAAAATATTTACCAGGCATTTTTTGACTGAGTCATTCGCAGATCCAGCATAACGAAGTGCCATTGCAAGGCAAGCTCCTGACACGATGTTACAAAAAGCTTGACTGAAAAAGCAAATGAAAGCAAATATATTTCGACTGGGAAAAAAGTATTCATCAATTATATTGTGCAATAAATAAGCACACGCATACCTCATTGTTTCGAAGTCTATATCACACTCAGGGTCATCACGAAATGAAGCTTTTCTAAAAGCGTACTTCTTAACAATCTAGGGAAAATAAAAAATCATTAGTCACAATATTTATACTAATAGTTTCAAGTAAGGGCTGTTCCATTCAGAAGTGTGGGGTGGGCATGGACCTAAAGATTTTCAGACATTCACTCATCTCCTTTTTTCGTTTTTGAAGAACTGCCCTCTCTCCTACCCCTGTTTTCTAAGAGAGAATACTGGACAACCACCTCTCTATCCCCGTTTTTCTCTTTCAGAGAAACCCCCACCCTCCCCCAGCTTTTTCAAAAATCATCCAGTCTGCTTCCACCCCATTCTTTTAAATTGAACTGCCATAGGTAATGTTTGAAAACTACACCATACTGAATTAAAAATGAAGTTATCAAATCTGCTACTTACAGGAGGAATGTTACTCTCAATCCAATCGTTTGATGGCAGAATTTCACTCCACATGACCAAGCCTCGCGCCAAAACCTGACACATAAAGACAAATTAAATACACTTCAATTTAAGAATAGAATAGATGAGTTTATGACTAGGTCATATTGTGCCAGGAAAAGAGAAATTAAAGCCAACAAACTTACTCTCAACATCAAGAAATCTGGTCGGACGAAGTCAAGTAGAAATTGTGTATCTGGTGCTGCAAGCCATTCTCCAACGGCACTGTTCAAAAGAAAAAAAGGCAGAATTAAAAACATAGCATTAAACATTCCTAGGACTTCTGCAACAAATATTGAATTTAAAACATAGAAAGGTTAAAGTTTCACCTATTGCCTGTCTTGAAATAGATCATTCCTAGAGCCAGTGTAGCACCTGGTGATGCCACATGAATGTTGACAGAGTCGCCTTCCTATAATATAAGATATATTTTATTGCCACGCTAAGTACATGGAAATTGGGGTTTAGTGCAGTATAGCAAACCCAAATCTATGCCCATATTTGGCATCCATTAAAAATTAAATTTTTATCAAATATTTCACAAGTTGAAGTTCTAGCACAATTAAAAAAACATTTGGTGTAGAATAGCGGGGGTTTGGGGGCGGTAGCCCCCTAGCCTGGAAACGGCAAAAATAAACTCTGTCTTTACTGTGAATATGAAAACCGCTGTCATAACTACATTAGTTTGTGGTCATAAATTGATTTCAAGCACTTTTACGTCATAGGCCTGGCAAAGAGGCTCGTTAAATATGGTAATAAATCTCGGTCCGCTATACCAAACTTTTACCGGAATTTGTTATAAATATAAATCACACATTCATAAAACAACAATCATAAAGGAAAGTAATGATTCAACTTATTTATCATCACTATCAACTCACCTTGATCTGGTAGCTTGGGGACTTGTACCTTTCTTTGTTGGCACCAGTCTGAAAAGGAGTTTATCAACATGAGCATCAAACTACCCGAGTCAATAATGTTATTTGAGTGGCAGAAAGTTACATTATTCAAACATACCAATGGTCGTTTGTGCCCTCCAACCATGTAATTATACAGCTGATCAGCGATACTCAGGTCAGACAATCCAACAACTTCATTGCCTTTCTGTAACAGAGAAACTCACTATATGTACATTATATGTGGATAAAAATTAACATCGACTCATAATAGATTTAAATAAGTGAATCCACTTCTAATTTGAATTAATACTACCATATTTAAGAAAGAAATTTTAATTAGCTCAAGAATTTAAACAAATTAGTGACGATTATTCATGCTAAGTGCTTAAATACAAACCCCAAACATTATCATTCCCAGAGCAAGACCTGCCGCTAAAGAATAAGCCTCTCGGTCAGCACAGTTCTCCATTTCAGGGCCAGGTGGTCTACCTAAACATACAAAACAGCAGTGTTACCAAGAGCAGCAAAATATACGATTATATTATAAGTCCGAACTCATGAACTGATTCGCCCAATCATCAACAACCCACCTATTTCCGATAACATGACTTCAGCCATATGTCGATGGGCAGTTTGTTGATAGACCATGCCGACCCCCAACACTGCTGCCACCTGTACGCTGTGAGGGACATCTAGTTCCGTCGAAGTGGGCGGCAACAGAGCAGCAACATGGATGCTCAGTAGTTTTGTGGTGTTTACGTCCATTGTTCCACGTCTGAAATATATGACAATCAGTGAGTTCCTATTTAACAACATTTACGCAGTATCAAATGCAAGGTTTGGAAAATTTTACTGTTAAAACACCATCCAAAACTATATATTCGGAGTTGTAGATGTTATAAGTTGATGTTTCACACATTTACTTTAAAACCAATGCACAAAGGAAATACACAGAATTAACTGTTTCTAGCACAATTTCTTTTGTCTTATTGTTGGCCCTTAGCTATCTATCTATCAGTGCTGTGTGACTGTGTGACTGTGTTGACAATTACAGTCTTCTGTTCTGCCTATATCCGGACTCATTTCATAATATAGTTATCAAGATATATTTTTGTATCAGTTAATGCAAATGAAATCAAATCATACCAACTGAGTACATGCAAAAACAGAGTATAAGCCACGATAGGCTTCTAACAATTTGTGAAATGAAATGAGAAATTTAAATTAACTCCATTATAATACTCACTTTCCAGCTGCTACGCCCAATAATAATCCCAATGAGGTCATCTCATGACCTTTGAGCAAGTAATCATGAACACTCAAGGTCGCCAAATTTGACAGATGTCCATTCAATCCCAAACCCATCAAGAAACCAGCATGTTCATTGGTTAATTCATTGCTCCTGGGTTTATTATAAATTATCCATGTTGAATCAATCTGAAAAGTATTTCGATATCATATTATTGTCAAATTACGATGTTATTTCATAATCGTAACTAACACACACAAAAGTTATAATCAACAACCCCCAATTTAAGACTATCCACTGTTAACCTTTTATTTCACTGAATCCCAAAACTGTGATTACAACATCAATGTGTTCCATATACAAGACTACCTTGATATTAAGTGGTGTGGTGACATTTAATACTAATACCTTTATTGTTTGTTTTGCTTGTTTAGATGTTATTAGTTGTGTTGGTGGCACAGTTAAACCTAGAAAACATTAGAATGCACATGGGATGTGCAGAGCTCTGCCCATTGCAGCAGGGACTCATTGATTCCAAGTGGGATCCAAATTGCTGCATTTCCCGCCACTATACCCAGGGGGCAGAGCTAATAATTTGGCAGAGCTAATAATCTTTAAAATTCAAGCCAACGAGAGTATAAACCAAATTATCTCACCTGTGTTGAATAGGCAACACGTAATCCAGCAGCCACACCATTATGAAATGAGGGCCACGCGGACATATTTGGAGGGGTGTCAATGTGACTCAAATCAACTGTGGTGTTTCTTGGTGGAGCTCTTCCAGTTAAGCAGAGTCGAGGAATTGGCGACGTCTCGGTCAAGACTGGTTGATGAGTGCACAAGGTAAACATGCCCCTGAAACAACATAAAATTGTACCCGGTGTCTGTGCTGAAGTAAGGACAAGACTCCACCCAAGAAGATATTGTCTCATCATTACTTCTGTCTCTGGCATCTGGTCATATAAACTGACTAAGCTTCAGACCCAGTATCACTGAGGCACTTACATTGAAAAGCGCAATATAATGATTCACCATTATGAACGACACCAAGCAAATGCATGATATCATTGATATGGTTGTATTCTCATACCTTCCCATTGGCAATGCCATCGTTCTGATGCAAGTCGCATATAAGAACCTCTCCTGCTCTTCTATAAAGTCATGGTCGCTAAAAAGAAATGTCCATATCGTTAAAATGAAAGAACACGAACAATGAGTCCAACAGTTCGAGTTAGCAGCCTCTATTATTAGAAAGAGAAGCAAGACTGATATGAAACATATAGCTTACCTGACTTCCGGTTTTTGTGTGAGAGCAATTTTGACAGGATGGCTTGACTGTAGCAATCGCCTGACTTCCCTGACTCTTAGGTCATTACTAAACCTAAGTCTCAGCAACTGCACGCAAAAATTTATTCAGTTAAATTCAGCATGTTCAGTTCTAACTAATTTTGTTTCGAAGTATCTTAAAAATACTTGTGTCAATGCAGAAAAATGAGAGGAATTTAGATTTTTGTTTACGTCATTGTCAATGAAGTCCATGCCATCATCGTCTTCCTTTTTGTTCTGTGCCTCTTTTTCATTCTTGACTATTGGACGCTGAAGTCTGGCATTCTGCTGATGTGACAAGTCTTCTCTGCCTGAAAAAGACAATGCATGTTTTATCACAAAAAATCATAACATGGCTACATTTTTTGGTATTACTGTACCAGACATTACAATCAAAGTAAATTTGAATGTTTAATGGCAGTATCAGTAATTATACCAGCTACCAGTCTCTTTAATACTTTTCACTTTCCATAACACATCTAATCCTACCTATGAGCATGTAGGCTTCCATCGGCCAATTGTTTGGAGGATTCTGACGACATTTGAAAATGGCTTCTTTCAGTGGAATGGACACACCGAACATCAAATGGTCTTTCAATGTCACTCCTGAAAAATAAATTTTGAGAAAAATTATGTAATTACTAGAATGTATATTCATTTATCATGAAAGATTCCTCCTAGTCCCAAATATGAACTTGATGGTGTGGCATGTGTCAGCCATTTACATGGTTGCAGCGAAGTACCCAACAATAAGGCACCATTTTACATACATTTATTGTATCTAATTTTTTGTGAAGATAGCCTCAGCAATAAATATCAGAAGCAATAATTTGCTAGTGTCAAGTCTGTCTAAAAACAAAAATTTGAGGCCTATGCCTTTCAAGTCATTGCAACTTGGGAAAAAGTGCAGTATAGCGAACCCAAATTTATGACCATATTTACAAGCGACGTTGCCAGGCCTATGACATCAAATGCTTGAATTCAATATGTGACGTCACAAACATACGCGTGGCTGTGATCATTTTCAAGGCAAGAACGCAGTTTATTATTGTTTATTTTTGCTGTTTCTTGGGGGCTGCTGCTCCAAACCCCTGTTATCTACACATATGTAATTCTTATTGTTTGCCACAACAACATTTGGTAAAAAAATACTGACTATATTCAGTTTTAATGGAAGCCAAATATGGGCATAAATTTGGGTCCGCTATACTGCACCTTGCCTCTGGAATAAACTACTGGAAGATATCAGAAACTTATTCATTCAGAACTTCGCTGTGACAAATTAGTTTCTTTCTTCCAAATATCAGCGACCAGAAACTGGTGCTATACAAATTTTTCATTCAATTAGTTTATCTATCATATGTATCATAAGGGAACTGTAGTGCTCTTAATTGTAGAGTTTCACTGTAGTCGACAATTAAACTCCATACCTAATTGAGTCATTGCAAGAATGGCTTTTTCATGCTTCTTCCCTTTCAAACTTTCAAAATTCAGCTGCAAGCCCAACGGACTGGCTCTGCTACCTGAATAAGATATAAAAAAAAAAAAACAGAATAAACTTCCAGAACTTCTGGAAATTGGTAAAATTTCACCTAAATTGTACAATGAGTAATGTCGTACCTGTGACCGAAGCCCTTCTAAGATATTTCTGCAGTGTACTTTCAGTGAATTCATCCTCTTTGAGAAGAACATGGAGCTATAAAATATGATTCATATTAAACTTTTAAGTTCAGCAAAACAATTTCAATACATATTGCAAACTTCAATACCATTCAGTTATTGAAACCTTTAAAATGAATACACACATATTGTGCAACTTACAAGTAAATTATTGTTCTTTTCGCATCTGCTTTTTGTATCGTTGCATCAAATTTGATATTCTTGTATATTCTAAATTCTATTCTTGGCACAAAAGCAGCTTCCTGTGTCAGCCAGTCAGTAATTGATACTCTAGTTTGTAATGTTTTCAGATGAACATCCCATTTTACTGTTGTTATATTCCGTTGTTAACATCGAGATAATCACACATTATTTACTGACTTGAAACCATTAATGACTGAAGTAATTCTATTCTAAATAAAGTCTTGATATTTTCACAATTAATGGCTGAAATTATCTTCTATTCTATTCTATTGATTCGATTCTTAATAAAGTCTTGATGTTCTATTCCATTCTATTTAAAACACTAAATATTTCAACTTACAACAATAGTAGCCTTTGTTTTGAGTGCTACTCTCTGTAAACATGGAAATGGGGAGACTGATCGATCTCTGAGATAATTCAAGAGCCATTGATAAATTGATGGAGGCTCATCCGACAGACATGATGGCATTTGAAGTTGACTCAAACACTCTGGAAAATATAAAAGTTACATTAAAAACTGTAACATAAGTATTATTTGATAACATCTTTATGATAAAAAACATGTAGAAAGCAGGTCATACCTTGATTCATATTAGTCGGTGCGAAACAGTTCTTTAGCAATTGTGGATAATCGCGGCCATAATGACTAGTGTACAAATGCAATGACAGGTCACTGAAAAAAAAAACCAGCAATAACTGACATACAATACGCATCTGAAGATACACGCTTAAAAGTATTTAATATCTAAAACAAAAAACACTTACCATGCAAGCAGGGATAGAAATGAAGCAAGTTCCCATAAATTTTGGACATAAGTGACATCAAGTTTGAGTTCCTAAAGAAGTGACAATGGTATGTCATTTACATGTATTAAAAGCAAAAGGATGATTGTGGAAATTCAGTAAATAAACTATGCATACAGAATTCAACTAACAATGAGTACACTCCTTTTGCATAACCATTTAACTGTTAACCATTAATTTTCAATTAATTTTCCATTAATTAATCGGCTGGCCAAGTACTCAACAAATAAAGTAATTTTTAAATATTAGCGGACAAGAACCTTGTATTCCATTTGAGGATAAAGTACATGAATAATAAGGAATTACCTCATAGACGAGATGAAGAGCAAACAAAATCGCAGGAGCATGAGTGAACAAGGGAGCGTTTTTGTCAATTGGCACAGGCTCATTATCCTGGGCGTTCAAAGAAGTGGGGTTAGTTGTGTCAAGACCCAGCAGGTGGCTCTGTGTGGCATTCACCATCTGGTGGTGACTACAGCTCAGCAAATACTTCCAATCCTTCACATAAAAAACAATGCAAGTGACGATCTTGTATCAGTAAATAAATATCAATAAACAATATAGCATGTTATTAATCAACCATGAAACATTTTCTCACCTCGTCAGCACCCTGATCTGAAGGTCTTGCTTTCTTCGGAGCAACAACAGGAGATAATGAACTGTCACCATCACACTGAAGAAATAAACAGAATCGTTATTAAAAATCTGGAATACAATAATGATTAACAGTACATTAGGTGAGGCAATATATTTTTCTCATCATTTTGTACTCTAAAAACAGCAATCAAGCATTGTGAGCCCCATAATTATGACCACCTCTTGGAACTAAAGAAGGGATCCTAACATTGTGCAGGTTTAACTATTGCGTGGTCTGAATGTGTGGTATAAAATAATTTATCATTGTGGAACCTATATTATAGTAGCAATCCTTTTAACAGATTATTCATGTCTGCCAGCACCTTCACCGAAAGTGTTGCATATGGATGAGGTGCCCCTAAGGATGGAGTTGTTCCATAGTTTGATTTTCTAGCCAACCTACAAATACCCTTCTCCTTTTTCATTGCAAACCCTGAATGTGGACTTAGTCTGAAGATGGACACCCGTTGAAACTCACCGTATATCTAAAGTTATAAACAATCAATCATAATTGGCTTACTGTAACAAATGCTGTACCTGATCAAGAAGTGGCAATTTGTTTACATCATAACCAATAAGGCCAAGAATGCATTTGGAGAATTGGGTCCATTCCGACTGGCCGTTGAGGCTTCCCGGAGAATTGTGAGTGGAATACCAATGAGTAAATAACTGCATGGCAACATCTTTTGGTAACAGTTGCCTCAGGGAATCCAGGCAAAGTGCAACTGAAAAATCATTATGCATGATATACAATCAGCCCCAAAAGTTTACATACATTTTAGCAAGAAGTCATAAATATATATAATGATGAATAAAATCACACAACTGAAAATATGTCGCTAAAACCTTTGATAGAAATAAAGGGAAAAAGGCTGGAATTGTTATTTGAATGTAAAGATTGGTGATTAACTACATAAGAGAAAATATTTAAAAATGGAAGCTAACTCCATTAAGTTCAAGAGTGCAAACTTTTGGCTCTGACTGTAACTGTTACATTGAAAGGTTATAATTCATAGTATAGACTCCCATGTCTTATCACATCCCATCGTTCTGTCTGTCTATGAAAACTGGTCATATAAGCTTACTATATGAGACATTTGAAAAATCTAAAATTTTCTGTAGTAGGGCTAGTTAAATCGACTGAGTACCTGGAATGAATGAGACACTTACCCACTGAACAGTCGGACATTGAAGGCAAAGTTGTCTGATACAATGACCCATCCAATAATTCCTGAAGCATAAAGATCATAAACTGATTAACAATGATTAAGATCAATCTGAATACTATGGAACCCCACAAGTAATACCGTCTACAGAGTCAACCAAAGGGATTTTAATATCGAAGTGGTCCCAACTCTGACTGACCAATCACATCTATGACCTTTAACTGAGATAAATCAACCAATTGACTATGATTTTGAAAGAATACTACAATAGTTTATTTTAGTACTATCTGTAATCAAATGGGTGGTGTTATTTCTGAAACAATTCCCAATTGATGTCAATTGTAGTATTCTTAGGGCATAAAAAAGAAGTAACGAACATCGAGGTGAATGTGAATCATTCAGTGGGGTTTCAAATAAAAGAAAATTTATTACATATACGACTAAAAACGTGTTCCAAAAATATCTTTAAAAACTAGAAGGACATAGCTCATAAAATTTTAAAAGTAGAAGAATAGAAAACATGATAAAATACCAAGGTGATGCAATTGTGGAGATGATCGCGTAGACTGAGGATACTACTTGTTGTTGCCGAGTTAGACTGAAAACTGAAATCGTCCCCAGCTGAAGTTTCCAATAATTCTGATGCACTTGTTTCTGTTGGGACAGGAGATAGACACTGCACCTATAAAAAAAATTCAGTCTACATCCTGATTCCTGCACACTTGTTTTTATTAGAAATAAAATGAAATACAGAATTAAATTTCTGATAAAAAAAAAAGCACCTACGTCCTCATCAAAACGAGCATCCATGGCACTAGCAGGCCGGCTAGAGGTGACAATGCCGCTCGATAATCGATGTGGGGTGGCAAAAGGATGACCCCCTGTAAACGGCGTTTGGGGTTGTATATTTAACCCAGCCATAGGAGGCAGTCCTGTAACGTGGACTTGACTAATCTGAAATATAAGCCGTCAAAATATACAAATCTTGTACACTGCAAGTTAAACACACAGATTATATATTTCAATACAGTACCATATTTAAGATATGCATGACTAGAGTTACAGGCTTTAAAGTTCTTTTATCCTTTTGTTACAGCAACACTGTACTAAGCCATGAATGTCATGACACCAATTTGCCTGTCCCTTACACATCAATATAAATTTGGAAAAGATACAACCACGCGCACTCTAACGATGGAAACAAAAGTAATTCTTCATTCACTTACCCTAACAACTCCACTGTATAACACAGCATTGTAGTTGATGTCTAAGATAAGCGTCATTTTCAGATCCTGAAAAGTCAAAATGAACAGTTATAGTCACATATCATTGTGTATGGAAAATTAAATAGTTCATGAAGAAATCTAACAACTCCAACGATAAATTCATACAAACCTTCAATGGGATAGCATCCCTAGCTTGGATGGATGTCAACATGCCAAATATCAGCTGACTCTGATCATTACTCTCGTCAAATTTTACACATCTAAAAATAAATTCATAACATTCAATAAACAAACACTCAGCTCAACGATAACATAAGATTTTATGAGTCCGAATCAATTCTACCCATACTAACCTCAGAGTGTGCAAAGGTGCTATCTGGTAACAAAGATATCGCTGATGGCATAAGTCTGAGATGATGAACACTTTCGAAGCAGGACTGATCACATCCCTAGGCAATGAAGCAACAATCACAAATCAGTTCCACCATTAAGCAGAACAAAGTGAGAATATAAAAAAAATACAATGGTTCTTAGCCTACATGAACATAGTTTGTTTCTCAGACAGACTGAATGGGATAACAGTCTCAAACATAATATTCTACAGTTGCAGTCAGAAAATTTCAAACGGACAGCAAATTTCATAATTGTACAGTTATCAATGGGTATGTTGGGTAGCATTGACAGTTGTCAAGTTGTCAGAATATAACTTTTCAGGATCTAAACTTGTGAGCCCCCGTCTTTGCTGTCAAAAAAATTGCAAGATTAATTTTCCTTGCAAAATTTGCCTACCGCAAGTGTACCATACTTCTAAATCATTAGTTTATACCTTGTTACAGAACAATTTTCTGTCCACAGATGTTCCAGGCATACTTCAGGTGTAATTGGTTCACCCTCTGTCACACTTTGGTCTATGTACGATGCCTGTACAGATGTGGCAATAGGAGTGCGATAAAATGCTGCTGGAGATGATTTAACTTGTGGTGAGGGAGTGTCCAGTCTATACATGCTTCCAGTCACAATTGAGGGTGATTGAGAACGACTGCAAAATATTAAAAAATAGCGTATATGAAAAGGTGTGAATTTCTGCAATCTCCATACAATTACACCACCCATCAGTGAAGTTTACGCTGCCAATAAAGTTGTGGGTGATAATAACAACATTTGGCCTGGGGGGATCAAAAACATTCTGACACAGATAACTTGCAGATGAGGGACACATCTGTCGGTCTTGTCAGTCAGAATGTTTAGGATCCACCCCTTAATATCGTTATTACCGATCGTAACTTCGTTGACTGAGGAAACTTTACTGACAGGTGCTATACTACTCCCACCTTTTAACTAAATATAAAACCTTACGCGGTGCAATAATGACAACTTACCATTGGTGCATGTAATTTATTGACACTAATTAAACACTTATATTCTCCTTCAAGTATTCATTCATATATCAATAAAGTTTTAGCAGCAGTAATGTTAATTTTGCTTACCTCAAGGCCACTATCCTTGAAACTGAAGGACTGTTAATCCTAGATGAAAGTCCACTTGCTGAGGGTGAGTTGACTCTACTCGAATGATTACGAAATGGAGAAAGTCCACTGGGAGACTGACTTGACAACGTAAATCGAGAGAAATTGGAATGAGAGTTGCTGCTGATGCCTGGGGTTTCATCACCATGATGCATCATCTCAAAAAGAGCGCTTCCTCCACACAAACTATGAGCTTCCTGTAAATAACAAATTTAATATATTCAGCACCCGTCAGAAAGGTTACGGCAGACTAGTTGGGGGTCTTCTTATTAACAGCCAGGGGTGGATCCAAAACATTCCGAGAGAGAAAGTTGTAGATGAGGGACATAGCAATCCTTCTTTTCATTTAGAAGGTTTTAAACCCGCCACTGGCTGTCGACATCAACACTGACATATATCAGTGACAACTCCTTTTTGGCAGCAACTATGCTTGCAGGTGCTGTATGAATAAATTTGTAATACATAAAGGACTTTAAACAATGTGTACATTTCAGATCAGGAATTTTTAGAAAGCTACTGAATCAAAAAAAATCTGATGAGCCATCCTTAAAGATTTTGATGTTTGAAGTGACAGTGCTATTTTGAGGTAAAAAAAAGATGTGATCTTTTTATATAGGAAAAAATTTCAAAATGCACAAGGCTATACATAAAATATTACAACAATTTTACCGTAACACAATAATCATTCTTTACCTCCATTTTGGCTCTTCTCACATTCCAGACAGAATGCACACCAAGAATTTTGTCGAATGTCATAATGATAGAAGGTGAAGGTTCATCACAGGCAAACACTATTTTTTGTGACGCCTCTGTGACATATGAAACTTTGGTATTGTTGCTAGACTCTACAAAAATATTAATAAACATGTAGAGAAAGTAGCGTAACATTAAAAGACATCAGTCAAATTAATTATGGGACATTTATACAGAACGAACCTCCAGTTTGGCAAATCACTGGGGCAACTTCATCCAAAGGATGCAACATGCTAAACAGAACTGGCAAGCTTGGAGTAGGATGATCTCTGTAAAAAAGAAAAAATTAATGTGACCAACTATTTTATGAAACTTCAGAACTTGCAATGACACAATCATAAGGGCTGTTCCATTTACAAAAGAGGAGAGGGGTGGACAGGAAGGTTTTTGAAAAAGCAGTGATTCACAAGAGAAAAATAGGAGTTTCCTAATATCTTAACATAGAAAAAAGGGGGTCTGTCAAATAACACAAAGCGGATGGGGGAGGAGAGTCTGAAAATTCTCCTGTCCCCCTCTTTTTTAAATGGAACAGCCCTAAGATAGTATCAATCACATTCAATGTAACAAAATGTTTTCACAATAATAAAGAGGGTCTGAAAATTCTCCTGTCCCCCTCTTTTTTAAATGGAACAGCCCTAAGATAGTATCAATCACATTCAATGTAACAAAATGTTTTCATAATAATAAATTCATAATAATGGGATCCTGTACCTCTTTGGGGTCTTTGCTAAGTCACGAACAGGCTCAGTCACCAATCTCTCGAATAGCATCCCATTGTGCAGTGGCCATGCCTTTGCTGTCTGAAAAAAATTAACAAAACAAGTTAACTGAAGTGTTGATTTTGGTACTATTCTCATAAAATACAATCCACGAGTTGAAGGAGTTTGTCCAAAATACTACATACCAGGAATGGCAATGCAGTTACATAGTCCTTCCCATCGGTTGTGAAAATACTGATTGCACTCGATTCCAAGATACAAACACCTTTCTGAATCTTAATGGCTGGTGGTGCCCCACCTTTTAGAAAAAAAAAAAAAATTTTGATTTCGGTTACAAGACAATGTGGACAGAAAACGCCGACCATTGTAATAACCTTGCCTATGAATAGCCCAGGGTTAGAAACACTCAAGATTTTAATTCATGCACTATGAATGAAATACAAGTTCAAAGTATCACTCAATTAAAGGAGTGCAAACCTTTTGCATTTGAAAGCTGGGCATCAACTGGACTGTCGGCCAGCAAGGAAAAGGAACACCAAAATGCCTAGAAACAAAAAAAGTATGATTTTGGGAATCATTCTGCTGATGAAGAGTACAAATAAATCACAAACTATTGACAGGAGTTGGAGCATGAACAGATATATTACATCTAGAACAGCAGAGTCCACGGTAAAACCCTTGATAATGGCACCAGATCCATGCGCACTGCCTTTACTCCAAACAACGGTCTGACCATTGATGTAGAGTTCTTCACTGCTCTGGTCACCTTTATCAGTGTCTCTAACTTTCCAGGAGTCCTTCTGTAAAAAGAAATCATGCTAAGTACAACACATCGGGAGTCCAAAATCCAAAACCTTAGCAATTCTGTGTAAGCCAAAATATCATGCATTAAAATTCAAATTCTTTTTTTTTATTTACGACCCACAGTATATATGTACAAACCAACACAATGTCATATATAATTAGTTTAAATGATACGCAAAACTACTCCGGTACCTGGGGCAGATGTTTGTTGGTTTGTTTGTTTGTTCATTAAAATTTCTTAAATTAAGTGACCTTTTATGTAGCTATGCAAAGGCGCTTTAGATTTACATCAAAATATAAATATTCTACTAAGATAGAAAATCAAAAGAGGAAATAGCATTAAATTACAGTAAGTTTCAAAATATGCTTTCAAATAAATGTCGCTTTTAAAAGTCTTTAGCATTTAATACATGTTACAATTTGAATGGAATCACCGCCAGGAAGTATAAAGCTAAGTAAACATAGTATTACATACCTTGACATGATCACGTATGCTTATATCTTTGAGAGCCTTCACAATAGACAGACCATGATCCGCTGTTCTCGACACTCCAGGGCCTAGGACCTGAGGATTATGAGTCGCAGGGTGTTCCTGACAATATTGTCGTCCAAAAGGAACAAACTGGTGGCTCTCTCGAGTGCAGATCATCTCTTCTTCCCCCTCCAGCATGAAAGATGATGAATCAAGTCTCCACTTTCATCACTCACTCCACAGCTAGACACCACACAGATGATGGGATCATTCAGTAGCACAAATATTCACTCCTGTAGGTGACAGGGCCAGGCATCAACTGGATTGACATATAAGTACTCAACTACTCAGTAATAGTATATAAATGGTTTTTCCATGCATTTGACAATTCCATGACAAAAAATAAATAGAAAAATTACTGAGTTCACAACATGAAGCTACATGAAATTAGATCGTAGTTGAAAAAATCCTGCATCTCTGGGGTTTTGTTGACAATATTAAGAAGTAGCTGTCTGAGAATGATAATACAGGAAGGTTTCTGTGACATCTTCAATCTTGAGCATTGTCTGAAATTGATGGATGGTCACATCCTTAATTGGCTGCGTTGCTGCCATGGTTAGTAAAACATATATCCTAATTATCCTTGGCTGCTCTTGCTGCTGATATCACAGAAATTATCTTTTCAGTAGTCCTCACTTGGGTGATTTCTAGTCCAAACGATCTTAGTCATGTGTCTTTCGTTTTTCGTACTGGTATCCTAATGTACATACCACATACATCAAATGATTCCAGCAGAACCAGTAGAAGTGATGTTCTATTGACAAGTATTGTAAGTAATAATAAAGTATTACCAGCTAGCTGTCAAACGCCGTTCTGCGCCTATTATCGCCCAGAAAGGAATGAGCACCTCTATCAAGGGGTTTTGCCACTTAATCTTTGATCAACGAGCTCTGATCACTTTTTCGGAATAAACATTATCATATTGAAATATAAATAATTCATCATATGCACAAACGCTGTACCTTTCCACGATAAAACTGCAAAAAACTTGGAAATTTCAGCAAAACAAAATTTCAGTTTCCCGCGAGTTCAATCCCGCACATATTGCAAATGAAATTAAAAAAATTGGGGTTTTGCTTCCTAAGATAGAGAACATTATCACAGAAAAACTCAAAAACATTTTATCATTTCTTAGTAAGTATTTTTGATTTCTTATAAATTGGCATTAGAGTAGGACCGCAACAAACGTAAACAGTTGGCAGTGGATGTCGTATGACATGTCACATTTGATGCACTTGTGATTGTGTTACTGAACTGATATAGTCATATACTGTGATTAACCATGGCGTCCACAGGCGTAAAGATCGGTTCTGTCATATCTGTTATTGTGGTGATTCTTGCTATATTGTACAAAAAGAACAATGACGAAATTTTGAGGGGTCGTCTGGAAGCTGTCCTAACAGGTTTGCTGGAGGCTGAGCAAAAAGCTGGGGTTGTAAAAGAACCAAGGGTGGCTGTTGGCTTCGGTGCTTGCCTGGATGTCTTTGCTGATGCTGTCAGGGTTCTTGATAAAGTTGATGCTCAACCATCAGATGAGCCAGTGCATTTCAGTCACATCAAAGATCTCAATGAAGTAGAAAAAGTATTTTCATACTTCTTCAGACATGGTGCTGCAGCTGAGTAAGTTTTAATAATTTGATTAAACATTTAAATTTAATATGACATATATGTGAATTACTGATACATGTATTGTACAATGCAAAGAAATTATATTTATAAATTGTTTCTCCTTAAATTTAAGTGTGTCAATAGACAACAAAATTATTTTGATTAAATTTAATTTCTGAATTTGAATGTTACAGGCGATACGTAAGGAACAGCACCTTGTTTGAGCACCTAGTGGCCGCAGCTCGGGAAACTGAAGGATCCAGGTTGGCTCTTGGTGGTAATGCACCTGTGATGGCCAACAGATTTTACCAAGAAGGTTGCAAAGTGCTTCTTGCTGCCACTGCTACTAAAGAGCTTCGGGAGGAAATCCCCTCTGAAATTAAGGGTACATATAAGCCTAATGGCCTTCTGATACTTTTGAAAGGTTATATGTAATTGGCATGTATGATCAGTATGGTATTTTGCATATATCATTTGATTGATAATAACCAGTAGTCGAAATGTTGTGACTTTCCTCTGGAGCCAAATGTGGCTCCAGATGATTTAGCATCAGGAGCCATGCACTTGAGGCTGGTCTGGAGCCAATCTTACTGTTTCCAATTGGCTTTTTTTCTTTTCTTCTAATTATAGTTCATTAAATTATCTACTGATAACTTTAGGAGGTCTATATAATTGAATACTACACTGCATAGAGCTTCCTGAACAAATTACTTGTATATCATTGTATATCTTAGTTGTGTACTTATATATATATGAGGAAAAGAAACATCTCTCTATCTATCTTTGAAGGTCCTTTTAAAATATATCAAGTTGTTTCAGCAATTTTCAGGGTAGGCTATTTTCCTTTTATAACTTGGTAAAATTTTGTTTTAGCCAAAACAAAACAAAAAAATCATAACATTACCTTGGTAAATTTGTACAATACTGACAATTTGTATGAAATAGAGATCAAAGAAAAAACTAATCATTCCTTTGCAAAGCAGTGTCTTTTGTTCCTGTTTGGGTTCTATGATGGCAAATTGCACTTCACACATCACAGAAGTTCACACCTTTGGTATACATAGTGACTCATTTCAATCAGCTTCCCCATACCACAGCTTTCTTGAACTGGCTTCCACAATTGCAATTAACAATGTTCCAGGACTTAAATCATGAAATGTACATAGAAAGCCAATATTAACCTATTCTCATCAATTAAAAAATGTCGGCCGGCGCCGTAAGTGGCTTCGGACTGAACAAGGCCCTGGCGCTGTTACGCATTTAACCGGCTCAAAGGGCCGGTAATTTCGACCGTTGATAATAACCTTGCATCTTTTTTTCCTTTCTTCAGTTGTTGGTGGAGAACTGGAAGAAGATGACATCCATCTTCTGATGGAGTACGCCAAGGGAGAAAATTGGGGAAAATTTACAGCTCCCAGAGCAAACAGGTAACAACAAAACCAGTTCAGATTAATATTTTTTTTTCAAAACAATAAGCGTCCACTTAATTCAGCATTTCATAAAATGTTATAGCCAGTTTGATTTATAACACCTTATTTAGTACTGTTTTCATCACTGTTTTTTCACATTGGGATTTTTACTTTCAGATTCATTGTACACAATGATGACAATAACCCTCACTTGAAATCTATGTTGGAGTTTGTGAAAGAAGTGAAGCAGTTTTCCCCTTCATTGGTGGTTGTTGGAGGCCTGCAAATGATGGATTATTTCCCTTTTCAGCAAGGTGTGAATAACCTCTTTTTTTTTTAAACCATCTGCTGTATGTGTAACAACCGCTGCTTGAGGAACATTAATATTGACCTTTAATAATATTATGTAGCAAATGTTGCTCTTTTATTAATTGCATTGATTTTTATTCTCGTTCAAGGAGAGAGAAAACAACTTCTCCAAGAAATGACCACTTTACTCGAGACCATTCCCACATCAACCCTTATGCATTTTGAGATGGCATCTTTTGCCGAAGAGGAGTGTTTGAAGGACATTGTTGAAAATGTTTTTTATCACATGGATTCCCTTGGTATGAATGAACAGGAACTGCCAAACTTGTTCAGCCTTCTGACAAATGGATCTGTGACTCTCATCTCTGATCCTTATCCACGTATTGCTACAACATTGGACCACATGAGGGAAGTATATCGCTTGCTCAAACAAACTCGCCAAGCTAATAATGGCCGACCTCTGACGCGACTCCATGTCCACACTCTTGCCTACCAAGCCATTCTCACAACTAAAGGATCTCCGTGGAAAAATAACATGGCAGCAGTTGCGAAAGCTTCACTGACAGCAAATAGGCATGTCTGTGGGTCAAAATTCATCCATCTGGACAAAGCTCGCATTCTCATGGACGCATCTTTCAAAACCAGTCGAGGGGCAGATGCTCAGCGCATCCCATTCAACAATGCTCAACCAATTTCGTGTTGGGATGAGGAAGATTTTGAAATTTGTATTGCGCCTGTTTTGGTGTGTACTGATGTAGTCCAAACAGGGGGTGGTGGGGATAATATATCATCAGCTGGTCTCGTTGTGCAGATCTGAGCTAGGCTGTACATAGCCTCAATCAGTGAAGAAAGATCAGGGACACAAATGTTGCCTTTATTTACAATTTCAAAACAATGGTGAATGTATACTTATAAGCTATCTCTGAATTGCAAACACATATGGTGTCTAGTTTATGAGTCTTTATTGATTAAAAATTTAATGCAAGAAGAACAGCTCAGTTGGCTGTGTAACAGTATATTTTGAAATTGAATCATAAATTTGTATTGTAATTACACACCCGGGTTTGAGGTCTATATTTGTAACAGATTTTAAATGTTTTGAAAAGTGCACTAGTACTTCATCCTTCATGAGTATAACAATACTGTTTATTTCTGTTGTGAATTAAATGTTAGAGTACATTGTGATCACGATATATATCCAGGTGCAAGGGTTACGATGTAATGTTGATAGTTTCAAAGGGCACCTGTTGTTGTGATGGTTAGATATAGAATTTGCCCTAGAAACCTCTTGTTAAAACAAACACAAAATCTGAAACAATGAACCATGTACCAGTCTTTGTATTATGCACTGTGATAACCTGTGAGAGGTAGAGCTCAAATACATTGTTTAATTGTATTTTCGATTTGATGTAAGTGCAGTCGGACTCAGTTATAATGAACTGTCAAAAAGTCTTTGTCATAATTAATCAGATTTCATTTATATGTGGGGGTCTTGTGAATAAGATAGGGAAAATGTCCATTCCTGAAAAATTAACTCATTAATATTGTACTTGGCCTGAAGTGTGTTCGCTATGAAAGGGTCTGACAGTACTTTCTACTTTAATTATTTAATGTCAGATTTAAAAATTTTATTGTTTCAGGATTAGGTATTAACTTGCAGAATGAGTGACAATCTGGCTGTACTTGGTTATTCTTGCTCATGCCTTAATATTTGCTGTATAATCTTAAACATGCATGTATATTTGTTAACATTACCTTCTTTTACACAACCAGTCCAGATCATCCCTTTGGATACTTTTAAAGGTTATATGAATCACAAACTTACATGTTTTTGGCAGTACTCATTGTTGATAGTCAGCTTAGACAAAGGTTTTTAAATTGCCCTGCCATTTAATTTGTATCCTATTTATTTGGTAATATGAATTAAACAAAGGTGTTGACTAAATGGAAGTTATCTCTGTTATATTATGTGTGTTCCCTGGAGAGCTGTGGTTAACAGCTTTTAACCAGTGGGCCGATTGCTGATTGGATGGTAGCTCGACCTCAATGAACTGCAATACAGTCTTTTTATTAGCTCTTGTGCAAGCTTTAGAAGTATAAGGCTGTGATGAAAGTGTTAGCATAGCTAACATTTCTTTCATCTTGGTCAGGGATTGTAATTTGAAATAGGCCACGCGAGTGACTAGCTGCTCACGCAAAATCATCTTTGGTAGCTTTGCGTGAGCTCCTGCTCACAGAAGTTGATCAATGGCTCATATAAACAGTTATACCAAGCTTTGAATAAGCAAGAATTCAATTGCAATCTTAAGTATAGCTTATGTAAGATGGGTTTTCCTTTTGAAGTTAGATTGCAAGACAGTCAGAAGTAGTTCTGCAACCCCTTTATCGAAACAACTCATGCTGACCCTAACTTCTGCGTGAGCGAGTAAATACTCACGCAAAATCACATTTGCATGAGCTCTGCGTGAATGTGACCAAGAGCTCACGTCAAATTTCAATCCCTGCTTGCTGTCAGCAGGAATAGGCACTTTCAGTGTGCCATGTTTTGTACGAAAATTTATGAAAAACAAAAATCAGAGCTGAGTGGAGTACTGGAGAACCAGCAAAGGCACAAATTTTCAGTTTACTTTGTGGAATATGTTATCCGTCAGACTGGCAAGTGCTGGCAAGTGTGAAATTTTATAGTGAACTTACAAGTTATAGTTAAATTTTATAGTGAAATTACAAGTTATAGTTAAATTTTATAGTGAACTTAAAGTTATAGTTAAATTAAAAATGACCTTTTTTTCCCCAAGTCCTGTTGATCATCAGAGAAAGATAGAAAACTAGAAAATTAATTTGGGACCAAATATTTAATACCAATGTAAAACAACAAACATGAACCAACATAGCCAAAAGGCCTATATCAAACAATACGTATATAACAACTGTACAGTGTACATACAATGTACACACTTATAATGATCATTCACCATACTAATTTTATCACTTCCATTATATGCATTCAGTTTCAGTTGAAGTTAACAGTACTCAAAACTATTTACAAATAATAAGAAAACTTTATATACATAACAAAATATTGTTACCATTGATTATTGAACAATAGGATAAATTCACACATAAGAACAAATTATATCTTTTGGTACACTCAAATTTTAATTAAATCAGTAAAATTAATTCCACATTGTTTGACAAAAATTTGTTGCATTACTAATGTACTTAGGCAACATGAAATTGGCTGTACACCAACGATGATATATATATATATATATGTTAGGAATTTGCCACTCGGTGTTTCTTCATGTGTGAGGTTAGAGAAGACCTTGAAATGAAGCCTCTCTCGCATATCATGCAAGTGTATGGTCTCTCTCCGCTGTGTATCCTCATGTGTATTTTGAGTGGTGAGCACTGGGTAAATCCTTTCCCACATACATTGCAAGTGAATGGTTTCTCGCCAGTGTGTGTTCTAATATGCAGTGTTAAGTAAGTACTTGTACGGAAACTTTTTCCACAAACATCGCAAATGAAAGGTTTCTCTCCACTGTGAAGCCGCATGTGCTCGACCAAGATGCTTGCACCAATAAATCGTTTTCCACAGACATCACAAATGTAAGGTTTTTGACCCGAGTGCCTCATCAAGTGCTTCTGAAGATCATTCTTTTTCAGGAACGTCTTTCCGCAAATATTGCAGGAATGAGGTCTCACTCTATTGTGTAACATCATGTGTCGTGGTAGGCTACTTGGGGATACAAACACTTTGTGTCATGGCTCTTTATGTGCGTCAAAGAACTTTCGTAAAGGTACTTTTTTCACAGACATGACAACTGTGTTTCTTTTGACTCTCTTTATATGACTGCCCTATGAATCCTCGTGTGTAAATTAAAATTTTAGTCCATTTTACATTTTACATGTCCATCAGTGAACCCTAATACGCAAACCTTTTCCCACAATATGGCACAAATATAGCAAGTATAATAAGGTCTCTGAACTCTCTCTCCTTCACAAATCTCCATACATGTGTAGTGTACAGCAAGATAACTTTTTGAAGCTACTTTTTTCTCACAAATTACGCATGTATACAAATCATCTGCATTGGGGAAATTCACTTTGAAGTTTTTCTTCAGTTTTCTCCACAAGCCTTGGCAAACTCTCTTTAAATGTTAGCATCAATTTCTAAAAATGCCTCTGCATTTTAGAAGGATTCCATTGCTCTGTTTCTGCTGCGGATCAATAGGTGGCGCATGGGTTGCGCAGGGCTCTAGTGGTAGTCATCTGAATTACAGATCACAACAAACAAGATGACGTTTGATGGTTCATGTTAGTGATGATCAGGATCTAATGCAGAAATGGGTATGTTATTATTTAGGGAGTGCCGAATAGAATTTGAAGTACATGTAATGTATTTTAGATGCTAAATTGTGAGAATTAATTGGATTCATGTTATGGTTATGAACAAAATGATGAACAACAAGTCATTTCACCAATTATGTCAAATGAATGCATGTCAATGTATCACAAGACCAATTGTAATCTTACAGAGCCAGAAACGTTGTTGAAAATCAGGAATCTTATAGGATTTTGGTAAGTTGTGGGGCGACTGATATAATTAAATTATTAAAATTGAATAGTCATTGTATGATTACAATTATTTTTTCAGGATCCTTGGCCTGACTAACAACTTTGCATATGTTGTCATGCTTAGTGCTGCTCATGACATTCTCGGAGATGAAGAAAAAAGAAACGTAAGTATAAGTTGCTATAATGTTATGCAGACCATTTAAAATAACTATTTTGCAGATTTCACTGTATAATTATACTTTGAACAGATAACACTAAAACATGGTCTTTATCCCATTTGAATGAATTTGCTCTCACTACAGTAATGGTCTTGAGAATATAGTTATTATATCATTTATTGAAATCTTATGAATGATATGCTGGCTATATTTTCAATTATAGGAAACCTGGAGCAACCTAACAACAGAAGCTTCTCCGACAGCCGATCTTCAGGATGTTGGGAACCACAGCACACCTCTTATTCCTGATTGCAACAAAATAGGAACTGGGGTATGCAGTCTTGTATGGTCTATTAATTAAGATAAATTATAGTATGTCAATGATTTTGCCTAAATTGATTTTAGAATATATTATTATTTATGAGATCAGAATTTATACATGTATGATGTTATTTTCAGGCTATTTTGCTTGCTGACATATTGCCAACGTTGGTTGTTAAGCTAACAGCACCTTTCTACATGCACTTAATACCTTACAGGTAAGATTAAGATCACTGCCGATGTATATATATACATGTATATGATTATTTATTTGCCCAGTTTTATTTACTTTTCTCACTATGTCAGATTTTTTTTTGGGTCTTATTTCAGTATCCGAGTGATAGCAATAGTTGCATTTGGTGCAGCTAGTTTTCCTGTGGTTGCCTTCTCTCATACTACATGGCTTAGTTTATTAGGTGAACAATTCATAAATTCAAATAGTGAAAGTGTAAATAATGATATGAGTTTTGTTGTATTTTGTAAAGACAGACAACTAATTTCAGATTTTCTTTTCCATCCAGGTGTTGTGTTTGCCAGTATAGGAGCTGGTTTTGGAGAAGTTACATTCCTTAGCCTTTCTTCATATTTTGATAAGTAAGTAAAACATCACTTATATGCTTGTCTCTGCTATTATTTTGTACTTAATACATTGTGTACTGGCTGTGAATACAAAACATCACTGAACCATTACAAACAAATTTATTATTCACACTGGGTTATATTATAATTACTGAAATTAACTCTTCCAATTGGCCAAGTAATTAGAAACCTGAAATAATAGCGTTTTTTAAAGCCTTCTTAGGTGAACACTGGCCTTAATGAAGCGTTTTCATTGAACAGGAAATTAAAATATTTTTGGACCTTTTTCATAATTATTGCCAAACCTGTGTTAAGCAGTGGTCACTTAAAGTGCATTGATGGATTTGGCCATTTAAGAGAGGTAGACATTTAATAGCGGGTAAAATATGTAATAAAAATTACTTTTGGGCGAGTTGTACAGCCGGTGACCATTTTATACCAATTTGACCATTAGGGCAGGTTTGACATTGGTAATCTAACTAATTGATCGGTTGCAGAAATGTGGTGTCCACTTGGTCATCAGGTACTGGTGCCGCAGGAGTGTTTGGTGCTCTGTCATACGCTGGACTCACTGCGCTTGGAGTGGGTCCTCGGAATACTCTCCTTATTATGCTCGTCATACCTGTTGCTATGGCGTTAAGGTCAGCTAATTTTCATTTAAAATAATTGAAACAAAAAATATTTGTTGCATTATAATTTTATAGTACAGTGCTCAACTTCAGTTATGTATGCATTTTTACTTCAAACAACAATGGGCAATGTAGTATTTTGTTTTTTATGCCTACCTTATTTGATTTTAATTTCAGCTACTTTGTGGTACTAGTTAAGCCAAATATATCAAACTCCTCATCAAGCGAGGGAGAACGTGCCCCTATGTTACTTCCAGCTGAAGATGCCAATGGTAATTGTGACTTGAATATTATCTTTTTTTTATCATAAGGATAGTTAAGATTATGAGAGATGCTTTTTGTATGATCACAATTCATACATGCTTCATTAATATAAAGTCATATTATCGAAAAAATAAATGATGCTGCTCCGCTTATACTTAGTTATATCTCTTAGTTATTTCTTAGTTAATTAACGCTTTGTTGTTCTTGCTTTATTGAAGCTGAAGAAATGTCCACAACAACAGGAGAAGATCCTGGTGGTGGGCAAGGTAATTGATTAAGATTCTCCATCCCTTTTGATGTTAAAATTTAGTTGCGTTTTTATACATGTATGATTGCATGTACAATGTTAAACTGGCATATTATGATAATCAAATATCATTACCGGCTTAGCAGAGTATGGATTCATAACTTACCAAAAGTGATGATCACATTTTTGTGATGGCTGCTAATGAATATTTGTTGTGCTTATTCCCTTGAAGGTGTCCAAACGCAAAGAGACTTCGTAGAGAATTTCAAACTAGTATTGGTGAGTGATTTTATGACTGCGTTAACGTTGTTGTTTTTTCTTCTTCTCAGTTTTACAGAATATCAAGCATCACTATTTTGGGGAAAGATATAAGATAGTAATACTTTATGATATATATATCTGGATATTTTCAGCCATTACTGAAATACATGGTGCCATTAGGCTTGGTTTACATGGCTGAGTATTTCATTAATCAAGCTTTGGTGAGTATTGTTAATAATTTATTTTATTTTATTTATAAGTTTAAATTTATTTCAAATATAAATTTAAGGCTCCAGATTAAGGATCTGAAATGATAAAAAAAAAAAAGTGACATCTGTCAAGTTTTTATGAAAACAGTTCAGTTCAAGGTTCTAAAATATTTCTCTTTTTCCCTGGTTTTCAGTTTGAACTTATGATTTTTCAACATATTTGGTTGCCAAAGCAACAACAATACCGATGGTGAGTGAAATAATTATGAAAGATGCATAAGTTTTATATAATTTTACTTGTAGAATTATTTGATATATATATATATATATATTTATTTTGTTTTACTGTTATATTCATTTTAGGTATCAAGTAATTTACCAAATTGGGGTATTCATCTCTAGATCTTCAGTGAATTTTTTCCAAATTCAGAAGCTATGGTTACTTCCAGTGCTTCAGGTAATATAAAACGTTATAATGCACCCATACTTTTAAACCTTTATTCCATTGAATTAGTGTTTGCTTGCATTTGATTTAATAAGGGCTGTCCAATTTTAAAGTGTGGGGGTTGGGGGTGTCTGGAAATATTCCTGTCCACCCACTTTTTTAAATGGAACAGCCCTAACAAGTTTCTCAGTGCTTAAAACATTTATGCAATGTGTAGGATGTTTTTATGGTTGATATTGAAAAGCAAACAAATAGCAGAACCTGTTGTATGAGGTTCATTTGAGAAGTGTAATGAATTTTCAGTACTCTTTTATTATTTTCAGTTTATTAACATCGGAGTAATAGTTTGTCAAATTCTGTTTGGATTCCTGCCAAGTATTTGGTTGGTCTTTGTCTTCATCATATGGGAAGGTCTGCTTGGCGGATGGGCTTATGTAAATACTTTCTACAAGATTAGCCAAGAGGTTGGTTGTATTTAATATATTAATTTGTTTTCATTTGGACAATTTGTGTAGTTATGCTTAAGATTTGTGATCTGACATTATTACATGGATATTTTAATGTACAATCACACTATTCCGTTATTTAATGTAATAGGCATCTATTAATTAATATTAAATGTTTTTCTGAGGGTTTTGAATATTTTCTGGAAGATATGGTATGATTTTGTGGAATGCAGGCAGGTCTTTAGCAGCAAAAATGTTGAGATTTATGACGGTTTCATGGTGAAACTTTAATTGCATTCTCAGTTAGTTACCATAAACTAAAACAAACAATATACATTTTAAATTACTTTCTTTCATAGGTTGATGAAAAAGATCTGGAGTTCAGCATGGGAGTGGCCAGTGTAGCAGATTCTGCTGGAATCACGGTTGCGGGAATCATCTCGGTCCCTGTACATAACCTTTTCTGTGATCTCAAAGTTTAGACTTGAATATTTTTATAAAGTAGTCTTTATAGTTTATATACTTAACATTAAAAATGTTATCCCCATACAGGAGTAATATTTTGGCAGATTTTATCTTTTGCCATTTGTGTAAATTATATGAAGGTTAACATTATTTTAGCACATTTTAATATGAGATTTATTTTTAAGTGACAGCATGTCATTTACAGTTTTACATTTATAAAACAGGTTTTTTTTTTAAAGTGACAGCATGTCTTTTACAGTTTTATATTTACTTGAAACTCCAGTAGTGACATATTAACTCACAAAACTTTGTTATTGTCAATGTAATTGAATTCATTGGAATAAAGCCCCTTTCGATATTTTTATGTCCAAGTTTCTTCGTTGTTGTGTTTTTTTTTATTAGTCTTTACAAGTGCAAGTGAAAGTTGGCAAACAGAAAATGCTCTGTTCTAAAAGCATGTGAATTTCATTCAAATAGTCATGCATTACTGGGTCTTCTTTTCATTAAGCATTGTAGCATTTTGATAAACAGCAGTATTACCGTGCATAAGTCAAGTGACAAACAAAATGCTCAGTTCCAACAGCATGTGAATTTCCTTTAAATGGCCGTGGCCCAGTCATGTTTTCATTTGTCATTGAATTGATAAAAAAAAACTGGACAAATTTCACAACCATCTGAAACAATATACTTTTATTTGTATCCAAAAAGTGATCACAGAAAAAAAAAATACATCAATATGTAAAACTATAGAGAACCATCTTGTAACACCCAATAGAGCTGGGGCTTAGTTCAGTGATAGTGTGCTGGGCTGCCAACCTAAGGGTCCTAGGTTCGAATATAGCCCATTTTGGAAGGTTGTTTCATCATTTGCCTCATTGCCTTGGCAACTGCCTGTCCTGATCAGCTTACAAATTTATGCATAAGTGCTTAGAAAGGAAAACAACTATTATAATCTGGAACTGTTTACAAAGGCAAGCAAAATATCAACATGGTCTCTACTGCATACATGCACAGTTGACCTAATTAGCAGTGGTTGTCAGACAGTTGTAGGGAATAACAAGGGAGCCTCCAAAATTTTGGTATGTTTTGAAAACAATGGTGTGAGCTTTGCAATGGCTCATTGAAGTGACTTGCTTCTGGCTTTTTTTTAATAGGTTTTAATTTCCGGATGTACAGCCTCGTATAATCAAGCCATAATTCAAATGTTTAAAAACGTCTGCTGTCAACTAGTAATTTTTCTCAAAGTAAACATATTCTTTTTTTTTTTTAATTTTCTTGTTTATAGGGCACATGCCAACGGGACCAATATAAACATAATAAAACTGACATGCATCCTAGTTTAAACCATAGAATTATTCTAGCTTAAGCAAAATATATTCAAAATTAGATATGTAAATGAACTAGCGTGGAACATTTCTCCTTTTTTTTTTTAGGAATAGCTGGGGCAGCAAAAAGTTTAATTTTGCTTAGTGTGCTTGCACACTGTGTGGAATTCCTGGCCACTCATGTGTTAATTAGGCTGCCTGATGACATTTTCAAGCACCAAACTTTGGTCTGTCTTAGTTCCCAATTTGTTCTCCATGCCAACTCTGTCAGGCTCATTTTCATGGAAATCAATCAATCTTTAGGTATCCCACCAACGATTTGAAACTTCAGGTTCAAATGATGAATACTGCGGAAAACCTGTATATCAGCTTTTTTATTTAACAAGAAAGACCACCAGGATTGTAAATATTAGCATCTATTACAAAAATAATTTAAAGAACTTTTATTTACCAGTTTTACTGGATAAAGTGCTCCATTGAGTCAAGTATCAATAAATATACAGTTGCAAACAACCATTGAAAAAATAATAATAATAAGCTAGATCAATGAAAGCACATATCAATAGTGCTCCAGCAATACTACACTGCTATCATTAAAAGTAATAAAGTACACCAATACTTCAAAATTACTTACCTAATATGTGAAAAATTACATCCAAAGAAAATAAAACTTCCTTTTCGAAATTCATGCTAATCACGTAAATATTTAGATCCAAGCATGGGGTCAGTTGTTCAATTATCATATTATGTGATTAAATGATATTATATCAATAAATTTAATTACCCAACTACAAATAAAAAAAAAACCAATCAAATAACTAATTCTTGCTGAAACTCATCACCATTAAGATTAATCATGTTTCCAATGCAAATTGTTATCTTCCGAGACACAAACACAGTGCCAATAACCGATTTTCCAATGGACATTTTATGCGAATGGCTTTTTACCTTTCTTAGATATGGGAGTTTTTTGTGGCCACTCTTCAACAATATGGAATAAATTTTGATATTTAGTTTCATTCTTTGATGCCCGAAGAAAATTAGACCCTATTTTATGCCATGTTCTGCAGAGTCATTGACTACATTCAAAGCATCTAGATTATATTCTGCATTTTCAAGGGATGCTTTGCAGGAAGCAGATTTGGTAACATTTATAAAAACTGTATATAGCTCCAGAATGGGGAATAGATACCTTGAACCCGGATTGATGAGGTCTGCTTATTCCATCACAGGAGATATGATTGTTGGAAAAACTGATGTCTCATGACCAGTGCCAAATTTTGACTTGGTTTATTCTCATCAGGTTTCTTGGCTAACAGAGCATTAGCTGCTATTGCTGCTTTTTGGTCTGCATACACCTGAGAGCTGAAGAGTGACCACACACTAAATGCTGTCTTAGGAATGCATGTAAAGCAATCCTTGATATGTTGGGACGTATAACTTCACACTGCTGTCTGGTTTTGATGAACTTGAGGTCACATCCATTGTTAACCAGTTCAAAGATGTCTTGGACTTTCTTTACTTGATGTTGGCTTGTAATTGTTCTAGGTGGTAATTTGTTTATTTGATCTTGAAGCAAACATGCAAGTTTTACCGGGCCCCAACCAAAAATTTCACTTGATTTGACTTTAATTTGGAAGGTGGAATCTTATGATCATTCTCCTTTGATGATGATGATGATCCATCATCAGCCATAATTTCATTTCTCCAAAATTCCGGTCATAGGTCAGAGTCACTTTAACTACAATCTAAGGCACCTAAGAGGTGTCTTTACTCAACCAGCCTTTGGGTGAACAGTGTCCATATGAACAAAAGCTGAAGGGCATCAGTGAAGGCCAAGATCTGGGTTGATACGAGAACTTTTAGCAAATTGCTTCTAGAAGGTTAATGGGGTTTGCTGTATGTGCAACAGTGAAGCTTTTGTGCACAAAAGGCATATTGTTGAATTGGAGCTTCACCTAAATCCTAAAAGGGTTTGCGTATGCCTGTTTATGTTTAGTACATGCACAATGTATGCATCATCAGAGAAATTTTCAGTTTGGCCGATTGCATATTAATGCATACTAATTGTACGATAAATTGGGAAAATTTCAAGAGGATGGCGGGATACCTAAATATAATCCTATTGAAATAAAATTTATCAGAACAGTTTCTCTAAGAGGTAGAACAGATTGAGGACTAAGACAAATTATACTGATTATTACATGTTAAGTATACTGATTATTAATAAAAGTACAAATATCATCGCAGTTCCAAAAAATTATGAAGCATGTCTGCAGCCATCTGGTTGTGCTTGTCAGTAAAATAATTAAGAGTGGCGACATTAACAAGATCAAAGAGAAAGCAGCATTGATTCCAGCCATCACACCACACGGGGTCCATATCTTCCACATTTTATCAAACTCCATCATTATAGATCGACATTGATGCAGAAATCATCATCAAAAATTGCCACAAACAATAAACGTTTGGCAGTATTAAAGCTGGTAACCCAGAAAGAGAAATTTGTATCTATGTTTTCCATCATAAAGAAATCCTGGTACCACTTATCTTGTGCATGTACACGTTCATATTTCAGACAGTAAATGCATAACTTATGGCTTTTACCAGCAAGGTTGCACAGACAAAAAAGTCAATTCATGGATACTATTCCAAGGTAAACTTAAATTGTGCATTTAGCCATACAGCCATGTGACCTAATCAATGGTCACTCCAAGCGGCATATCAAATGAAAACAATAGATAATTTTAGGTTGACCATGATAGGGGAGTGATGCCACCATGGTTCTGACCACCCATATGGATACCCCAATCATATGGTCATCTCAGCGTCCACCCTCATCACACTTCGATATATAAACAACTAAGGTCCAATCATGGTCATCAGTTCCTCATCCTGGAACTTACAGATCTCGTCCTTTCACGGTCAACGACTCGGGTAAGTGTTCAAGCATACTGAGAAAGATAGAAAATACAGCCAATTTTTATAGACTTGGAAACCAATCTCATAGAATTGGAAACTTAATAACTGCAGATGACGTCATGTGATTCCAAGACTGGACTGCCTTAATCAATGGGAGTCCTGGGTTCACATGACATCCTCTGGAGTTTAGCTTCCACGTCTCTGAGCAATACTGGTTTCCAGTTAATGAAATTGGCTGTAATGATTTACTGGAATGGACTAAGTACCATAACATTGTGCCCTATTAGCCTTCAGAGTATAGTTTTATGAATTCAGCAGAAAAAGTTACAGTTGGTTCACTTTAAGTGCTTGCTTTTGCTAGAATTTAGGACATGCTTTACATTTAATCATGTTTGCAATAACAATTGCATAGCCAATTGCCAAAGCAGACACTTTTTAGGTTTTCCTTTATCATCAATTCAGTCACATACAATTTCAGTCGCCTATTCCATCATCATGCCTGCTCATGGATCAAAGAGGAAGTCTACTGCTGCTTCTGCTGCTGCTGTTTCTGCTGCTGCTGTTGGGGTTGAGATTAATGACGACAAAAGGAGAAGAACAGCAGAACCTCAGCCTGAAAAAGTATGATTCTGTTTTTACCCGTATTAAAAATAAAGGGTTTCTGAATATAATAGTGTTCACTTTATTATCATAATATTAATATAACAGTACCTCCCAATTGGTCTTTAAACAAAATCACTTTCCTTGTACAGCCGAAGAGGTTCAGCGATTACATTGACTTCGATGAAGCTGGCCCAGAAGAGAGGTTCTTTCCTGTCGCTGTAGTTGGAATAGGATGTCGAATGCCAGGAAAGGTCAATTCTGTCAAAGACTTCGTGAGAGTCATGGAAGAGAAGGAAGATGTGATCTGTGACATCCCAGCTGACCGATGGGATGTTGAGAAGTACTGGCATCCAGATCCTCACAATGTCGGAACCCATGCCAACAAGAGAGCTGGCTTTGTAGAAAATGTTCACGATTTTGATCACACCTTTTTCAATGTGTCCCCAAGAGAAGCTGCGAACATGGATGTAGAACAAAGAGCACTTTTAGAAGTCACCCAAGAAGCTCTTGATGATGCTGGTGTACCATCTGACAAGATACCTCACACCACTGGAGTGTACATTGGTTGCGGTCTTATGGATCATGGTTTCACAGTCATTGAGGATGCCAAGTGTATGAATGCTTACACACACACTGGTACAGCTCACTCTGTTGCTGCTAACAGAGTATCTTTCGCATACAACATACGTGGACCAAGTGTAGCCATTGATACTGCTTGTGCAGCTTCCCTCACAGCAATGCACTATGGATGCTTTGGTCTTTGGAACAAGGAGTGCCCAGTAGCAATTGTTGGAGGAATCAACACTCTCATTGTCCCAGAGGTCACTGTTGGATTCAGTGCTCTTGGAGTATTGGCTCCTGATGGAAAGAGTTGTCCATTCTCTGCTAGAGCACAAGGATATGTGAGAAGCGAAGGAACTGGTGTTGTTATTCTCAAGCCACTGCACGAAGCCATCAAGAACAAGGACCACATCTACTGTACTATCAGAGGAACATGGTTGGCTGCCAATGGACACAGTCTTAGTATCACAATGCCATCAATTGATGCTCAAGCCGAGCTGATGAAGACCTGTTATGCCATGTTTGGTCTAAATATGAATCAAGTGGATTTCGTTGAGGCTCATGGCACTGGAACACCAGTCGGCGACCCCATGGAAGCTGAAGCCATAGCAAGAGCTTTCTGCATTGGAAATGATGAGAGAAAGAAACCCCTGCCAGTCGGATCATCTAAGAGCAATTTTGGTCACTTGGAATGTGCTGCTGGAATGGTGCAGGTCATCAAAGCTGCACTCATGTGTCAGAATCGCACCATATATCCCAACATCAACTTCGGTGAAGTTAATCCAGCCATTGACTTAGACACCTGGAATATCTGCATCCCAGAGGAGCAGCAAAATTATGAACAAAAGAAAGCTTTTAGGATGGGAGTCAACACATTTGGTTTTGGTGGTGCATTGGCACATATGGTGTTTGAAGAATATGTTCAAACAGAGGAAGAAACGCACAAGTCTGGAACAGCTGGTTGGAAGTTTGGATCAAAAGACAAAGGCCGCAAGATTCCTATCCCTCTTTCTGCAAAATCTGGTGCAGCTCTCAAGGCATACTCGGCTTCATGGCAATCATTCAAGAGTGAATATGATGCTGAAGAAGTGGCCTGCTGGTTGGGAACCCGTCGCACTCATTACAGCACTCGAATGGTGGTGTTTTCCGATTCTCATGATGATCTCAATAACAAGCTTGAAAATTACATCCAGAAGGAAGCCAATGATGAGTTAGTCGAAGGTACTTTACCTATTCACGTGGAAGACAGGCCCATTTGCTACATATTTCCTGGCCAGGTAAGATTTATATCATTTACTTTCGCATCAATTACTCAAAAGCTATGGTAGAGATTTTATCGTTGTCTTTTGTATAGCTATTTTAATTCATCCTTGTGCATTCCAGGGCCAACAATCTTTTGACATGGGAAGGACTTTGTACAAAGATGAACCTGTGTTCAGGAAGGCAATAGTTGAATGTGACTATCACTACAAGAAACTGACAGGATATTCATTCCTCCACACATACCACCTCTTCATTGCCTTAGACTCAACCAAAACATACAATCCTGATGTAGTCAATGAGATCCAGGTGTCTCAGCCAGCAATCCTGTTCTTACAGGTAATTTCAATGTCCCTCATCTTTTGGGTTTTAAAATGCTATATTTCAATTAACATGGGATTTTGATTGTTACAAATCTGTTTATTGCTACTAAATCTTTCCAGGTTGGTCTGTTTCATCTGTTTGAACAATGGGGCATTAAACCAACAGCAATGGTTGGACATAGTCTTGGAGAAGTGGCAGCAGCTTATGCCTCAGGAGCTCTTACCTTAAAAGAAGCCATCTTGGTGCAAGTTGCACGTGCAGAACAGCAAGTGAAGTTGGATGGCACAGGATCCATGGCAGCAATGAGAGTGTCCAATGATGAGGCACAGAAATTATGTAAAGATTACAGTGATATTTATGTTGCTTGTGTGAATGCCCATGAGTCAGTCACAATTGCTGGAAGTAAGCATGTCATCAAACAAATTTGCAAGGACCAGCCAACTCAAGCAAAGGAACTGCGAGTGAAATGTGCTTTCCACACACCACATATGGATCCACTTTATGAAGAATTCATGAACGCAACCAAGGATAAGCTATGCAATGGCCATGCTTCCAAGTGCAACTGGTACTCCACTGTCACTGGTGACAAGTACACTGGCCCAGCAACTGCCCAATACTTCTGGGACAACATAAGAAGTTGTGTGGAGTTCCTTGGAGCTGTCAAAGGTGTAATGAGAGATTACGAAAATGTGTTGTTTGTGGAACTGGCTGGTTCAGCCACTCTCTTGTCCTGCGTCAGAGCGATTGCCAAGGCAGAAGACTACAGTCCATCTGGTATGGTTGCCACTGGTCAGCGCAACAAGGATGACCGCATCTCAACACTTCGAGGTTTGGCCACACTCTACACCATGGGATTTGAGATTGACTGGAACAATGTGCTGGGAGATTGTGCTCACTGGATGGTGCTTCCTAAGTATGCGTGGCAGCATCAAACCTTCAGGTATGAAGCGGAGGGCATGCGATCTAGAAGACTCAACCTGGAGGACAGAAGTTACAAGGGTCTGCATGGACTGGTCCGTCTTGAGCAACTGCCCTTCCTCAGGGATCATGTCATCAAGGGCAAGACTGTCTTCCCAAAGGCAGGATACGTGGAATACATGATGCATAGTCATTTTGATGAAAACACTGCTCCGTCTTTGAACAACATCAAGTTTCACCCAGAGCTACTAACAATACCAGAAGAGGTTGATTGTAATGGTGAAATTCCAGAGAGAAAGCAATTGCACTTGTCCACATCCCAGATACAAGGAGGAAAACGCATGGAAGTCACTTGTGATGATCAGGTATATGCAGAGGCTGATGTTACAAACAATTCCAAACTTATAGCTCCATCGATCGACCTGGAAGCTGCCAAGAAAAGATGCACTACCATGCTCTCTGCTGATGACTTCTACCTACGATTTGCTGAAATGGGGATTGATTATGCAGACTACATGAAATTTCGCGCCATATCCAAGGCTCAGATTGGGAACGGTGAAGCCATAGCTTACCTACAGCCCCAAGTAGACCACTGGGAGAGAATCAATACCATCAACCTGGATTCTGCTTTCATTGTGGCATTGGCAGCCCAGGTTAACAACACCACACTTCTAACTCCAACCACAATTGATGCTATCAGGATGTTTATTGCCAAGACACCAAGAAAGCATGAGACCATTGTGTATGCTCATCTCACAAGTAGTGACTCCATGGGGCTCACTGCTGACATCTACATTTTTGATGAAGAAGGTAACATCGTTGCAGAGGTCGTGAATTTCACTGCCAAGAACCTGACAGATGCATATACTAAGGATGTGGACCTCACGCAGTGCATTTACAAAACAGAATATCAACCTGTAAAATCTTGCCTTCCACCAACAAGGTCAATGATAGAATTCTTCAGCAAAAGAAACCTTCAGAAGCTCTACCCACATGAAATGGCATCCATAGATACTGCAGAGTGCTTCAGTCAAAGGATGAAGGAAATTTGTGCTGCATATGCTAAGCTTGCAATCACCCAAACTCCTACATCCCAGTGGCATCAGAAATGTGAGCTCTATGGCAAACGCCTGACAAACATGGCGAATACCATTCCAACCAACATGAATACACTTGAGGACATTCATGCTGCTGTAGCAGAAATTGATGCAGCATGCCCAGAGTACTACCAAGAAACGAAAATGGTGAAGACAATGGGAGATATCTTGGCAGACACACTCAAGGATCCTCGTGGTGCTCTTACAGAGCTCTTCAAAGAAGACATGATGGCTGCTTACTTCATTGACTCCATCTCTACTCGCATATATTATCGTACACTCGGAGACACAATTCGTCAAGCAGTAGATGAGGCTCTGAAACACAAGAAGATTGTTCGCATTGCAGAAGTTGGAGGCAGACTTGGTGGAATGACCCAGTACATCCTGCCATGTATTGAAGACCTCATCAAGGATGGAAAAGTGGAGTATTGCTTCACAGATATCAACATCGCTTTCTTCCATCTTGTTGAAGAGAGGCTTGCCAGCTTCCCCAAAATCCGCTACCTGCAATTTGATCCAGAGAGCGACATTGTGTCACAGAATATCACTCCAAATTCATTTGATTTGGTGGTCTGCCTTGATACACTTCATTGTACAGAAAATGCAGTGAAATGCACCTCACATATCCGTGACATGCTCTGCCAAGATGGCTGGTTAATGACCATGGAATCAACCAACAACCACAACACTCCAGAGATTATCTTTGGATCCTTTGACCTTTGCTGGGTATTTGAAGATAACCGAGGAGATCGTTGCTGGCTTTCACAGAAAGGATGGTCTGATGTTATGACTGCAGCTGGATTTAGTGATGTTGTGGCTGTGTCAACTCCAAATGAGTTCTATCACTCATTGATTGTGGGCAGGAAGACTGACATGAAGCTCCAATACCAGTTGGAAAGCACTGAAGAAGACATGGAAACAGAGAATCCACCAATGTGGGCCCTGGTTCACTTGAACAATGCAGAAATGGCAAATCTTGTTAAGCCACACGTATGCAAGGATGCCAAAATCATATCTGTGAGAAACTTCAAGAACATCCAGAAGCAAGCTGCTGAACACAGCGGCCCTGTAATGGTTGTCTTGTTCTGGAGTGAGGAGGATAAAGACCTGAGTCACATGCTGTCCATCATCAATGCTTGCCACGAATTGGAGAATCCCAATTCCAGGCTTTATGTTGTGACCATTAGTGGAAACAGGGAAAGCAAATATCCCAACACTGCCTCAGCCACTGGCTTCCTCAGGTCAGCAGCCAATGAAATGAAGTCAAATATTTCTTTATACCAGATTGACTTGATTGGAAACTTGGCCAATGGTTCTGCTAAATGCCTTGCAGATTGCCTGTTGAATGCTTGTCACACTGATAGAGAGTTGGTGATCACAGGTGGTTCTGTGCTTGTGCCACGTGTTATCCGTCAACCATGTAAAACGTCTTTATCACATGGTTCTTCAGAGTGGAAACTTGAAGCAGCCAGTGTTGAAGAATCTCTTCTTGACAAATTAGATATCCATCAGTACGAAAGTGGCATGCCAGGACAGCATGAAGTTAAAGTGAAGATTGAGGCTGCTGCCATCACCGGTGTCTCCTCAGATGGTAGACACCTGCGAAGTTATGAGGGAGCTGGAATTGTTAAGTGCACAGGTCCTGGTGTTATTTCTGTCAAGCCTGGAGACAAGGTCATTGTGTATGCTGATAACTGTGCAGCTTCATCCTTAATAGTACCAGTTTCTCAAATATACCCAGTACCAAATGGTTTTAGCTCATCTGAAATTGTTGGAAACGTGACTGCCTACCACGTTGCATACTATTCTCTAATTACACGGGGCCAACTCCAAGCTGGTGAAAAAGTGCTAATTTACTCGGCTGCGAATTCAGTTGGACAAGCTGCCATCATCCTGGCAAAGAAAACTGGTGCGAGTCACATATCGTGTGTGGTTGAAAACAGTCAGCAAAAGGCCTTCCTCAGCCAAATCTATGGTCTAACCGATGTCATGCTTCAGTCAGATGAATGTAACAATGTACTCAGTAATGTTGATGTGGCTTTCAACACAAGCACCATGGACACCATTGAACAGACTTTGGGTTGCCTAGCAGTGGGTGGTCGTTTTTGTCAAGTCAGTGATGGGGACACAGATGCAAAGACAGCAGTGGTTTTATCTTGTCTTGCCAACAATATTTCATTCCATTGGATTGACATGAAGGAACTTGACAAGAAATGTCCAAAGCAAGTGAGGGAAACAAGAGAAAAAGTTCTCCAGTTGCTCAACAACAGAGAAATCCAGACAATCCCAACCAACATGTACAAAATGGAGGAATTCAGACAAGCTTTATCACCAGAAGGATGTAATGCAATTGGAAGGGTTGTTCTTGATGTTTGTCAGGACTTTAAGCCTTCAATGGTGGAACCTGCATTACAACTTTTTTCAGGAGATGGTCTCTACATAGTGACAGGAACTGACTGTGATGTGCATCTTGAAGTTGCCAGATGGATGGTAGAAAAAGGCGTTCGTCACATTGCGTTGGTCAAGGAATCACACTACTCTTCTTGGTTTGAGAAGTCTGCCATTAGATCAATTAAAAAACAGGGAGCTACAGTTTACAAGGTAAAAGCAGATCTGAGCAAAGAAAAGGATGTTATTAGTGTCTTCCACACATTATCCCAGAAAGGAGCACCACAGATCCATGGCATATTCCACCTAGCTGGTGGGGTACTCTACAAAGATTTAGAATCACTTACCACTGAAGACATCAAATCAGCAATGAATGAAAGAGCTGAGAGCGCTAGACTATTGCATGAAGTTACGAAGAACATGAAGATGAACCTCAAGTACTTTGTAATGTTGTCTTCATCCAAAGCAGCTTGGGGTAACCCAGGTCTAGCACCACTTTGCACATCTTCTGCCTACTTGGATGCCTTAGCACAAAAACGAAAACAAGAAGGTCTTCCTGCTATCTCCATACAAGCTGGATGGCTGCGAGGAGCTGGTTGGCTGAATGACAGAAACAAATTGGCTGACTTGGCCAACTACAGCAGAGGTTCAAGTCTCCATGTCAGAGAGTTCTTGTCTATTCTTCACAAGATTCTTGCCAGGGATGATTTGCCTGCTGTTCTGATGGTTGCAAATGAGGTAAATGTTTTACCAGAAGCAAAATAAATCGTATTATGCTAGGCTGTGAAATTATAATGGTATTATAAATGGTTTTTGGCTGCTCCCTTCATTGTAATGTTTTGATTTTCAGGACTGGGATGCAGTATCAGAATTTGCAAGCAAGGACAGTCTCTTGTTCAGACATTATGCTTCATCTTCAGGAAAACGCAGAGGTATAGCTACCCTTGAGTAATTTTATCTTTAGCTTTATTTTTCTAGATAACTACCAAATCCGCATTTGTTAAATATCCATGGAACCTTCTATGAAAAGCTGTTCATAAGACTATTGTCATTTCACTCACTTTTAAGAGCTATATCAATATATCTTCATTTGTTCTAGATGGCAATGACCTTTCCAGAGATGACCTTGAGAAAAAGGTAATTGAAAAACTGGCCAACCTTCTGATGATGTCGGCTGTTGATGTGGACATCACCCAGCCTATGATCCATTATGGAGTGGACTCCCTGATTTCTCTGGACATCACAAACTGGATGAGGAAGGAATTCAACCTGCAGATCAATCAGATGGACATCCTCGAAGGAATGACAACTGCTAGTCTTATAGAACAGGCCTGTGCCTAGCTAAAGCCACTTCAGAATATCCTGGCATGATATTACATAGTGTAACTTCATATGTTAAATGTTCCAAATAAATATTAAACTATGTCTAATAAAATTTTTGGAGAATGAAAATTATGGCATTTATTTATCTATGCATCAATATGCTGTACATTGTGGACAACGAAATTATTAAGTCTCACTTATCCATACATGTGGACATGACTGAAGAAGGTATCTCAGTATAATCATAGACAGCATTGGTGGTGTGCAATTCTATTGAGAGAAATGATTCGATTAATTGCAGAGATATAATTCAGCTATCCAATTAGCAGTGTAGATGGCTTTTTACTTATTTATTGTAATGGACATGTTCATGAATTCTCCATTTGTAATCGTTTCTTCCACTAGGGGGATGCAATGGTGGGAACCCAATATTGGTCAACTGTGTTTCCCCCTGTGAGCAATTAAATTAACTGCATTCACAACAACTGCATCTTGGTCAATAGCATGTAATCAGTCTTAGCCGATGTGCTCTTTGAATAGCCTGGTTCATCAATATTGTATATTGTCGAGTCATTCCAAAATATTTAACCATGGATGTCTTGAATAAATTAAAAACTGTTTAACTCAAGACTGGAATTCTTAATATTTCGTTGCAACTGATGACACCTTAAACAATTTAAAAGGTCTCAGACACAACTATATGATTAGGAATCTTAAATCTCAGAGTAGCTTAAGATTATGAGCAGTTTGAACTGCGAGAGTACCCTCCAGCTAATGACAGGATCAAGGAATGCTGTGACCACACATTTTTAATATAATTTCCGCATGGATAAAGAATGATATTTCAATGTTGCAAATACCTGTGGATTACAATGTAAGTGTGGGTGAATTATGTTTAATTACATGTTGACCTGAGAGTTCATTCGAGTCTGAACTAGATGTATAGAACTAGAACTAGGTTGGAAGCCCTAGGTTAGGGTGCAGCTGCCTGATGACATTTGCAAGCGCCAAACTTTAGTCTGTCTTAGTTCCCAATTTGTTCTCCATTTAGGTATCCCACCAACGATTTGAACTTCGGGTTCAAATGATGATGAATACTGCGGAAAACATGTATATCAGCTTTTTTATTTAACAAGAGAGACCACAAGGATTGTAAATACTAACATCTATTACAAAAATAATTTAAAGAACTTTTATTTACCAGTTTTACTGGATAAAGTGCTCCATTGAGTCAAGTATCAATATACAGTTGCAAACAACCAGTGAAAAAAAAAAAAAAAAAAGTTTGATCAATGAAAGCACATATCAATAGTGCTCAAGCAATACTACACTGCTATCATTAAAAGTAATAAAGTACACCGATACTTCAAAATTACTTATGTCCTAATATGTGAAACATTACATCCAAAGAAAATAAGACTTCCTTTTCAAAATTCATGCTAATCACGTAAATATTTAGATCCAAGCATGGGGTCAGTTGTTCAATTGTCATATTATGTGATTAAATGAAATTATATCAATAAATTTAATTACCCAACTACAAATAAAAATAACCAATCAAATAACTAATTCTTGCTGAAACTCATCACCATTAAGATTAATCATGTTTCCAATGCAAATTGTTATCTTCCGAGACACAAACACAGTGCCAATAACCGATTTTCCAATGGACATTTTATGCGAATGGCTTTTTACCTTTCTCAGATATGGGAGTTTTTTGTGGCCATTCTTCAACAATATGGAATAAATTTTGATATTTAGTTTCATTCTTTGATCCCCGAAGAAAATTAGACCCTATTTTATGCCATGTTCTGCAGAGTCATTGACTACATTCAAAGCACCTAGATTATATTCTGCATTTTCAAGGGATGCTTTGCAGGAAGCAGATTTGGTAACATTTATAAAAACTGTATATAGCTCCAGAATGGGGAATAGATACCTTGAACCCGGATTGATGAGGTCTGCTTATTCCATCACAGGAGATATGATTGTTGGAAAAACTGATGTCTCATGACCAGTGCCAAATTTTGACTTGGTTTATTCTCATCAGGTTTCTTGGCTAACAGAGCATTAGCTGCTATTGCTGCTTTTTGGTCTGCATACACCTGAGAGCTGAAGCGTGACCACACACTAAATGCTGTCTTAGGAATGCATGCAAAGCACATCTTGATATGTTGGGACGTATAACTTCACACTGCTGTCTGGTTTTGATGAACTTGAGGTCACATCCATTGTTAACCAGTTCAAAGATGTCTCAGACTTTCTTTACTTGATGTTGGCTTGTAATTGTTCTAGGTGGTAATTTGTTTATTTGATCTTGAAGCAAACATGCGAGTTTTACCTGGCCCCAACCGAAAAATTTCACTTGATTTGACTTTAATTTGGAAGGTGGAATCTTATGATCATTCTCCTTTGATGATGATGATGATCCATCATCAGCCATAATTTCATTTCTCCAAAATTCCGGTCATATAGGTCAGAGTCACTTTAACTACAATCTAAGGCACCTAAGAGATGTCTTTACTCAACCAGCCTTTAGGTGAACAGTGTCCATATGAACGAAAACTGAAGGGCATCAGTGAAGGCCAAGATCTGGGTTGATACGAGAAATTTTAGCAAATTGCTACACTAGAAGGTTAATAGGGTTTGCTGTATGTGCAACAATGAAGCTTTTGTGCACAAATGGCATATTGTTGAATTGGAGCTTCACCTAAATCCTAAAAGGGTTTGCGTATGCCTGTTTATGTTTAGTACATGCACAATGTATGCATCATCAGAGAAATTTTCAGTTTGGCCGATAGCATATTAATGCATACTAATTGTACGATAAATTGGGAAAATTTCAAGAGGATGGTGGGATACCTAAATATAATCCTATTGAAATAAAATTGATCAGAACAGTTTCTCTAAGAGGTAGAACAGATTGAGGACTAAGACAAATTATACTGATTATTACATGTTAAGTATACTGATTATTAATGAAAGTACAAATATCATCGCAGTTCCAAAAAATTATGAAGCATGTCTGCAGCCATCTGGTTGTGCTTGTCAGTAAAATAATTAAGAGTGGTGACATTAACAAGATCAAAGAGAAAGCAGCATTGATTCCAGCCATCACACCACACGGGGCCCGTATCTTCCCCATTTTATCAAACTCCATCATGTTTATAGATCGACATTGATGCGGAAATCATCATCAAAAATTGCCACAAACAATAAAAGTTTGGCAGTATTAAAGCTGGTAACCCAGAAAGAGAAATTTGTATCTATGTTTTCCATCATAAAGAAATCCTGATACCACTTATCTTGTGCATGTACACGTTCATATTTCAGACAGTAAATGCATAACTTATGGCTTTTACCAGCAAGGTTGCACAGACAAAAAAGTCAATTCATGACTCAAAGCGGCATATCAAATGAAAACAATAGATAATTATAGGTTGACCATGATAGGGGAGTGACGCCACCATGGTTCTGACCACCCATATGGACACCGCAATCATATGGTCATCTCAGGGTCCACCCTCATCACACTTCGATATATAAACAACTAAGATCCAATCATGGTCATCAGTTCCTCCTCCAGGAACTTACAGATCTCTTCCTTTCACTGTCAACGACTCGGGTAAGTGTTCAAACATACTGAGAAAGATAGAAAATACAGCCAATTTTTATAGACTTGGAAACCAATCTCATAGAATTGGAAACTTAATAACTGCAGATGACGTCATGTGATTCCAAGACTGGACTGACATAATCAATGGGAGTCCTGGGTTCACATGACATCCTCTGGAGTTTAGCTTCCACGTCTCTGAGCAATACTGGTTTCCAGTTAATGAAATTGGCTGTAATGATTTACTGGAATGGACTAAGTACCATACATTGTGCCCTATTAGCCTTCAGAGTATAGTTTTTTGAATTCAGCAGAAAAAGTTACAGTTGGTTCACTTTAAGTGCTTGCTTTTGCTAGAATTTAGGACATGCTTTACATTTAATCATGTTTGCAAGCAGCCAAATCCTCAATGCCCAGCAGCAGGAGATTGAATCATGACACATAACTGTGATAATGACTCATCAAATGCAAGTGAGCAACCATGCATTGCTCATCTATGATGAGTCATAACCACCAGTAATGGAACAGATAGGAACATGAGTCATGATAGCCAATGTTCATATAAATAATAAGCAAAAGTAAGCACTTTATATGAACCCACTGTAATCTTTATTATACAATTAGCATAAAAAATAACAATTGCATAGTCAATTGCCAAAGCAGACACTTTTTAGGTTTTCCTTTATCATCAATTCAGTCACATACAATTTCAGTCGCCTATTCCATCATCATGCCTGCTCATGGATCAAAGAGGAAGTCTACTGCTGCTTCTGCTGCTGCTGTTTCTGCTGCTGCTGTTGGGGTTGAGATTAATGACGACAAAAGGAGAAGAACAGCAGAACCTCAGCCTGAAAAAGTAAGATTCTGTTTTTATCCGTATTAAAAATAAAGGGTTTCTGAATATAATAGTGTTCACTTTATTATCATAATATTAATATAACAGTACCTCCCAATTGGTCTTTAAACAAAATCACTTTCCTTTTACAGCCGAAGAGGTTCAGCGATTACATTGACTTCGATGAAGCTGGCCCAGAAGAGAGGTTCTTTCCTGTCGCTGTAGTTGGAATAGGATGTCGAATGCCAGGAAAGGTCAATTCTGTCAAAGACTTCGTGAGAGTCATGGAAGAGAAGGAAGATGTGATCTATGACATCCCAGCTGACCGATGGGATGTTGAGAAGTACTGGCATCCAGATCCTCACAATGTCGGAACCCATGCCAACAAGAGAGCTGGCTTTGTAGAAAATGTTCACGATTTCGATCACACCTTTTTCAATGTGTCCCCAAGAGAAGCTGCGAACATGGATGTAGAACAAAGAGCACTTTTAGAAGTCACCCAAGAAGCCCTTGATGATGCTGGTGTACCATCTGACAAGATACCTCACACCACTGGAGTGTACATTGGTTGCGGTCTTATGGATCATGGTTTCACAGTCATTGAGGATGCCAAGTGTATGAATGCTTACACACACACTGGTACAGCTCACTCTGTTGCTGCTAACAGAGTATCTTTCGCATACAACATACGTGGACCAAGTGTAGCCATTGATACTGCTTGTGCAGCTTCCCTCACAGCAATGCACTATGGATGCTTTGGTCTTTGGAACAAGGAGTGCCCAGTAGCAATTGTTGGAGGAATCAACACTCTCATTGTCCCAGAGGTCACTGTTGGATTCAGTGCTCTTGGAGTATTGGCTCCTGATGGAAAGAGTTGTCCATTCTCTGCTAGAGCACAAGGATATGTGAGAAGCGAAGGAACTGGTGTTGTTATTCTCAAGCCACTGCACGAAGCCATCAAGAACAAGGACCACATCTACTGTACTATCAGAGGAACATGGTTGGCTGCCAATGGACACAGTCTTAGTATCACAATGCCATCAATTGATGCTCAAGCCGAGCTGATGAAGACCTGTTATGCCATGTTTGGTCTAAATATGAATCAAGTGGATTTCGTTGAGGCTCATGGCACTGGAACACCAGTCGGCGACCCCATGGAAGCTGAAGCCATAGCAAGAGCTTTCTGCATTGGAAATGATGAGAGAAAGAAACCCCTGCCAGTCGGATCATCTAAGAGCAATTTTGGTCACTTGGAATGTGCTGCTGGAATGGTGCAGGTCATCAAAGCTGCACTCATGTGTCAGAATCGCACCATATATCCCAACATCAACTTCGGTGAAGTTAATCCAGCCATTGACTTAGACACCTGGAATATCTGCATCCCAGAGGAGCAGCAAAATTATGAACAAAAGAAAGCTTTTAGGATGGGAGTCAACACATTTGGTTTTGGTGGTGCATTGGCACATATGGTGTTTGAAGAATATGTTCAAACAGAGGAAGAAACGCACAAGTCTGGAACAGCTGGTTGGAAGTTTGGATCAAAAGACAAAGGCCGCAAGATTCCTATCCCTCTTTCTGCAAAATCTGGTGCAGCTCTCAAGGCATACTCGGCTTCATGGCAATCATTCAAGAGTGAATATGATGCTGAAGAAGTGGCCTGCTGGTTGGGAACCCGTCGCACTCATTACAGCACTCGAATGGTGGTGTTTGCCGATTCTCATGATGATCTCAATAACAAGCTTGAAAATTACATCCAGAAGGAAGCCAATGATGAGTTAGTCGAAGGTACTTTACCTATTCACGTGGAAGACAGGCCCATTTGCTACATATTTCCTGGCCAGGTAAGATTTATATCATTTACTTTCGCATCAATTACTCAAAAGCTATGGTAGAGATTTTATCGTTGTCTTTTGTATAGCTATTTTAATTCATCCTTGTGCATTCCAGGGCCAACAATCTTTTGACATGGGAAGGACTTTGTACAAAGATGAACCTGTGTTCAGGAAGGCAATAGTTGAATGTGACTATCACTACAAGAAACTGACAGGATATTCATTCCTCCACACATACCACCTCTTCATTGCCTTAGACTCAACCAAAACATACAATCCTGATGTAGTCAATGAGATCCAGGTGTCTCAGCCAGCAATCCTGTTCTTACAGGTAATTTCAATGTCCCTCATCTTTTGGGTTTTAAAATGCTATATTTCAATTAACATGGGATTTTGATTGTTACAAATCTGTTTATTGCTACTAAATCTTTCCAGGTTGGTCTGTTTCATCTGTTTGAACAATGGGGCATTAAACCAACAGCAATGGTTGGACATAGTCTTGGAGAAGTGGCAGCAGCTTATGCCTCAGGAGCTCTTACCTTAAAAGAAGCCATCTTGGTGCAAGTTGCACGTGCAGAACAGCAAGTGAAGTTGGATGGCACAGGATCCATGGCAGCAATGAGAGTGTCCAATGATGAGGCACAGAAATTATGTAAAGATTACAGTGATATTTATGTTGCTTGTGTGAATGCCCATGAGTCAGTCACAATTGCTGGAAGTAAGCATGTCATCAAACAAATTTGCAAGGACCAGCCAACTCAAGCAAAGGAACTGCGAGTGAAATGTGCTTTCCACACACCACATATGGATCCACTTTATGAAGAATTCATGAACGCAACCAAGGATAAGCTATGCAATGGCCATGCTTCCAAGTGCAACTGGTACTCCACTGTCACTGGTGACAAGTACACTGGCCCAGCAACTGCCCAATACTTCTGGGATAACATAAGAAGTTGTGTGGAATTCCTTGGAGCTGTCAAAGGTGTAATGAGAGATTACGAAAATGTGTTGTTTGTGGAACTGGCTGGTTCAGCCACTCTCTTGTCCTGCGTCAGAGCGATTGCCAAGGCAGAAGACTACAGTCCATCTGGTATGGTTGCCACTGGTCAGCGCAACAAGGATGACCGCATCTCAACACTTCGAGGTTTGGCCACACTCTACACCATGGGATTTGAGATTGACTGGAACAATGTGCTGGGAGATTGTGCTCACTGGATGGTGCTTCCTAAGTATGCGTGGCAGCATCAAACCTTCAGGTATGAAGCGGAGGGCATGCGATCTAGAAGACTCAACCTGGAGGACAGAAGTTACAAGGGTCTGCATGGACTGGTCCGTCTTGAGCAACTGCCCTTCCTCAGGGATCATGTCATCAAGGGCAAGACTGTCTTCCCAAAGGCAGGATATGTGGAATACATGATGCATAGTCATTTTGATGAAAACACTGCTCCGTCTTTGAACAACATCAAGTTTCACCCAGAGCTACTAACAATACCAGAAGAGGTTGATTGTAATGGTGAAATTCCAGAGAGAAAGCAATTGCACTTGTCCACATCCCAGATACAAGGAGGAAAACGCATGGAAGTCACTTGTGATGATCAGGTATATGCAGAGGCTGATGTTACAAACAATTCCAAACTTATAGCTCCATCGATCGACCTGGAAGCTGCCAAGAAAAGATGCACTACCATGCTCTCTGCTGATGACTTCTACCTACGATTTGCTGAAATGGGGATTGATTATGCAGACTACATGAAATTTCGCGCCATATCCAAGGCTCAGATTGGGAACGGTGAAGCCATAGCTTACCTACAGCCCCAAGTAGACCACTGGGAGAGAATCAATACCATCAACCTGGATTCTGCTTTCATTGTGGCATTGGCAGCCCAGGTTAACAACACCACACTTCTAACTCCAACCACAATTGATGCTATCAGGATGTTTATTGCCAAGACACCAAGAAAGCATGAGACCATTGTGTATGCTCATCTCACAAGTAGTGACTCCATGGGGCTCACTGCTGACATCTACATTTTTGATGAAGAAGGTAACATCGTTGCAGAGGTCGTGAATTTCACTGCCAAGAACCTGACAGATGCATATACTAAGGATGTGGACCTCACGCAGTGCATTTACAAAACAGAATATCAACCTGTAAAATCTTGCCTTCCACCAACAAGGTCAATGATAGAATTCTTCAGCAAAAGAAACCTTCAGAAGCTCTACCCACATGAAATGGCATCCATAGATACTGCAGAGTGCTTCAGTCAAAGGATGAAGGAAATTTGTGCTGCATATGCTAAGCTTGCAATCACCCAAACTCCTACATCCCAGTGGCATCAGAAATGTGAGCTCTATGGCAAACGCCTGACAAACATGGCGAATACCATTCCAACCAACATGAATACACTTGAGGACATTCATGCTGCTGTAGCAGAAATTGATGCAGCATGCCCAGAGTACTACCAAGAAACGAAAATGGTGAAGACAATGGGAGATATCTTGGCAGACACACTCAAGGATCCTCGTGGTGCTCTTACAGAGCTCTTCAAAGAAGACATGATGGCTGCTTACTTCATTGACTCCATCTCTACTCGCATATATTATCGTACACTCGGAGACACAATTCGTCAAGCAGTAGATGAGGCTCTGAAACACAAGAAGATTGTTCGCATTGCAGAAGTTGGAGGCAGACTTGGTGGAATGACCCAGTACATCCTGCCATGTATTGAAGACCTCATCAAGGATGGAAAAGTGGAGTATTGCTTCACAGATATCAACATCGCTTTCTTCCATCTTGTTGAAGAGAGGCTTGCCAGCTTCCCCAAAATCCGCTACCTGCAATTTGATCCAGAGAGCGACATTGTGTCACAGAATATCACTCCAAATTCATTTGATTTGGTGGTCTGCCTTGATACACTTCATTGTACAGAAAATGCAGTGAAATGCACCTCACATATCCGTGACATGCTCTGCCAAGATGGCTGGTTAATGACCATGGAATCAACCAACAACCACAACACTCCAGAGATTATCTTTGGATCCTTTGACCTTTGCTGGGTATTTGAAGATAACCGAGGAGATCGTTGCTGGCTTTCACAGAAAGGATGGTCTGATGTTATGACTGCAGCTGGATTTAGTGATGTTGTGGCTGTGTCAACTCCAAATGAGTTCTATCACTCATTGATTGTGGGCAGGAAGACTGACATGAAGCTCCAATACCAGTTGGAAAGCACTGAAGAAGACATGGAAACAGAGAATCCACCAATGTGGGCCCTGGTTCACTTGAACAATGCAGAAATGGCAAATCTTGTTAAGCCACACGTATGCAAGGATGCCAAAATCATATCTGTGAGAAACTTCAAGAACATCCAGAAGCAAGCTGCTGAACACAGCGGCCCTGTAATGGTTGTCTTGTTCTGGAGTGAGGAGGATAAAGACCTGAGTCACATGCTGTCCATCATCAATGCTTGCCACGAATTGGAGAATCCCAATTCCAGGCTTTATGTTGTGACCATTAGTGGAAACAGGGAAAGCAAATATCCCAACACTGCCTCAGCCACTGGCTTCCTCAGGTCAGCAGCCAATGAAATGAAGTCAAATATTTCTTTATACCAGATTGACTTGATTGGAAACTTGGCCAATGGTTCTGCTAAATGCCTTGCAGATTGCCTGTTGAATGCTTGTCACACTGATAGAGAGTTGGTGATCACAGGTGGTTCTGTGCTTGTGCCACGTGTTATCCGTCAACCATGTAAAACGTCTTTATCACATGGTTCTTCAGAGTGGAAACTTGAAGCAGCCAGTGTTGAAGAATCTCTTCTTGACAAATTAGATATCCATCAGTACGAAAGTGGCATGCCAGGACAGCATGAAGTTAAAGTGAAGATTGAGGCTGCTGCCATCACCGGTGTCTCCTCAGATGGTAGACACCTGCGAAGTTATGAGGGAGCTGGAATTGTTAAGTGCACAGGTCCTGGTGTTATTTCTGTCAAGCCTGGAGACAAGGTCATTGTGTATGCTGATAACTGTGCAGCTTCATCCTTAATAGTACCAGTTTCTCAAATATACCCAGTACCAAATGGTTTTAGCTCATCTGAAATTGTTGGAAACGTGACTGCCTACCACGTTGCATACTATTCTCTAATTACACGGGGCCAACTCCAAGCTGGTGAAAAAGTGCTAATTTACTCGGCTGCGAATTCAGTTGGACAAGCTGCCATCATCCTGGCAAAGAAAACTGGTGCGAGTCACATATCGTGTGTGGTTGAAAACAGTCAGCAAAAGGCCTTCCTCAGCCAAATCTATGGTCTAACCGATGTCATGCTTCAGTCAGATGAATGTAACAATGTACTCAGTAATGTTGATGTGGCTTTCAACACAAGCACCATGGACACCATTGAACAGACTTTGGGTTGCCTAGCAGTGGGTGGTCGTTTTTGTCAAGTCAGTGATGGGGACACAGATGCAAAGATAGCAGTGGTTTTATCTTGTCTTGCCAACAATATTTCATTCCATTGGATTGACATGAAGGAACTTGACAAGAAATGTCCAAAGCAAGTGAGGGAAACAAGAGAAAAAGTTCTCCAGTTGCTCAACAACAGAGAAATCCAGACAATCCCAACCAACATGTACAAAATGGAGGAATTCAGACAAGCTTTATCACCAGAAGGATGTAATGCAATTGGAAGGGTTGTTCTTGATGTTTGTCAGGACTTTAAGCCTTCAATGGTGGAACCTGCATTACAACTTTTTTCAGGAGATGGTCTCTACATAGTGACAGGAACTGACTGTGATGTGCATCTTGAAGTTGCCAGATGGATGGTAGAAAAAGGCGTTCGTCACATTGCGTTGGTCAAGGAATCACACTACTCTTCTTGGTTTGAGAAGTCTGCCATTAGATCAATTAAAAAACAGGGAGCTACAGTTTACAAGGTAAAAGCAGATCTGAGCAAAGAAAAGGATGTTATTAGTGTCTTCCACACATTATCCCAGAAAGGAGCACCACAGATCCATGGCATATTCCACCTAGCTGGTGGGGTGCTCTACAAAGATTTAGAATCACTTACCACTGAAGACATCAAATCAGCAATGAATGAAAGAGCTGAGAGCGCTAGACTATTGCATGAAGTTACGAAGAACATGAAGATGAACCTCAAGTACTTTGTAATGTTGTCTTCATCCAAAGCAGCTTGGGGTAACCCAGGTCTAGCACCACTTTGCACATCTTCTGCCTACTTGGATGCCTTAGCACAAAAACGAAAACAAGAAGGTCTTCCTGCTATCTCCATACAAGCTGGATGGCTGCGAGGAGCTGGTTGGCTGAATGACAGAAACAAATTGGCTGACTTAGCCAACTACAGCAGAGGTTCAAGTCTCCATGTCAGAGAGTTCTTGTCTATTCTTCACAAGATTCTTGCCAGGGATGATTTGCCTGCTGTTCTGATGGTTGCAAATGAGGTAAATGTTTTACCAGAAGCAAAATAAATCGTATTATGCTAGGCTGTGAAATTATAATGGTATTATAAATGGTTTTTGGCTGCTCCCTTCATTGTAATGTTTTGATTTTCAGGACTGGGATGCAGTATCAGAATTTGCAAGCAAGGACAGTCTCTTGTTCAGACATTATGCTTCATCTTCAGGAAAACGCAGAGGTATAGCTACCCTTGAGTAATTTTATCTTTAGCTTTATTTTTCTAGATAACTACCAAATCCGCATTTGTTAAATATCCATGGAACCTTCTATGAAAAGCTGTTCATAAGACTATTGTCATTTCACTCACTTTTAAGAGCTATATCAATATATCTTCATTTGTTCTAGATGGCAATGACCTTTCCAGAGATGACCTTGAGAAAAAGGTAATTGAAAAACTGGCCAACCTTCTGATGATGTCGGCTGATGATGTGGACATCACCCAGCCTATGATCCATTATGGAGTGGACTCCCTGATTTCTCTGGACATCACAAACTGGATGAGGAAGGAATTCAACCTGCAGATCAATCAGATGGACATCCTCGAAGGAATGACAACTGCTAGTCTTATAGAACAGGCCTGTGCCTAGCTAAAGCCACTTCAGAATATCCTGGCATGATATTACATAGTGTAACTTCATATGTTAAATGTTCCAAATAAATATAAAACTATGTCTAATAAAATTTTTGAAGAATGAAAATTATGGCATTTATTTATCTATGCATCAATATGCTGTACATTGTGGACAACGAAATTATTAAGTCTCACTTATCCATACATGTGGACATGACTGAAGAAGGTATCTCAGTATAATCATAGAAAGCATTGGTGGTGTGCAATTCTATTGAGAGAAATGATTCGATTAATTGCAGAGATATAATTCAACTATCCAATTAGCAGTGTAGATGGCTTTTTACTTATTTATTGTAATGGACATGTTCATGAATTCTCCATTTGTAATCGTTTCTTCCACTAAGGGGATGCAATGGTGGGAACCCAATATTGGTCAACTGTGTTTCCCCCTGTGAGCAATTAAATTAACTGCATTCACAACAACTGCATCTTGGTCAATAGCATGTAATCAGTCTAAGCCGATGTGCTCTTTGAATAGCCTGGTTCATCAATATTGTATTATGTCGATCCAGGCCAGTTGGATAGCCTGAGTCATTCCAAAATATTTAACCATGGATGTCTTGAATAAATTAAAAACTGTTTAACTCAAGACTGGAATTCTTAATATTTCATTGCAACTGATGACACCTTAAACAATTTGAAAGGTCTCAGACACAACTATATGATTAGGAATCTTAAATCTCAGAGTAGCTTAAGATTATGAGCAGTTTGAACTGCGAGAGTACCCTCCAGCTAATGACAGGATCAAGGAATGCTGTGACCACACATTTTTAATATAATTTCTGCATGGATAAAGAATGATATTTCAATGTTGCAAATACCTGTGGATTACAATGTAAGTGTGGGTGAATTATGTTTAATTACATGTTGACCTGAGAGTTCATTCGAGTCTGAACTAGATGTATAGAACTAGAACTAGGTTGAAAGCCCTAGGTTAGGGTGCATCAGCTGCCTGATGACATTTGCAAGCGCCAAACTTTAGTCTGTCTTAGTTCCCAATTTGTTCTCCATTTAGGTATCCCACCAACGATTTGAACTTCGGGTTCAAATGATGATGAATACTGCGGAAAACCTGTATATCAGCTTTTTTATTTAACAAGAGAGACCACAAGGATTGTAAATACTAACATCTATTACAAAAATAATTTAAAGAACTTTTATTTACCAGTTTTACTAGATAAAGTGCTCCATTGAGTCAAGTATCAATATATAGTTGCAAACAACCAGTGAAAAAAATATAAAAAATAAGTTAGATCAATGAAAGCACATATCAATAGTGCTCAAGCAATACTACACTGCTATCATTAAAAGTAATAAAGTACACCGATACTTCAAAATTACTTATGTCCTAATATGTGAAACGTTACATCCAAAGAAAATAAGACTTCCTTTTCAAAATTCATGCTAATCACGTAAATATTTAGATCCAAGCATGGGGTCAGTTGTTCAATTGTCATATTATGTGATTAAATGAAATTATATCAATAAATTTAATTACCAAACTACAAATAAAAATAACCAATCAAATAACTAATTCTTGCTGAAACTCATCACCATTAAGATTAATCATGTTTCCAATGCAAATTGTTATCTTCCGAGACACAAACACAGTGCCAATAACCGATTTTCCAATGGATATTTTATGCGAATGGCTTTTTACCTTTCTCAGATATGGGAGTTTTTTGTGGCCATTCTTCAACAATATGGAATACATTTTGATATTTAGTTTCATTCTTTGATGCCCGAAGAAAATTAGACCCTATTTTATGCCATGTTCTGCAGAGTCATTGACTACATTCAAAGCACCTAGATTATATTCTGCATTTTCAAGGAATGCTTTGCAGGAAGCAGATTTGGTAACATTTATAAAAACTGTATATAGCTCCAGAATGGGGAATATATACCTTGAACCCGGATTGATGAGGTCTGCTTATTCCATCACAGGAGATATGATTGTTGGAAAAACTGATGTCTCATGACCAGTGCCAAATTTTGACTTGGTTTATTCTCATCAGGTTTCTTGGCTAACAGAGCATTAGCTGCTATTGCTGCTTTTTGGTCTGCATACACCTGAGAGCTGAAGAGTGACCACACACTAAATGCTGTCTTAGGAATGCATGCAAAGCACACCTTGATATGTTGGGACGTATAACTTCACACTGCTGTCTGGTTTTGATGAACTTGAGGTCACATCCATTGTTAACCAGTCAAAGATGTCTCAGACTTTCTTTACTTGATGTTGGCTTGTAATTGTTCTAGGTGGTAATTTGTTTATTTGATCTTGAAGCAAACATGCGAGTTTTACCTGGCCCCAACCAAAAATTTCACTTGATTTGACTTTAATTTGGAAGGTGGAATCTTATGATCATTCTCCTTTGATGATGATGATGATCCATCATCAGCCATAATTTCATTTCTCCAAAATTCCGGTCATATAGGTCAGAGTCACTTTAACTACAATCTAAGGCACCTAAGAGGTGTCTTTACTCAACCAGCCTTTGGGTGAACAGTGTCCATATGAACGAAAACTGAAGGGCATCAGTGAAGGCCAAGATCTGGGTTGATACGAGAAATTTTAGCAAATTGCTACACTAGAAGGTTAATAGGGTTTGCTGTATGTGCAACAATGAAGCTTTTGTGCACAAATGGCATATTGTTGAATTGGAGCTTCACCTAAATCCTAAAAGGGTTTGCGTATGCCTGTTTATGTTTAGTACATGCACAATGTATGCATCATCAGAGAAATTTTCAGTTTGGCCGATAGCATATTAATGCATACTAATTGTACAATAAATTGGGAAAATTTCAAGAGGATGGTGGGATACCTAAATATAATCCTATTGAAATAAAATTGATCAGAACAGTTTCTCTAAGAGGTAGAACAGATTGAGGACTAAGACAAATTATACTGATTATTACATGTTAAGTATACTGATTATTAATGAAAGTACAAATATCATCGCAGTTCCAAAAAATTATGAAGCATGTCTGCAGCCATCTGGTTGTGCTTGTCAGTAAAATAATTAAGAGTGGCGACATTAACAAGATCAAAGAGAAAGCAGCATTGATGCCAGCCATCACACCACACGGGGCCCCTATCTTCCACATTTTATCAAACTCCATCATGTTTATAGATCGACATTGATGCGGAAATCATCATAAAAAAATGCCACAAACAATAAAAGTTTGGCAGTATTAAAGCTGGTAACCCAGAAAGAGAAATTTGTATCTATGTTTTCCATCATAAAGAAATCCTGATACCACTTATCTTGTGCATGTACACGTTCATATTTCAGACAGTAAATGCATAACTTATGGCTTTTACCAGCAAGGTTGCACAGACAAAAAAGTCAATTCATGACTCAAAGCGGCATATCAAATGAAAACAATAGATAATTATAGGTTGACCATGATAGGGGAGTGACGCCACCATGGTTCTAACCACCCATATGGACACCGCAATCATATGGTCATCTCAGGGTCCACCCTCATCACACTTCGATATATAAACAACTAAGATCCAATCATGGTCATCAGTTCCTCCTCAAGGAACTTACAGATCTCTTCCTTTCACTGTCAACGACTCGGGTAAGTGTTCAAGCATACTGAGAAAGATAGAAAATACAGCCAATTTTTATAGACTTGGAAACCAATCTCATAGAATTGGAAACTTAATAACTGCAGATGACGTCATGTGATTCCAAGACTGGACTGACATAATCAATGGGAGTCCTGGGTTCACATGACATCCTCTGGAGTTTAGCTTCCACGTCTCTGAGCAATACTGGTTTCCAGTTAATGAAATTGGCTGTAATGATTTACTGGAATGGACTTAGTACCATAACATTGTGCCCTATTAGCCTTCAGAGTATAGTTTTATGAATTCAGCAGAAAAAGTTACAGTTGGTTCACTTTAAGTGCTTGCTTTTGTTAGAATTTAGGACATGCTTTACATTTAATCATGTTTGCAAGCAGCCAAATCCTCAATGCCCAACAGCAGGAGATTAAATCATGACACATAACTGTGATAATGACTCATCAAATGCAAGTGAGCAACCATGCATTGCTCATCTATGATGAGTCATAACCACCAGTAATGGAACAGATAGGAACATGAGTCATGATAGCCAATGTTCATATAAATAATAAGCAAAAGTAAGCACTTTATATGAACCCACTGTAATCTTTATTATACAATTAGCATAAAAAATAACAATTGCATAGCCAATTGCCAAAGCAGACACTTTTTAGGTTTTCCTTTATCATCAATTCAGTCACATACAATTTCAGTCACCTATTCCATCATCATGCCTGCTCATGGATCAAAGAGGAAGTCTACTGCTGCTTCTGCTGCTGCTGTTTCTGCTGCTGCTGTTGGGGTTGAGATTAATGACGACAAAAGGAGAAGAACAGCAGAACCTGAGCCTGAAAAAGTAAGATTCTGTTTTTACCCGTATTAAAAATAAAGGGTTTCTGAATATAATAGTGTTCACTTTATTATCATAATATTAATATAACAGTACCTCCCAATTGGTCTTTAAACAAAATCACTTTCCTTTTACAGCCGAAGAGGTTCGGCGATTACATCGACTTCGATGAAGCTGGCCCAGAAGAGAGGTTCTTTCCTGTCGCTGTAGTTGGAATAGGATGTCGAATGCCAGGAAAGGTCAATTCTGTCAAAGACTTCGTGAGAGTCATGGAAGAGAAGGAAGATGTGATCTGTGACATCCCAGCTGACCGATGGGATGTTGAGAAGTACTGGCATCCAGATCCTCACAATGTCGGAACCCATGCCAACAAGAGAGCTGGCTTTGTAGAAAATGTTCACGATTTCGATCACACCTTTTTCAATGTGTCCCCAAGAGAAGCTGCGAACATGGATGTAGAACAAAGAGCACTTTTAGAAGTCACCCAAGAAGCTCTTGATGATGCTGGTGTACCATCTGACAAGATACCTCACACCACTGGAGTGTACATTGGTTGCGGTCTTATGGATCATGGTTTCACAGTCATTGAGGATGCCAAGTGTATGAATGCTTACACACACACTGGTACAGCTCACTCTGTTGCTGCTAACAGAGTATCTTTCGCATACAACATACGTGGACCAAGTGTAGCCATTGATACTGCTTGTGCAGCTTCCCTCACAGCAATGCACTATGGATGCTTTGGTCTTTGGAACAAGGAGTGCCCAGTAGCAATTGTTGGAGGAATCAACACTCTCATTGTCCCAGAGGTCACTGTTGGATTCAGTGCTCTTGGAGTATTGGCTCCTGATGGAAAGAGTTGTCCATTCTCTGCTAGAGCACAAGGATATGTGAGAAGCGAAGGAACTGGTGTTGTTATTCTCAAGCCACTGCACGAAGCCATCAAGAACAAGGACCACATCTACTGTACTATCAGAGGAACATGGTTGGCTGCCAATGGACACAGTCTTAGTATCACAATGCCATCAATTGATGCTCAAGCCGAGCTGATGAAGACCTGTTATGCCATGTTTGGTCTAAATATGAATCAAGTGGATTTCGTTGAGGCTCATGGCACTGGAACACCAGTCGGCGACCCCATGGAAGCTGAAGCCAGAGCAAGAGCTTTCTGCATTGGAAATGATGAGAGAAAGAAACCCCTGCCAGTCGGATCATCTAAGAGCAATTTTGGTCACTTGGAATGTGCTGCTGGAATGGTGCAGGTCATCAAAGCTGCACTCATGTGTCAGAATCGCACCATATATCCCAACATCAACTTCGGTGAAGTTAATCCAGCCATTGACTTAGACACCTGGAATATCTGCATCCCAGAGGAGCAGCAAAATTATGAACAAAAGAAAGCTTTTAGGATGGGAGTCAACACATTTGGTTTTGGTGGTGCATTGGCACATATGGTGTTTGAAGAATATGTTCAAACAGAGGAAGAAACGCACAAGTCTGGAACAGCTGGTTGGAAGTTTGGATCAAAAGACAAAGGCCGCAAGATTCCTATCCCTCTTTCTGCAAAATCTGGTGCAGCTCTCAAGGCATACTCGGCTTCATGGCAATCATTCAAGAGTGAATATGATGCTGAAGAAGTGGCCTGCTGGTTGGGAACCCGTCGCACTCATTACAGCACTCGAATGGTGGTGTTTGCCGATTCTCATGATGATCTCAATAACAAGCTTGAAAATTACATCCAGAAGGAAGCCAATGATGAGTTAGTCGAAGGTACTTTACCTATTCACGTGGAAGACAGGCCCATTTGCTACATATTTCCTGGCCAGGTAAGATTTATATCATTTACTTTCGCATCAATTACTCAAAAGCTATGGTAGAGATTTTATCGTTGTCTTTTGTATAGCTATTTTAATTCATCCTTGTGCATTCCAGGGCCAACAATCTTTTGACATGGGAAGGACTTTGTACAAAGATGAACCTGTGTTCAGGAAGGCAATAGTTGAATGTGACTATCACTACAAGAAACTGACAGGATATTCATTCCTCCACACATACCACCTCTTCATTGCCTTAGACTCAACCAAAACATACAATCCTGATGTAGTCAATGAGATCCAGGTGTCTCAGCCAGCAATCCTGTTCTTACAGGTAATTTCAATGTCCCTCATCTTTTGGGTTTTAAAATGCTATATTTCAATTAACATGGGATTTTGATTGTTACAAATCTGTTTATTGCTACTAAATCTTTCCAGGTTGGTCTGTTTCATCTGTTTGAACAATGGGGCATTAAACCAACAGCAATGGTTGGACATAGTCTTGGAGAAGTGGCAGCAGCTTATGCCTCAGGAGCTCTTACCTTAAAAGAAGCCATCTTGGTGCAAGTTGCACGTGCAGAACAGCAAGTGAAGTTGGATGGCACAGGATCCATGGCAGCAATGAGAGTGTCCAATGATGAGGCACAGAAATTATGTAAAGATTACAGTGATATTTATGTTGCTTGTGTGAATGCCCATGAGTCAGTCACAATTGCTGGAAGTAAGCATGTCATCAAACAAATTTGCAAGGACCAGCCAACTCAAGCAAAGGAACTGCGAGTGAAATGTGCTTTCCACACACCACATATGGATCCACTTTATGAAGAATTCATGAACGCAACCAAGGATAAGCTATGCAATGGCCATGCTTCCAAGTGCAACTGGTACTCCACTGTCACTGGTGACAAGTACACTGGCCCAGCAACTGCCCAATACTTCTGGGATAACATAAGAAGTTGTGTGGAATTCCTTGGAGCTGTCAAAGGTGTAATGAGAGATTACGAAAATGTGTTGTTTGTGGAACTGGCTGGTTCAGCCACTCTCTTGTCCTGCGTCAGAGCGATTGCCAAGGCAGAAGACTACAGTCCATCTGGTATGGTTGCCACTGGTCAGCGCAACAAGGATGACCGCATCTCAACACTTCGAGGTTTGGCCACACTCTACACCATGGGATTTGAGATTGACTGAAACAATGTGCTGGGAGATTGTGCTCACTGGATGGTGCTTCCTAAGTATGCGTGGCAGCATCAAACCTTCAGGTATGAAGCGGAGGGCATGCGATCTAGAAGACTCAACCTGGAGGACAGAAGTTACAAGGGTCTGCATGGACTGGTCCGTCTTGAGCAACTGCCCTTCCTCAGGGATCATGTCATCAAGGGCAAGACTGTCTTCCCAAAGGCAGGATATGTGGAATACATGATGCATAGTCATTTTGATGAAAACACTGCTCCGTCTTTGAACAACATCAAGTTTCACCCAGAGCTACTAACAATACCAGAAGAGGTTGATTGTAATGGTGAAATTCCAGAGAGAAAGCAATTGCACTTGTCCACATCCCAGATACAAGGAGGAAAACGCATGGAAGTCACTTGTGATGATCAGGTATATGCAGAGGCTGATGTTACAAACAATTCCAAACTTATAGCTCCATCGATCGACCTGGAAGCTGCCAAGAAAAGATGCACTACCATGCTCTCTGCTGATGACTTCTACCTACGATTTGCTGAAATGGGGATTGATTATGCAGACTACATGAAATTTCGCGCCATATCCAAGGCTCAGATTGGGAACGGTGAAGCCATAGCTTACCTACAGCCCCAAGTAGACCACTGGGAGAGAATCAATACCATCAACCTGGATTCTGCTTTCATTGTGGCATTGGCAGCCCAGGTTAACAACACCACACTTCTAACTCCAACCACAATTGATGCTATCAGGATGTTTATTGCCAAGACACCAAGAAAGCATGAGACCATTGTGTATGCTCATCTCACAAGTAGTGACTCCATGGGGCTCACTGCTGACATCTACATTTTTGATGAAGAAGGTAACATCGTTGCAGAGGTCGTGAATTTCACTGCCAAGAACCTGACAGATGCATATACTAAGGATGTGGACCTCACGCAGTGCATTTACAAAACAGAATATCAACCTGTAAAATCTTGCCTTCCACCAACAAGGTCAATGATAGAATTCTTCAGCAAAAGAAACCTTCAGAAGCTCTACCCACATGAAATGGCATCCATAGATACTGCAGAGTGCTTCAGTCAAAGGATGAAGGAAATTTGTGCTGCATATGCTAAGCTTGCAATCACCCAAACTCCTACATCCCAGTGGCATCAGAAATGTGAGCTCTATGGCAAACGCCTGACAAACATGGCGAATACCATTCCAACCAACATGAATACACTTGAGGACATTCATGCTGCTGTAGCAGAAATTGATGCAGCATGCCCAGAGTACTACCAAGAAACGAAAATGGTGAAGACAATGGGAGATATCTTGGCAGACACACTCAAGGATCCTCGTGGTGCTCTTACAGAGCTCTTCAAAGAAGACATGATGGCTGCTTACTTCATTGACTCCATCTCTACTCGCATATATTATCGTACACTCGGAGACACAATTCGTCAAGCAGTAGATGAGGCTCTGAAACACAAGAAGATTGTTCGCATTGCAGAAGTTGGAGGCAGACTTGGTGGAATGACCCAGTACATCCTGCCATGTATTGAAGACCTCATCAAGGATGGAAAAGTGGAGTATTGCTTCACAGATATCAACATCGCTTTCTTCCATCTTGTTGAAGAGAGGCTTGCCAGCTTCCCCAAAATCCGCTACCTGCAATTTGATCCAGAGAGCGACATTGTGTCACAGAATATCACTCCAAATTCATTTGATTTGGTGGTCTGCCTTGATACACTTCATTGTACAGAAAATGCAGTGAAATGCACCTCACATATCCGTGACATGCTCTGCCAAGATGGCTGGTTAATGACCATGGAATCAACCAACAACCACAACACTCCAGAGATTATCTTTGGATCCTTTGACCTTTGCTGGGTATTTGAAGATAACCGAGGAGATCGTTGCTGGCTTTCACAGAAAGGATGGTCTGATGTTATGACTGCAGCTGGATTTAGTGATGTTGTGGCTGTGTCAACTCCAAATGAGTTCTATCACTCATTGATTGTGGGCAGGAAGACTGACATGAAGCTCCAATACCAGTTGGAAAGCACTGAAGAAGACATGGAAACAGAGAATCCACCAATGTGGGCCCTGGTTCACTTGAACAATGCAGAAATGGCAAATCTTGTTAAGCCACACGTATGCAAGGATGCCAAAATCATATCTGTGAGAAACTTCAAGAACATCCAGAAGCAAGCTGCTGAACACAGCGGCCCTGTAATGGTTGTCTTGTTCTGGAGTGAGGAGGATAAAGACCTGAGTCACATGCTGTCCATCATCAATGCTTGCCACGAATTGGAGAATCCCAATTCCAGGCTTTATGTTGTGACCATTAGTGGAAACAGGGAAAGCAAATATCCCAACACTGCCTCAGCCACTGGCTTCCTCAGGTCAGCAGCCAATGAAATGAAGTCAAATATTTCTTTATACCAGATTGACTTGATTGGAAACTTGGCCAATGGTTCTGCTAAATGCCTTGCAGATTGCCTGTTGAATGCTTGTCACACTGATAGAGAGTTGGTGATCACAGGTGGTTCTGTGCTTGTGCCACGTGTTATCCGTCAACCATGTAAAACGTCTTTATCACATGGTTCTTCAGAGTGGAAACTTGAAGCAGCCAGTGTTGAAGAATCTCTTCTTGACAAATTAGATATCCATCAGTACGAAAGTGGCATGCCAGGACAGCATGAAGTTAAAGTGAAGATTGAGGCTGCTGCCATCACCGGTGTCTCCTCAGATGGTAGACACCTGCGAAGTTATGAGGGAGCTGGAATTGTTAAGTGCACAGGTCCTGGTGTTATTTCTGTCAAGCCTGGAGACAAGGTCATTGTGTATGCTGATAACTGTGCAGCTTCATCCTTAATAGTACCAGTTTCTCAAATATACCCAGTACCAAATGGTTTTAGCTCATCTGAAATTGTTGGAAACGTGACTGCCTACCACGTTGCATACTATTCTCTGATTACACGGGGCCAACTCCAAGCTGGTGAAAAAGTGCTAATTTACTCGGCTGCGAATTCAGTTGGACAAGCTGCCATCATCCTGGCAAAGAAAACTGGTGCGAGTCACATATCGTGTGTGGTTGAAAACAGTCAGCAAAAGGCCTTCCTCAGCCAAATCTATGGTCTAACCGATGTCATGCTTCAGTCAGATGAATGTAACAATGTACTCAGTAATGTTGATGTGGCTTTCAACACAAGCACCATGGACACCATTGAACAGACTTTGGGTTGCCTAGCAGTGGGTGGTCGTTTTTGTCAAGTCAGTGATGGGGACACAGATGCAAAGATAGCAGTGGTTTTATCTTGTCTTGCCAACAATATTTCATTCCATTGGATTGACATGAAGGAACTTGACAAGAAATGTCCAAAGCAAGTGAGGGAAACAAGAGAAAAAGTTCTCCAGTTGCTCAACAACAGAGAAATCCAGACAATCCCAACCAACATGTACAAAATGGAGGAATTCAGACAAGCTTTATCACCAGAAGGATGTAATGCAATTGGAAGGGTTGTTCTTGATGTTTGTCAGGACTTTAAGCCTTCAATGGTGGAACCTGCATTACAACTTTTTTCAGGAGATGGTCTCTACATAGTGACAGGAACTGACTGTGATGTGCATCTTGAAGTTGCCAGATGGATGGTAGAAAAAGGCGTTCGTCACATTGCGTTGGTCAAGGAATCACACTACTCTTCTTGGTTTGAGAAGTCTGCCATTAGATCAATTAAAAAACAGGGAGCTACAGTTTACAAGGTAAAAGCAGATCTGAGCAAAGAAAAGGATGTTATTAGTGTCTTCCACACATTATCCCAGAAAGGAGCACCACAGATCCATGGCATATTCCACCTAGCTGGTAGGGTGCTCTACAAAGATTTAGAATCACTTACCACTGAAGACATCAAATCAGCAATGAATGAAAGAGCTGAGAGCGCTAGACTATTGCATGAAGTTACGAAGAACATGAAGATGAACCTCAAGTACTTTGTAATGTTGTCTTCATCCAAAGCAGCTTGGGGTAACCCAGGTCTAGCACCACTTTGCACATCTTCTGCCTACTTGGATGCCTTAGCACAAAAACGAAAACAAGAAGGTCTTCCTGCTATCTCCATACAAGCTGGATGGCTGCGAGGAGCTGGTTGGCTGAATGACAGAAACAAATTGGCTGACTTGGCCAACTACAGCAGAGGTTCAAGTCTCCATGTCAGAGAGTTCTTGTCTATTCTTCACAAGATTCTTGCCAGGGATGATTTGCCTGCTGTTCTGATGGTTGCAAATGAGGTAAATGTTTTACCAGAAGCAAAATAAATCGTATTATGCTAGGCTGTGAAATTATAATGGTATTATAAATGGTTTTTGGCTGCTCCCTTCATTGTAATGTTTTGATTTTCAGGACTGGGATGCAGTATCAGAATTTGCAAGCAAGGACAGTCTCTTGTTCAGACATTATGCTTCATCTTCAGGAAAACGCAGAGGTATAGCTACCCTTGAGTAATTTTATCTTTAGCTTTATTTTTCTAGATAACTACCAAATCCGCATTTGTTAAATATCCATGGAACCTTCTATGAAAAGCTGTTCATAAGACTATTGTCATTTCACTCACTTTTAAGAGCTATATCAATATATCTTCATTTGTTCTAGATGGCAATGACCTTTCCAGAGATGACCTTGAGAAAAAGGTAATTGAAAAACTGGCCAACCTTCTGATGATGTCGGCTGATGATGTGGACATCACCCAGCCTATGATCCATTATGGAGTGGACTCCCTGATTTCTCTGGACATCACAAACTGGATGAGGAAGGAATTCAACCTGCAGATCAATCAGATGGACATCCTCGAAGGAATGACAACTGCTAGTCTTATAGAACAGGCCTGTGCCTAGCTAAAGCCACTTCAGAATATCCTGGCATGATATTACATAGTGTAACTTCATATGTTAAATGTTCCAAATAAATATAAAACTATGTCTAATAAAATTTTTGAAGAATGAAAATTATGGCATTTATTTATCTATGCATCAATATGCTGTACATTGTGGACAACGAAATTATTAAGTCTCACTTATCCATACATGTGGACATGACTGAAGAAGGTATCTCAGTATAATCATAGAAAGCATTGGTGGTGTGCAATTCTATTGAGAGAAATGATTCGATTAATTGCAGAGATATAATTCAACTATCCAATTAGCAGTGTAGATGGCTTTTTACTTATTTATTGTAATGGACATGTTCATGAATTCTCCATTTGTAATCGTTTCTTCCACTAAGGGGATGCAATGGTGGGAACCCAATATTGGTCAACTGTGTTTCCCCCTGTGAGCAATTAAATTAACTGCATTCACAACAACTGCATCTTGGTCAATAGCATGTAATCAGTCTAAGCCGATGTGCTCTTTGAATAGCCTGGTTCATCAATATTGTATTATGTCGATCCAGGCCAGTTGGATAGCCTGAGTCATTCCAAAATATTTAACCATGGATGTCTTGAATAAATTAAAAACTGTTTAACTCAAGACTGGAATTCTTAATATTTCATTGCAACTGATGACACCTTAAACAATTTGAAAGGTCTCAGACACAACTATATGATTAGGAATCTTAAATCTCAGAGTAGCTTAAGATTATGAGCAGTTTGAACTGCGAGAGTACCCTCCAGCTAATGACAGGATCAAGGAATGCTGTGACCACACATTTTTAATATAATTTCTGCATGGATAAAGAATGATATTTCAATGTTGCAAATACCTGTGGATTACAATGTAAGTGTGGGTGAATTATGTTTAATTACATGTTGACCTGAGAGTTCATTCGAGTCTGAACTAGATGTATAGAACTAGAACTAGGTTGAAAGCCCTAGGTTAGGGTGCATCAGCTGCCTGATGACATTTGCAAGCGCCAAACTTTAGTCTGTCTTAGTTCCCAATTTGTTCTCCATTTAGGTATCCCACCAACGATTTGAACTTCGGGTTCAAATGATGATGAATACTGCGGAAAACCTGTATATCAGCTTTTTTATTTAACAAGAGAGACCACAAGGATTGTAAATACTAACATCTATTACAAAAATAATTTAAAGAACTTTTATTTACCAGTTTTACTGGATAAAGTGCTCCATTGAGTCAAGTATCAATATATAGTTGCAAACAACCAGTGAAAAAAATATAAAAAATAAGTTAGATCAATGAAAGCACATATCAATAGTGCTCAAGCAATACTACACTGCTATCATTAAAAGTAATAAAGTACACCGATACTTCAAAATTACTTATGTCCTAATATGTGAAACGTTACATCCAAAGAAAATAAGACTTCCTTTTCAAAATTCATGCTAATCACGTAAATATTTAGATCCAAGCATGGGGTCAGTTGTTCAATTGTCATATTATGTGATTAAATGAAATTATATCAATAAATTTAATTACCAAACTACAAATAAAAATAACCAATCAAATAACTAATTCTTGCTGAAACTCATCACCATTAAGATTAATCATGTTTCCAATGCAAATTGTTATCTTCCGAGACACAAACACAGTGCCAATAACCGATTTTCCAATGGACATTTTATGCGAATGGCTTTTTACCTTTCTCAGATATGGGAGTTTTTTGTTGCCATTCTTCAACAATATGGAATACATTTTGATATTTAGTTTCATTCTTTGATCCCCGAAGAAAATTAGACCCTATTTTATGCCATGTTCTGCAGAGTCATTGACTACATTCAAAGCACCTAGATTATATTCTGCATTTTCAAGGAATGCTTTGCAGGAAGCAGATTTGGTAACATTTATAAAAACTGTATATAGCTCCAGAATGGGGAATAGATACCTTGAACCCGGATTGATGAGGTCTGCTTATTCCATCACAGGAGATATGATTGTTGGAAAAACTGATGTCTCATGACCAGTGCCAAATTTTGACTTGGTTTATTCTCATCAGGTTTCTTGGCTAACAGAGCATTAGCTGCTATTGCTGCTTTTTGGTCTGCATACACCTGAGAGCTGAAGAGTGACCACACACTAAATGCTGTCTTAGGAATGCATGCAAAGCACACCTTGATATGTTGGGACGTATAACTTCACACTGCTGTCTGGTTTTGATGAACTTGAGGTCACATCCATTGTTAACCAGTTCAAAGATGTCTCAGACTTTCTTTACTTGATGTTGGCTTGTAATTGTTCTAGGTGGTAATTTGTTTATTTGATCTTGAAGCAAACATGCGAGTTTTACCTGGCCCCAACCAAAAATTTCACTTGATTTGACTTTAATTTGGAAGGTGGAATCTTATGATCATTCTCCTTTGATGATGATGATGATCCATCATCAGCCATAATTTCATTTCTCCAAAATTCCGGTCATATAGGTCAGAGTCACTTTAACTACAATCTAAGGCACCTAAGAGGTGTCTTTACTCAACCAGCCTTTGGGTGAACAGTGTCCATATGAACGAAAACTGAAGGGCATCAGTGAAGGCCAAGATCTGGGTTGATACGAGAAATTTTAGCAAATTGCTACACTAGAAGGTTAATAGGGTTTGCTGTATGTGCAACAATGAAGCTTTTGTGCACAAATGGCATATTGTTGAATTGGAGCTTCACCTAAATCCTAAAAGGGTTTGCGTATGCCTGTTTATGTTTAGTACATGCACAATGTATGCATCATCAGAGAAATTTTCAGTTTGGCCGATAGCATATTAATGCATACTAATTGTACAATAAATTGGGAAAATTTCAAGAGGATGGTGGGATACCTAAATATAATCCTATTGAAATAAAATTGATCAGAACAGTTTCTCTAAGAGGTAGAACAGATTGAGGACTAAGACAAATTATACTGATTATTACATGTTAAGTATACTGATTATTAATGAAAGTACAAATATCATCGCAGTTCCAAAAAATTATGAAGCATGTCTGCAGCCATCTGGTTGTGCTTGTCAGTAAAATAATTAAGAGTGGCGACATTAACAAGATCAAAGAGAAAGCAGCATTGATGCCAGCCATCACACCACACGGGGCCCCTATCTTCCACATTTTATCAAACTCCATCATGTTTATAGATCGACATTGATGCGGAAATCATCATAAAAAAATGCCACAAACAATAAAAGTTTGGCAGTATTAAAGCTGGTAACCCAGAAAGAGAAATTTGTATCTATGTTTTCCATCATAAAGAAATCCTGATACCACTTATCTTGTGCATGTACACGTTCATATTTCAGACAGTAAATGCATAACTTATGGCTTTTACCAGCAAGGTTGCACAGACAAAAAAGTCAATTCATGACTCAAAGCGGCATATCAAATGAAAACAATAGATAATTATAGGTTGACCATGATAGGGGAGTGACGCCACCATGGTTCTAACCACCCATATGGACACCGCAATCATATGGTCATCTCAGGGTCCACCCTCATCACACTTCGATATATAAACAACTAAGATCCAATCATGGTCATCAGTTCCTCCTCAAGGAACTTACAGATCTCTTCCTTTCACTGTCAACGACTCGGGTAAGTGTTCAAGCATACTGAGAAAGATAGAAAATACAGCCAATTTTTATAGACTTGGAAACCAATCTCATAGAATTGGAAACTTAATAACTGCAGATGACGTCATGTGATTCCAAGACTGGACTGACATAATCAATGGGAGTCCTGGGTTCACATGACATCCTCTGGAGTTTAGCTTCCACGTCTCTGAGCAATACTGGTTTCCAGTTAATGAAATTGGCTGTAATGATTTACTGGAATGGACTTAGTACCATAACATTGTGCCCTATTAGCCTTCAGAGTATAGTTTTATGAATTCAGCAGAAAAAGTTACAGTTGGTTCACTTTAAGTGCTTGCTTTTGTTAGAATTTAGGACATGCTTTACATTTAATCATGTTTGCAAGCAGCCAAATCCTCAATGCCCAACAGCAGGAGATTAAATCATGACACATAACTGTGATAATGACTCATCAAATGCAAGTGAGCAACCATGCATTGCTCATCTATGATGAGTCATAACCACCAGTAATGGAACAGATAGGAACATGAGTCATGATAGCCAATGTTCATATAAATAATAAGCAAAAGTAAGCACTTTATATGAACCCACTGTAATCTTTATTATACAATTAGCATAAAAAATAACAATTGCATAGCCAATTGCCAAAGCAGACACTTTTTAGGTTTTCCTTTATCATCAATTCAGTCACATACAATTTCAGTCACCTATTCCATCATCATGCCTGCTCATGGATCAAAGAGGAAGTCTACTGCTGCTTCTGCTGCTGCTGTTTCTGCTGCTGCTGTTGGGGTTGAGATTAATGACGACAAAAGGAGAAGAACAGCAGAACCTGAGCCTGAAAAAGTAAGATTCTGTTTTTACCCGTATTAAAAATAAAGGGTTTCTGAATATAATAGTGTTCACTTTATTATCATAATATTAATATAACAGTACCTCCCAATTGGTCTTTAAACAAAATCACTTTCCTTTTACAGCCGAAGAGGTTCGGCGATTACATCGACTTCGATGAAGCTGGCCCAGAAGAGAGGTTCTTTCCTGTCGCTGTAGTTGGAATAGGATGTCGAATGCCAGGAAAGGTCAATTCTGTCAAAGACTTCGTGAGAGTCATGGAAGAGAAGGAAGATGTGATCTGTGACATCCCAGCTGACCGATGGGATGTTGAGAAGTACTGGCATCCAGATCCTCACAATGTCGGAACCCATGCCAACAAGAGAGCTGGCTTTGTAGAAAATGTTCACGATTTCGATCACACCTTTTTCAATGTGTCCCCAAGAGAAGCTGCGAACATGGATGTAGAACAAAGAGCACTTTTAGAAGTCACCCAAGAAGCTCTTGATGATGCTGGTGTACCATCTGACAAGATACCTCACACCACTGGAGTGTACATTGGTTGCGGTCTTATGGATCATGGTTTCACAGTCATTGAGGATGCCAAGTGTATGAATGCTTACACACACACTGGTACAGCTCACTCTGTTGCTGCTAACAGAGTATCTTTCGCATACAACATACGTGGACCAAGTGTAGCCATTGATACTGCTTGTGCAGCTTCCCTCACAGCAATGCACTATGGATGCTTTGGTCTTTGGAACAAGGAGTGCCCAGTAGCAATTGTTGGAGGAATCAACACTCTCATTGTCCCAGAGGTCACTGTTGGATTCAGTGCTCTTGGAGTATTGGCTCCTGATGGAAAGAGTTGTCCATTCTCTGCTAGAGCACAAGGATATGTGAGAAGCGAAGGAACTGGTGTTGTTATTCTCAAGCCACTGCACGAAGCCATCAAGAACAAGGACCACATCTACTGTACTATCAGAGGAACATGGTTGGCTGCCAATGGACACAGTCTTAGTATCACAATGCCATCAATTGATGCTCAAGCCGAGCTGATGAAGACCTGTTATGCCATGTTTGGTCTAAATATGAATCAAGTGGATTTCGTTGAGGCTCATGGCACTGGAACACCAGTCGGCGACCCCATGGAAGCTGAAGCCATAGCAAGAGCTTTCTGCATTGGAAATGATGAGAGAAAGAAACCCCTGCCAGTCGGATCATCTAAGAGCAATTTTGGTCACTTGGAATGTGCTGCTGGAATGGTGCAGGTCATCAAAGCTGCACTCATGTGTCAGAATCGCACCATATATCCCAACATCAACTTCGGTGAAGTTAATCCAGCCATTGACTTAGACACCTGGAATATCTGCATCCCAGAGGAGCAGCAAAATTATGAACAAAAGAAAGCTTTTAGGATGGGAGTCAACACATTTGGTTTTGGTGGTGCATTGGCACATATGGTGTTTGAAGAATATGTTCAAACAGAGGAAGAAACGCACAAGTCTGGAACAGCTGGTTGGAAGTTTGGATCAAAAGACAAAGGCCGCAAGATTCCTATCCCTCTTTCTGCAAAATCTGGTGCAGCTCTCAAGGCATACTCGGCTTCATGGCAATCATTCAAGAGTGAATATGATGCTGAAGAAGTGGCCTGCTGGTTGGGAACCCGTCGCACTCATTACAGCACTCGAATGGTGGTGTTTGCCGATTCTCATGATGATCTCAATAACAAGCTTGAAAATTACATCCAGAAGGAAGCCAATGATGAGTTAGTCGAAGGTACTTTACCTATTCACGTGGAAGACAGGCCCATTTGCTACATATTTCCTGGCCAGGTAAGATTTATATCATTTACTTTCGCATCAATTACTCAAAAGCTATGGTAGAGATTTTATCGTTGTCTTTTGTATAGCTATTTTAATTCATCCTTGTGCATTCCAGGGCCAACAATCTTTTGACATGGGAAGGACTTTGTACAAAGATGAACCTGTGTTCAGGAAGGCAATAGTTGAATGTGACTATCACTACAAGAAACTGACAGGATATTCATTCCTCCACACATACCACCTCTTCATTGCCTTAGACTCAACCAAAACATACAATCCTGATGTAGTCAATGAGATCCAGGTGTCTCAGCCAGCAATCCTGTTCTTACAGGTAATTTCAATGTCCCTCATCTTTTGGGTTTTAAAATGCTATATTTCAATTAACATGGGATTTTGATTGTTACAAATCTGTTTATTGCTACTAAATCTTTCCAGGTTGGTCTGTTTCATCTGTTTGAACAATGGGGCATTAAACCAACAGCAATGGTTGGACATAGTCTTGGAGAAGTGGCAGCAGCTTATGCCTCAGGAGCTCTTACCTTAAAAGAAGCCATCTTGGTGCAAGTTGCACGTGCAGAACAGCAAGTGAAGTTGGATGGCACAGGATCCATGGCAGCAATGAGAGTGTCCAATGATGAGGCACAGAAATTATGTAAAGATTACAGTGATATTTATGTTGCTTGTGTGAATGCCCATGAGTCAGTCACAATTGCTGGAAGTAAGCATGTCATCAAACAAATTTGCAAGGACCAGCCAACTCAAGCAAAGGAACTGCGAGTGAAATGTGCTTTCCACACACCACATATGGATCCACTTTATGAAGAATTCATGAACGCAACCAAGGATAAGCTATGCAATGGCCATGCTTCCAAGTGCAACTGGTACTCCACTGTCACTGGTGACAAGTACACTGGCCCAGCAACTGCCCAATACTTCTGGGATAACATAAGAAGTTGTGTGGAATTCCTTGGAGCTGTCAAAGGTGTAATGAGAGATTACGAAAATGTGTTGTTTGTGGAACTGGCTGGTTCAGCCACTCTCTTGTCCTGCGTCAGAGCGATTGCCAAGGCAGAAGACTACAGTCCATCTGGTATGGTTGCCACTGGTCAGCGCAACAAGGATGACCGCATCTCAACACTTCGAGGTTTGGCCACACTCTACACCATGGGATTTGAGATTGACTGAAACAATGTGCTGGGAGATTGTGCTCACTGGATGGTGCTTCCTAAGTATGCGTGGCAGCATCAAACCTTCAGGTATGAAGCGGAGGGCATGCGATCTAGAAGACTCAACCTGGAGGACAGAAGTTACAAGGGTCTGCATGGACTGGTCCGTCTTGAGCAACTGCCCTTCCTCAGGGATCATGTCATCAAGGGCAAGACTGTCTTCCCAAAGGCAGGATATGTGGAATACATGATGCATAGTCATTTTGATGAAAACACTGCTCCGTCTTTGAACAACATCAAGTTTCACCCAGAGCTACTAACAATACCAGAAGAGGTTGATTGTAATGGTGAAATTCCAGAGAGAAAGCAATTGCACTTGTCCACATCCCAGATACAAGGAGGAAAACGCATGGAAGTCACTTGTGATGATCAGGTATATGCAGAGGCTGATGTTACAAACAATTCCAAACTTATAGCTCCATCGATCGACCTGGAAGCTGCCAAGAAAAGATGCACTACCATGCTCTCTGCTGATGACTTCTACCTACGATTTGCTGAAATGGGGATTGATTATGCAGACTACATGAAATTTCGCGCCATATCCAAGGCTCAGATTGGGAACGGTGAAGCCATAGCTTACCTACAGCCCCAAGTAGACCACTGGGAGAGAATCAATACCATCAACCTGGATTCTGCTTTCATTGTGGCATTGGCAGCCCAGGTTAACAACACCACACTTCTAACTCCAACCACAATTGATGCTATCAGGATGTTTATTGCCAAGACACCAAGAAAGCATGAGACCATTGTGTATGCTCATCTCACAAGTAGTGACTCCATGGGGCTCACTGCTGACATCTACATTTTTGATGAAGAAGGTAACATCGTTGCAGAGGTCGTGAATTTCACTGCCAAGAACCTGACAGATGCATATACTAAGGATGTGGACCTCACGCAGTGCATTTACAAAACAGAATATCAACCTGTAAAATCTTGCCTTCCACCAACAAGGTCAATGATAGAATTCTTCAGCAAAAGAAACCTTCAGAAGCTCTACCCACATGAAATGGCATCCATAGATACTGCAGAGTGCTTCAGTCAAAGGATGAAGGAAATTTGTGCTGCATATGCTAAGCTTGCAATCACCCAAACTCCTACATCCCAGTGGCATCAGAAATGTGAGCTCTATGGCAAACGCCTGACAAACATGGTGAATACCATTCCAACCAACATGAATACACTTGAGGACATTCATGCTGCTGTAGCAGAAATTGATGCAGCATGCCCAGAGTACTACCAAGAAACGAAAATGGTGAAGACAATGGGAGATATCTTGGCAGACACACTCAAGGATCCTCGTGGTGCTCTTACAGAGCTCTTCAAAGAAGACATGATGGCTGCTTACTTCATTGACTCCATCTCTACTCGCATATATTATCGTACACTCGGAGACACAATTCGTCAAGCAGTAGATGAGGCTCTGAAACACAAGAAGATTGTTCGCATTGCAGAAGTTGGAGGCAGACTTGGTGGAATGACCCAGTACATCCTGCCATGTATTGAAGACCTCATCAAGGATGGAAAAGTGGAGTATTGCTTCACAGATATCAACATCGCTTTCTTCCATCTTGTTGAAGAGAGGCTTGCCAGCTTCCCCAAAATCCGCTACCTGCAATTTGATCCAGAGAGCGACATTGTGTCACAGAATATCACTCCAAATTCATTTGATTTGGTGGTCTGCCTTGATACACTTCATTGTACAGAAAATGCAGTGAAATGCACCTCACATATCCGTGACATGCTCTGCCAAGATGGCTGGTTAATGACCATGGAATCAACCAACAACCACAACACTCCAGAGATTATCTTTGGATCCTTTGACCTTTGCTGGGTATTTGAAGATAACCGAGGAGATCGTTGCTGGCTTTCACAGAAAGGATGGTCTGATGTTATGACTGCAGCTGGATTTAGTGATGTTGTGGCTGTGTCAACTCCAAATGAGTTCTATCACTCATTGATTGTGGGCAGGAAGACTGACATGAAGCTCCAATACCAGTTGGAAAGCACTGAAGAAGACATGGAAACAGAGAATCCACCAATGTGGGCCCTGGTTCACTTGAACAATGCAGAAATGGCAAATCTTGTTAAGCCACACGTATGCAAGGATGCCAAAATCATATCTGTGAGAAACTTCAAGAACATCCAGAAGCAAGCTGCTGAACACAGCGGCCCTGTAATGGTTGTCTTGTTCTGGAGTGAGGAGGATAAAGACCTGAGTCACATGCTGTCCATCATCAATGCTTGCCACGAATTGGAGAATCCCAATTCCAGGCTTTATGTTGTGACCATTAGTGGAAACAGGGAAAGCAAATATCCCAACACTGCCTCAGCCACTGGCTTCCTCAGGTCAGCAGCCAATGAAATGAAGTCAAATATTTCTTTATACCAGATTGACTTGATTGGAAACTTGGCCAATGGTTCTGCTAAATGCCTTGCAGATTGCCTGTTGAATGCTTGTCACACTGATAGAGAGTTGGTGATCACAGGTGGTTCTGTGCTTGTGCCACGTGTTATCCGTCAACCATGTAAAACGTCTTTATCACATGGTTCTTCAGAGTGGAAACTTGAAGCAGCCAGTGTTGAAGAATCTCTTCTTGACAAATTAGATATCCATCAGTACGAAAGTGGCATGCCAGGACAGCATGAAGTTAAAGTGAAGATTGAGGCTGCTGCCATCACCGGTGTCTCCTCAGATGGTAGACACCTGCGAAGTTATGAGGGAGCTGGAATTGTTAAGTGCACAGGTCCTGGTGTTATTTCTGTCAAGCCTGGAGACAAGGTCATTGTGTATGCTGATAACTGTGCAGCTTCATCCTTAATAGTACCAGTTTCTCAAATATACCCAGTACCAAATGGTTTTAGCTCATCTGAAATTGTTGGAAACGTGACTGCCTACCACGTTGCATACTATTCTCTGATTACACGGGGCCAACTCCAAGCTGGTGAAAAAGTGCTAATTTACTCGGCTGCGAATTCAGTTGGACAAGCTGCCATCATCCTGGCAAAGAAAACTGGTGCGAGTCACATATCGTGTGTGGTTGAAAACAGTCAGCAAAAGGCCTTCCTCAGCCAAATCTATGGTCTAACCGATGTCATGCTTCAGTCAGATGAATGTAACAATGTACTCAGTAATGTTGATGTGGCTTTCAACACAAGCACCATGGACACCATTGAACAGACTTTGGGTTGCCTAGCAGTGGGTGGTCGTTTTTGTCAAGTCAGTGATGGGGACACAGATGCAAAGATAGCAGTGGTTTTATCTTGTCTTGCCAACAATATTTCATTCCATTGGATTGACATGAAGGAACTTGACAAGAAATGTCCAAAGCAAGTGAGGGAAACAAGAGAAAAAGTTCTCCAGTTGCTCAACAACAGAGAAATCCAGACAATCCCAACCAACATGTACAAAATGGAGGAATTCAGACAAGCTTTATCACCAGAAGGATGTAATGCAATTGGAAGGGTTGTTCTTGATGTTTGTCAGGACTTTAAGCCTTCAATGGTGGAACCTGCATTACAACTTTTTTCAGGAGATGGTCTCTACATAGTGACAGGAACTGACTGTGATGTGCATCTTGAAGTTGCCAGATGGATGGTAGAAAAAGGCGTTCGTCACATTGCGTTGGTCAAGGAATCACACTACTCTTCTTGGTTTGAGAAGTCTGCCATTAGATCAATTAAAAAACAGGGAGCTACAGTTTACAAGGTAAAAGCAGATCTGAGCAAAGAAAAGGATGTTATTAGTGTCTTCCACACATTATCCCAGAAAGGAGCACCACAGATCCATGGCATATTCCACCTAGCTGGTGGGGTGCTCTACAAAGATTTAGAATCACTTACCACTGAAGACATCAAATCAGCAATGAATGAAAGAGCTGAGAGCGCTAGACTATTGCATGAAGTTACGAAGAACATGAAGATGAACCTCAAGTACTTTGTAATGTTGTCTTCATCCAAAGCAGCTTGGGGTAACCCAGGTCTAGCACCACTTTGCACATCTTCTGCCTACTTGGATGCCTTAGCACAAAAACGAAAACAAGAAGGTCTTCCTGCTATCTCCATACAAGCTGGATGGCTGCGAGGAGCTGGTTGGCTGAATGACAGAAACAAATTGGCTGACTTGGCCAACTACAGCAGAGGTTCAAGTCTCCATGTCAGAGAGTTCTTGTCTATTCTTCACAAGATTCTTGCCAGGGATGATTTGCCTGCTGTTCTGATGGTTGCAAATGAGGTAAATGTTTTACCAGAAGCAAAATAAATCGTATTATGCTAGGCTGTGAAATTATAATGGTATTATAAATGGTTTTTGGCTGCTCCCTTCATTGTAATGTTTTGATTTTCAGGACTGGGATGCAGTATCAGAATTTGCAAGCAAGGACAGTCTCTTGTTCAGACATTATGCTTCATCTTCAGGAAAACGCAGAGGTATAGCTACCCTTGAGTAATTTTATCTTTAGCTTTATTTTTCTAGATAACTACCAAATCCGCATTTGTTAAATATCCATGGAACCTTCTATGAAAAGCTGTTCATAAGACTATTGTCATTTCACTCACTTTTAAGAGCTATATCAATATATCTTCATTTGTTCTAGATGGCAATGACCTTTCCAGAGATGACCTTGAGAAAAAGGTAATTGAAAAACTGGCCAACCTTCTGATGATGTCGGCTGATGATGTGGACATCACCCAGCCTATGATCCATTATGATGTGGACTCCCTGATTTCTCTGGACATCACAAACTGGATGAGGAAGGAATTCAACCTGCAGATCAATCAGATGGACATCCTCGAAGGAATGACAACTGCTAGTCTTATAGAACAGGCCTGTGCCTAGCTAAAGCCACTTCAGAATATCCTGGCATGATATTACATAGTGTAACTTCATATGTTAAATGTTCCAAATAAATATAAAACTATGTCTAATAAAATTTTTGAAGAATGAAAATTATGGCATTTATTTATCTATGCATCAATATGCTGTACATTGTGGACAACGAAATTATTAAGTCTCACTTATCCATACATGTGGACATGACTGAAGAAGGTATCTCAGTATAATCATAGAAAGCATTGGTGGTGTGCAATTCTATTGAGAGAAATGATTCGATTAATTGCAGAGATATAATTCAACTATCCAATTAGCAGTGTAGATGGCTTTTTACTTATTTATTGTAATGGACATGTTCATGAATTCTCCATTTGTAATCGTTTCTTCCACTAAGGGGATGCAATGGTGGGAACCCAATATTGGTCAACTGTGTTTCCCCCTGTGAGCAATTAAATTAACTGCATTCACAACAACTGCATCTTGGTCAATAGCATGTAATCAGTCTAAGCCGATGTGCTCTTTGAATAGCCTGGTTCATCAATATTGTATTATGTCGATCCAGGCCAGTTGGATAGCCTGAGTCATTCCAAAATATTTAACCATGGATGTCTTGAATAAATTAAAAACTGTTTAACTCAAGACTGGAATTCTTAATATTTCATTGCAACTGATGACACCTTAAACAATTTGAAAGGTCTCAGACACAACTATATGATTAGGAATCTTAAATCTCAGAGTAGCTTAAGATTATGAGCAGTTTGAACTGCGAGAGTACCCTCCAGCTAATGACAGGATCAAGGAATGCTGTGACCACACATTTTTAATATAATTTCTGCATGGATAAAGAATGATATTTCAATGTTGCAAATACCTGTGGATTACAATGTAAGTGTGGGTGAATTATGTTTAATTACATGTTGACCTGAGAGTTCATTCGAGTCTGAACTAGATGTATAGAACTAGAACTAGGTTGAAAGCCCTAGGTTAGGGTGCATCAGCTGCCTGATGACATTTGCAAGCGCCAAACTTTAGTCTGTCTTAGTTCCCAATTTGTTCTCCATTTAGGTATCCCACCAACGATTTGAACTTCGGGTTCAAATGATGATGAATACTGCGGAAAACCTGTATATCAGCTTTTTTATTTAACAAGAGAGACCACAAGGATTGTAAATACTAACATCTATTACAAAAATAATTTAAAGAACTTTTATTTACCAGTTTTACTGGATAAAGTGCTCCATTGAGTCAAGTATCAATATATAGTTGCAAACAACCAGTGAAAAAAATATAAAAAATAAGTTAGATCAATGAAAGCACATATCAATAGTGCTCAAGCAATACTACACTGCTATCATTAAAAGTAATAAAGTACACCGATACTTCAAAATTACTTATGTCCTAATATGTGAAACGTTACATCCAAAGAAAATAAGACTTCCTTTTCAAAATTCATGCTAATCACGTAAATATTTAGATCCAAGCATGGGGTCAGTTGTTCAATTGTCATATTATGTGATTAAATGAAATTATATCAATAAATTTAATTACCAAACTACAAATAAAAATAACCAATCAAATAACTAATTCTTGCTGAAACTCATCACCATTAAGATTAATCATGTTTCCAATGCAAATTGTTATCTTCCGAGACACAAACACAGTGCCAATAACCGATTTTCCAATGGACATTTTATGCGAATGGCTTTTTACCTTTCTCAGATATGGGAGTTTTTTGTGGCCATTCTTCAACAATATGGAATACATTTTGATATTTAGTTTCATTCTTTGATGCCCGAAGAAAATTAGACCCTATTTTATGCCATGTTCTGCAGAGTCATTGACTACATTCAAAGCACCTAGATTATATTCTGCATTTTCAAGGAATGCTTTGCAGGAAGCAGATTTGGTAACATTTATAAAAACTGTATATAGCTCCAGAATGGGGAATAGATACCTTGAACCCGGATTGATGAGGTCTGCTTATTCCATCACAGGAGATATGATTGTTGGAAAAACTGATGTCTCATGACCAGTGCCAAATTTTGACTTGGTTTATTCTCATCAGGTTTCTTGGCTAACAGAGCATTAGCTGCTATTGCTGCTTTTTGGTCTGCATACACCTGAGAGCTGAAGAGTGACCACACACTAAATGCTGTCTTAGGAATGCATGCAAAGCACACCTTGATATGTTGGGACGTATAACTTCACACTGCTGTCTGGTTTTGATGAACTTGAGGTCACATCCATTGTTAACCAGTTCAAAGATGTCTCAGACTTTCTTTACTTGATGTTGGCTTGTAATTGTTCTAGGTGGTAATTTGTTTATTTGATCTTGAAGCAAACATGCGAGTTTTACCTGGCCCCAACCAAAAATTTCACTTGATTTGACTTTAATTTGGAAGGTGGAATCTTATGATCATTCTCCTTTGATGATGATGATGATCCATCATCAGCCATAATTTCATTTCTCCAAAATTCCGGTCATATAGGTCAGAGTCACTTTAACTACAATCTAAGGCACCTAAGAGGTGTCTTTACTCAACCAGCCTTTGGGTGAACAGTGTCCATATGAACGAAAACTGAAGGGCATCAGTGAAGGCCAAGATCTGGGTTGATACGAGAAATTTTAGCAAATTGCTACACTAGAAGGTTAATAGGGTTTGCTGTATGTGCAACAATGAAGCTTTTGTGCACAAATGGCATATTGTTGAATTGGAGCTTCACCTAAATCCTAAAAGGGTTTGCGTATGCCTGTTTATGTTTAGTACATGCACAATGTATGCATCATCAGAGAAATTTTCAGTTTGGCCGATAGCATATTAATGCATACTAATTGTACAATAAATTGGGAAAATTTCAAGAGGATGGTGGGATACCTAAATATAATCCTATTGAAATAAAATTGATCAGAACAGTTTCTCTAAGAGGTAGAACAGATTGAGGACTAAGACAAATTATACTGATTATTACATGTTAAGTATACTGATTATTAATGAAAGTACAAATATCATCGCAGTTCCAAAAAATTATGAAGCATGTCTGCAGCCATCTGGTTGTGCTTGTCAGTAAAATAATTAAGAGTGGCGACATTAACAAGATCAAAGAGAAAGCAGCATTGATGCCAGCCATCACACCACACGGGGCCCCTATCTTCCACATTTTATCAAACTCCATCATGTTTATAGATCGACATTGATGCGGAAATCATCATAAAAAAATGCCACAAACAATAAAAGTTTGGCAGTATTAAAGCTGGTAACCCAGAAAGAGAAATTTGTATCTATGTTTTCCATCATAAAGAAATCCTGATACCACTTATCTTGTGCATGTACACGTTCATATTTCAGACAGTAAATGCATAACTTATGGCTTTTACCAGCAAGGTTGCACAGACAAAAAAGTCAATTCATGACTCAAAGCGGCATATCAAATGAAAACAATAGATAATTATAGGTTGACCATGATAGGGGAGTGACGCCACCATGGTTCTAACCACCCATATGGACACCGCAATCATATGGTCATCTCAGGGTCCACCCTCATCACACTTCGATATATAAACAACTAAGATCCAATCATGGTCATCAGTTCCTCCTCAAGGAACTTACAGATCTCTTCCTTTCACTGTCAACGACTCGGGTAAGTGTTCAAGCATACTGAGAAAGATAGAAAATACAGCCAATTTTTATAGACTTGGAAACCAATCTCATAGAATTGGAAACTTAATAACTGCAGATGACGTCATGTGATTCCAAGACTGGACTGACATAATCAATGGGAGTCCTGGGTTCACATGACATCCTCTGGAGTTTAGCTTCCACGTCTCTGAGCAATACTGGTTTCCAGTTAATGAAATTGGCTGTAATGATTTACTGGAATGGACTTAGTACCATAACATTGTGCCCTATTAGCCTTCAGAGTATAGTTTTATGAATTCAGCAGAAAAAGTTACAGTTGGTTCACTTTAAGTGCTTGCTTTTGTTAGAATTTAGGACATGCTTTACATTTAATCATGTTTGCAAGCAGCCAAATCCTCAATGCCCAACAGCAGGAGATTAAATCATGACACATAACTGTGATAATGACTCATCAAATGCAAGTGAGCAACCATGCATTGCTCATCTATGATGAGTCATAACCACCAGTAATGGAACAGATAGGAACATGAGTCATGATAGCCAATGTTCATATAAATAATAAGCAAAAGTAAGCACTTTATATGAACCCACTGTAATCTTTATTATACAATTAGCATAAAAAATAACAATTGCATAGCCAATTGCCAAAGCAGACACTTTTTAGGTTTTCCTTTATCATCAATTCAGTCACATACAATTTCAGTCACCTATTCCATCATCATGCCTGCTCATGGATCAAAGAGGAAGTCTACTGCTGCTTCTGCTGCTGCTGTTTCTGCTGCTGCTGTTGGGGTTGAGATTAATGACGACAAAAGGAGAAGAACAGCAGAACCTGAGCCTGAAAAAGTAAGATTCTGTTTTTACCCGTATTAAAAATAAAGGGTTTCTGAATATAATAGTGTTCACTTTATTATCATAATATTAATATAACAGTACCTCCCAATTGGTCTTTAAACAAAATCACTTTCCTTTTACAGCCGAAGAGGTTCGGCGATTACATCGACTTCGATGAAGCTGGCCCAGAAGAGAGGTTCTTTCCTGTCGCTGTAGTTGGAATAGGATGTCGAATGCCAGGAAAGGTCAATTCTGTCAAAGACTTCGTGAGAGTCATGGAAGAGAAGGAAGATGTGATCTGTGACATCCCAGCTGACCGATGGGATGTTGAGAAGTACTGGCATCCAGATCCTCACAATGTCGGAACCCATGCCAACAAGAGAGCTGGCTTTGTAGAAAATGTTCACGATTTCGATCACACCTTTTTCAATGTGTCCCCAAGAGAAGCTGCGAACATGGATGTAGAACAAAGAGCACTTTTAGAAGTCACCCAAGAAGCTCTTGATGATGCTGGTGTACCATCTGACAAGATACCTCACACCACTGGAGTGTACATTGGTTGCGGTCTTATGGATCATGGTTTCACAGTCATTGAGGATGCCAAGTGTATGAATGCTTACACACACACTGGTACAGCTCACTCTGTTGCTGCTAACAGAGTATCTTTCGCATACAACATACGTGGACCAAGTGTAGCCATTGATACTGCTTGTGCAGCTTCCCTCACAGCAATGCACTATGGATGCTTTGGTCTTTGGAACAAGGAGTGCCCAGTAGCAATTGTTGGAGGAATCAACACTCTCATTGTCCCAGAGGTCACTGTTGGATTCAGTGCTCTTGGAGTATTGGCTCCTGATGGAAAGAGTTGTCCATTCTCTGCTAGAGCACAAGGATATGTGAGAAGCGAAGGAACTGGTGTTGTTATTCTCAAGCCACTGCACGAAGCCATCAAGAACAAGGACCACATCTACTGTACTATCAGAGGAACATGGTTGGCTGCCAATGGACACAGTCTTAGTATCACAATGCCATCAATTGATGCTCAAGCCGAGCTGATGAAGACCTGTTATGCCATGTTTGGTCTAAATATGAATCAAGTGGATTTCGTTGAGGCTCATGGCACTGGAACACCAGTCGGCGACCCCATGGAAGCTGAAGCCATAGCAAGAGCTTTCTGCATTGGAAATGATGAGAGAAAGAAACCCCTGCCAGTCGGATCATCTAAGAGCAATTTTGGTCACTTGGAATGTGCTGCTGGAATGGTGCAGGTCATCAAAGCTGCACTCATGTGTCAGAATCGCACCATATATCCCAACATCAACTTCGGTGAAGTTAATCCAGCCATTGACTTAGACACCTGGAATATCTGCATCCCAGAGGAGCAGCAAAATTATGAACAAAAGAAAGCTTTTAGGATGGGAGTCAACACATTTGGTTTTGGTGGTGCATTGGCACATATGGTATTTGAAGAATATGTTCAAACAGAGGAAGAAACGCACAAGTCTGGAACAGCTGGTTGGAAGTTTGGATCAAAAGACAAAGGCCGCAAGATTCCTATCCCTCTTTCTGCAAAATCTGGTGCAGCTCTCAAGGCATACTCGGCTTCATGGCAATCATTCAAGAGTGAATATGATGCTGAAGAAGTGGCCTGCTGGTTGGGAACCCGTCGCACTCATTACAGCACTCGAATGGTGGTGTTTGCCGATTCTCATGATGATCTCAATAACAAGCTTGAAAATTACATCCAGAAGGAAGCCAATGATGAGTTAGTCGAAGGTACTTTACCTATTCACGTGGAAGACAGGCCCATTTGCTACATATTTCCTGGCCAGGTCAGATTTATATCATTTACTTTCGCATCAATTACTCAAAAGCTATGGTAGAGATTTTATCGTTGTCTTTTGTATAGCTATTTTAATTCATCCTTGTGCATTCCAGGGCCAACAATCTTTTGACATGGGAAGGACTTTGTACAAAGATGAACCTGTGTTCAGGAAGGCAATAGTTGAATGTGACTATCACTACAAGAAACTGACAGGATATTCATTCCTCCACACATACCACCTCTTCATTGCCTTAGACTCAACCAAAACATACAATCCTGATGTAGTCAATGAGATCCAGGTGTCTCAGCCAGCAATCCTGTTCTTACAGGTAATTTCAATGTCCCTCATCTTTTGGGTTTTAAAATGCTATATTTCAATTGACATGGGATTTTGATTGTTACAAATCTGTTTATTGCTACTAAATCTTTCCAGGTTGGTCTGTTTCATCTGTTTGAACAATGGGGCATTAAACCAACAGCAATGGTTGGACATAGTCTTGGAGAAGTGGCAGCAGCTTATGCCTCAGGAGCTCTTACCTTAAAAGAAGCCATCTTGGTGCAAGTTGCACGTGCAGAACAGCAAGTGAAGTTGGATGGCACAGGATCCATGGCAGCAATGAGAGTGTCCAATGATGAGGCACAGAAATTATGTAAAGATTACAGTGATATTTATGTTGCTTGTGTGAATGCCCATGAGTCAGTCACAATTGCTGGAAGTAAGCATGTCATCAAACAAATTTGCAAGGACCAGCCAACTCAAGCAAAGGAACTGCGAGTGAAATGTGCTTTCCACACACCACATATGGATCCACTTTATGAAGAATTCATGAACGCAACCAAGGATAAGCTATGCAATGGCCATGCTTCCAAGTGCAACTGGTACTCCACTGTCACTGGTGACAAGTACACTGGCCCAGCAACTGCCCAATACTTCTGGGATAACATAAGAAGTTGTGTGGAGTTCCTTGGAGCTGTCAAAGGTGTAATGAGAGATTACGAAAATGTGTTGTTTGTGGAACTGGCTGGTTCAGCCACTCTCTTGTCCTGCGTCAGAGCGATTGCCAAGGCAGAAGACTACAGTCCATCTGGTATGGTTGCCACTGGTCAGCGCAACAAGGATGACCGCATCTCAACACTTCGAGGTTTGGCCACACTCTACACCATGGGATTTGAGATTGACTGGAACAATGTGCTGGGAGATTGTGCTCACTGGATGGTGCTTCCTAAGTATGCGTGGCAGCATCAAACCTTCAGGTATGAAGCGGAGGGCATGCGATCTAGAAGACTCAACCTGGAGGACAGAAGTTACAAGGGTCTGCATGGACTGGTCCGTCTTGAGCAACTGCCCTTCCTCAGGGATCATGTCATCAAGGGCAAGACTGTCTTCCCAAAGGCAGGATATGTGGAATACATGATGCATAGTCATTTTGATGAAAACACTGCTCCGTCTTTGAACAACATCAAGTTTCACCCAGAGCTACTAACAATACCAGAAGAGGTTGATTGTAATGGTGAAATTCCAGAGAGAAAGCAATTGCACTTGTCCACATCCCAGATACAAGGAGGAAAACGCATGGAAGTCACTTGTGATGATCAGGTATATGCAGAGGCTGATGTTACAAACAATTCCAAACTTATAGCTCCATCGATCGACCTGGAAGCTGCCAAGAAAAGATGCACTACCATGCTCTCTGCTGATGACTTCTACCTACGATTTGCTGAAATGGGGATTGATTATGCAGACTACATGAAATTTCGCGCCATATCCAAGGCTCAGATTGGGAACGGTGAAGCCATAGCTTACCTACAGCCCCAAGTAGACCACTGGGAGAGAATCAATACCATCAACCTGGATTCTGCTTTCATTGTGGCATTGGCAGCCCAGGTTAACAACACCACACTTCTAACTCCAACCACAATTGATGCTATCAGGATGTTTATTGCCAAGACACCAAGAAAGCATGAGACCATTGTGTATGCTCATCTCACAAGTAGTGACTCCATGGGGCTCACTGCTGACATCTACATTTTTGATGAAGAAGGTAACATCGTTGCAGAGGTCGTGAATTTCACTGCCAAGAACCTGACAGATGCATATACTAAGGATGTGGACCTCACGCAGTGCATTTACAAAACAGAATATCAACCTGTAAAATCTTGCCTTCCACCAACAAGGTCAATGATAGAATTCTTCAGCAAAAGAAACCTTCAGAAGCTCTACCCACATGAAATGGCATCCATAGATACTGCAGAGTGCTTCAGTCAAAGGATGAAGGAAATTTGTGCTGCATATGCTAAGCTTGCAATCACCCAAACTCCTACATCCCAGTGGCATCAGAAATGTGAGCTCTATGGCAAACGCCTGACAAACATGGTGAATACCATTCCAACCAACATGAATACACTTGAGGACATTCATGCTGCTGTAGCAGAAATTGATGCAGCATGCCCAGAGTACTACCAAGAAACGAAAATGGTGAAGACAATGGGAGATATCTTGGCAGACACACTCAAGGATCCTCGTGGTGCTCTTACAGAGCTCTTCAAAGAAGACATGATGGCTGCTTACTTCATTGACTCCATCTCTACTCGCATATATTATCGTACACTCGGAGACACAATTCGTCAAGCAGTAGATGAGGCTCTGAAACACAAGAAGATTGTTCGCATTGCAGAAGTTGGAGGCAGACTTGGTGGAATGACCCAGTACATCCTGCCATGTATTGAAGACCTCATCAAGGATGGAAAAGTGGAGTATTGCTTCACAGATATCAACATCGCTTTCTTCCATCTTGTTGAAGAGAGGCTTGCCAGCTTCCCCAAAATCCGCTACCTGCAATTTGATCCAGAGAGCGACATTGTGTCACAGAATATCACTCCAAATTCATTTGATTTGGTGGTCTGCCTTGATACACTTCATTGTACAGAAAATGCAGTGAAATGCACCTCACATATCCGTGACATGCTCTGCCAAGATGGCTGGTTAATGACCATGGAATCAACCAACAACCACAACACTCCAGAGATTATCTTTGGATCCTTTGACCTTTGCTGGGTATTTGAAGATAACCGAGGAGATCGTTGCTGGCTTTCACAGAAAGGATGGTCTGATGTTATGACTGCAGCTGGATTTAGTGATGTTGTGGCTGTGTCAACTCCAAATGAGTTCTATCACTCATTGATTGTGGGCAGGAAGACTGACATGAAGCTCCAATACCAGTTGGAAAGCACTGAAGAAGACATGGAAACAGAGAATCCACCAATGTGGGCCCTGGTTCACTTGAACAATGCAGAAATGGCAAATCTTGTTAAGCCACACGTATGCAAGGATGCCAAAATCATATCTGTGAGAAACTTCAAGAACATCCAGAAGCAAGCTGCTGAACACAGCGGCCCTGTAATGGTTGTCTTGTTCTGGAGTGAGGAGGATAAAGACCTGAGTCACATGCTGTCCATCATCAATGCTTGCCACGAATTGGAGAATCCCAATTCCAGGCTTTATGTTGTGACCATTAGTGGAAACAGGGAAAGCAAATATCCCAACACTGCCTCAGCCACTGGCTTCCTCAGGTCAGCAGCCAATGAAATGAAGTCAAATATTTCTTTATACCAGATTGACTTGATTGGAAACTTGGCCAATGGTTCTGCTAAATGCCTTGCAGATTGCCTGTTGAATGCTTGTCACACTGATAGAGAGTTGGTGATCACAGGTGGTTCTGTGCTTGTGCCACGTGTTATCCGTCAACCATGTAAAACGTCTTTATCACATGGTTCTTCAGAGTGGAAACTTGAAGCAGCCAGTGTTGAAGAATCTCTTCTTGACAAATTAGATATCCATCAGTACGAAAGTGGCATGCCAGGACAGCATGAAGTTAAAGTGAAGATTGAGGCTGCTGCCATCACCGGTGTCTCCTCAGATGGTAGACACCTGCGAAGTTATGAGGGAGCTGGAATTGTTAAGTGCACAGGTCCTGGTGTTATTTCTGTCAAGCCTGGAGACAAGGTCATTGTGTATGCTGATAACTGTGCAGCTTCATCCTTAATAGTACCAGTTTCTCAAATATACCCAGTACCAAATGGTTTTAGCTCATCTGAAATTGTTGGAAACGTGACTGCCTACCACGTTGCATACTATTCTCTGATTACACGGGGCCAACTCCAAGCTGGTGAAAAAGTGCTAATTTACTCGGCTGCGAATTCAGTTGGACAAGCTGCCATCATCCTGGCAAAGAAAACTGGTGCGAGTCACATATCGTGTGTGGTTGAAAACAGTCAGCAAAAGGCCTTCCTCAGCCAAATCTATGGTCTAACCGATGTCATGCTTCAGTCAGATGAATGTAACAATGTACTCAGTAATGTTGATGTGGCTTTCAACACAAGCACCATGGACACCATTGAACAGACTTTGGGTTGCCTAGCAGTGGGTGGTCGTTTTTGTCAAGTCAGTGATGGGGACACAGATGCAAAGACAGCAGTGGTTTTATCTTGTCTTGCCAACAATATTTCATTCCATTGGATTGACATGAAGGAACTTGACAAGAAATGTCCAAAGCAAGTGAGGGAAACAAGAGAAAAAGTTCTCCAGTTGCTCAACAACAGAGAAATCCAGACAATCCCAACCAACATGTACAAAATGGAGGAATTCAGACAAGCTTTATCACCAGAAGGATGTAATGCAATTGGAAGGGTTGTTCTTGATGTTTGTCAGGACTTTAAGCCTTCAATGGTGGAACCTGCATTACAACTTTTTTCAGGAGATGGTCTCTACATAGTGACAGGAACTGACTGTGATGTGCATCTTGAAGTTGCCAGATGGATGGTAGAAAAAGGCGTTCGTCACATTGCGTTGGTCAAGGAATCACACTACTCTTCTTGGTTTGAGAAGTCTGCCATTAGATCAATTAAAAAACAGGGAGCTACAGTTTACAAGGTAAAAGCAGATCTGAGCAAAGAAAAGGATGTTATTAGTGTCTTCCACACATTATCCCAGAAAGGAGCACCACAGATCCATGGCATATTCCACCTAGCTGGTGGGGTGCTCTACAAAGATTTAGAATCACTTACCACTGAAGACATCAAATCAGCAATGAATGAAAGAGCTGAGAGCGCTAGACTATTGCATGAAGTTACGAAGAACATGAAGATGAACCTCAAGTACTTTGTAATGTTGTCTTCATCCAAAGCAGCTTGGGGTAACCCAGGTCTAGCACCACTTTGCACATCTTCTGCCTACTTGGATGCCTTAGCACAAAAACGAAAACAAGAAGGTCTTCCTGCTATCTCCATACAAGCTGGATGGCTGCGAGGAGCTGGTTGGCTGAATGACAGAAACAAATTGGCTGACTTGGCCAACTACAGCAAAGGTTCAAGTCTCCATGTCAGAGAGTTCTTGTCTATTCTTCACAAGATTCTTGCCAGGGATGATTTGCCTGCTGTTCTGATGGTTGCAAATGAGGTAAATTTTTTACCAGAAGAAAAATAAACCGTATTATGCTAGGCTGTGAAATTATAATGGTATTATAAATGGTTTTTGGCTGCTCCCTTCATTGTAATGTTTTGATTTTCAGGACTGGGATGCAGTATCAGAATTTGCAAGCAAGGACAGTCTCTTGTTCAGACATTATGCTTCATCTTCAGGAAAACGCAGAGGTATAGCTACCCTTGAGTAATTTTATCTTTAGCTTTATTTTTCTAGATAACTACCAAATCCGCATTTGTTAAATATGCTCTTATATCCATGGAACCTTCTATGAAAAGCTGTTCATAAGACTATTGTCATTTCACTCACTTTTAAGAGCTATATCAATATATCTTCATTTGTTTCTAGATGGCAATGACCTTTCCAGAGATGACCTTGAGAAAAAGGTAATTGAAAAACTGGCCAACCTTCTGATGATGTCGGCTGATGATGTGGACATCACCCAGCCTATGATCCATTATGGAGTGGACTCCCTGATTTCTCTGGACATCACAAACTGGATGAGGAAGGAATTCAACCTGCAGATCAATCAGATGGACATCCTCGAAGGAATGACAACTGCTAGTCTTATAGAACAGGCCTGTGCCTAGCTAAAGCCACTTCAGAATATCCTGGCATGATATTACATAGTGTAACTTCATATGTCAAATGTTCCAAATAAATATAAAACTATGTCTAATAAAATTTTTGAAGAATGAAAATTATGGCATTTATTTATCTATGCATCAATATGCTGTACATTGTGGACAACAAAATTATTAAGTCTCACTTATCCATACATGTGGACATGACTGAAGAAGGTATCTCAGTATAATCATAGACAGCATTGGTGGTGTGCAATTCTATTGAGAGAAATGATTCGATTAATTTACTGTTGCTTAATACAATAATTAAACGGTGTATTGTCATCAGCCAAGTTACATATTACCAGCAGATACCTTAACCCTCACATATTTCACCATATATATACAATTTCAGCTCAATTTATGCTAATTTCTAATATTTATTTATTCCAATATATTTTACATGGGTTGCATCATCAGCACAGCTGTTTTGCAGATGGCCCATAAAAACAATATGTTATATAGTACAATATAGTATAAAAAAAACATTTAAAACAAAAGGCGTATAAAAACAGAAATATATAAAAATAAGATTCATAAAATAATTGAACTAAAATGTGGCCTTTTAAGGCATATTTAAAACCAATCAGGTTGTTTACATCCTTTAAACTTGATAGCAACAAATTCCATAAGATCGCACCAACATAACCAAACGACCTCTCAGCAAACCGACTAGATACATGTGGCACATATACATTCATTGGGTGGCTTCTGGTATTGTCAACTAAAATAGGTAGGGGCCAGCCCATGTATGCACTTCAACATTAGAGTGGTAGTGAAATACTGACATCTTTGTTTGACATTCATCCATTTTAAGCTTTTTACAATATCAAGACCTATTGAGTTTACATAATCAAAGTCATTAGTAACCAACCTTGCAGCATAATTCTGTAACCTCTGTATCTTACTAATATTATAATTACTTGTTGGACCCCAAACACTTATTGCATAATCGATACGTGGCTAAACTGCTGTTGAATATATTTTACACATCACTTGAGATGACACAATACCTTTCAGTCTGTGTAATCTATTCAATTTGGCTGCAACATTACCACAAAGTTTGTTAACATACTCATCCCATAATAAATGATTATCAATCCTCATGCCAAGATAGTTAGCACATTCAACATAGTTTAAATTAGTCCCATCAATGGTGATGTCTAAACAATCAGAAACTTTTTTCTTCCTAGATGATAATAGCATGACTTCACTTTTGGAGATATTAACATGCAGTTTGTTGTTTTTGTACCAATCGTTCAACTGAGTTACACACAATTGTAACTTTCCTTCAACTTCCTTCACAGAGTTACCATGACAATAGACAATTGTGTCATCAGCATATAGATTGCATACTCCCACATTTGAATTTTGGCTGATATCATTAACAAATAACATAAACAATATTGGCCCGAGCACTGATCCCTGGGGGACACCAATAGTAACATTATTCTTTTGTGACAGTTCTTGATTATGAAAAACAACTTGAGTTCTGTCATCCAGATAGTCTGAAAACCACTCATACTCAATATCAGAGATCCCATACTAACCCAACTTTTCCTTAAGTAATTGATGATCAATTGTATCAAAACATTTTCTGATATCCAAAAGACAAATGCCAGTTACTAAACCATCACACATATTATCAATCCACAAATCTACTACCCTGTGCATTGCAGTCTGAGTGTTATGCATTGGTCTGTAAGCAGACTGATCAATGACAATGAGATTATGAGATAACAAATATTGCAGCAATTGTCTTTGTAAAACTTTTTCAACCACTTTAGCTATGTGGCCAATTACACTTATTGGTCTGTAGTTATTTTTATCATATTTTGAGCCTTTGCCCTTGAGTACAGGTGTCACTCTAGAACATTTCCAGTCACATGGTAATTTTGAACTTAACAGGGATGCATTTATAATCTTGACAATGACAGGTGCAATTATATCACAAGAAATGTGCAATAGCTTATTATCAAAACCCAATACATCATTTGAGGAATCTGAACCAAAAGACTTGATAATTTTGATAACACCAGAAGTATCACATTGGCTAAATGTGAATCTATGGACACATGGAGGATTTTTCCACTTTAGTGGTTGATTTCTATAACAATTCATATTTTCATTCGCAACAGTATGACCAATATTAGCAAAGTAATCATTAAAACCTTGAGAACTTATATCTTTAGGAGCTGTTTCATGTATATTTTTACCAGTTAGATTGTTAATCTTTTTCCAGAATTGTTTAGGGTCATTAACATTATAACATAATTCATTCTCAAAATATATGCATTTTTCAGACTTTATCTTTAAAGTGACCTCATTTCTTAGACTCTTATATGCATTCTAAATATTTAAACATTTAGAACGAACAGCCTTTTTATGCAAATAGTCTCTTTTATACATCAAATTAATAATGTCTTTAGTCATCCATGGGCAGTATCGATTCTTCAGTCGCATTGACTTCATTGGTGAATGTTTCTCAGATACTTCCAGGAATGTTGTCTTGAATTGTTGCCACAGTTGCTCAGGATCATGTGTTGCTTGATTGTTTGTTGAGTCACAAACAGAGTCTTGTTGTAGTTTGGTTACCAGGTCATTTAAGAAGTCATTGACCTCGAAGTGTTTATAGTCGTCGTTATTCGTGTAGGTGTTTTGACCAGTTGCAAACATAGTTTCTACGCCATGCACTAGATTAGTGGCCAGTGTAGTATTCGACTTATAGTCATAGTTTAAATCCCTCAGAAGAACTACTTTTTCAGATAAACTCACAACCTGTTCAATTAGGTCCAGCATTTGATCAAGATAAGCAGTATCACTTCTGGGTGGTCTATAGATATTTCCAACAATATATTTCCTTTTGTTTATTTCAAGGTTAAGCCATACACACTCGACATCATCAGCAACAACATTCACTTGGCTATAAGACAATCTGTCACTTATATAAAACATCACACCACCTCCATGTCTGTTCCGGTCTTTACGTATCACAGAATAACCTTCTAAGGCGATTTCACTGTCTTTAATGGTATCATCAAGCCATGTCTCACCCACTCCAAGGACTTGTATTCCATTATCATGTATCAAATGATGAATTTGGTCAATTTTTGTTAAAATGCTCCGAACATTTATGTAGCCAATAACAATGTCAGTTTCACTGGATCTTTTGCCACATACTTGCTGCTTATTTGGTCTATCACCAGTAAAGTTGATCATAAAACTTTTATCATGTTGTACAAGACTAGGCAATGTAAGATTGCTCTCTCTTCATGGCCTAGCCTCTATTGGGAACAGTTTTTGGCCTTGTGACCCAGTCGTTTGCAGGTATAGCAGGTTACCTTATGCCCATGTCTGCAGCTATGGGATACATGGTTAGCCTCACCACAAAACCAACATGTTTGTTCAGCCTGTTGGTCATTGTGATCTCGATCATTGGTTGATCTTAAATGGTTCAGTCTCAGTTGGTTCTGTTTATGAGTTCGTCCAAAACTTCTTCTGGTCTGTACTTCATGCCAATCACCTTTGTTTTTCAGTTCATCATGTTTATCATCCTGTTGAACATTTTGTTTCTTCTTATGCTTCACAACATTTCCATTGACAGCTTTGGCACTGGTCTTCAGCCTCATATTTTTCACAAGGCGGTTGGTTCCCTTGTTGTTTAAGTGGACACCATCACCTAAGAGATATCCATCATTCGGTGTGCCATCATTAAGCTTAAAGGTGGGGTCGTTGTTGATGAAGGTCACACCCTCATCTCGTGCAATAGTGGACAGACAGACATTCAGGATGTCCACTTTCTCTTGGTATTCTTCAAAATCAGATATAGGTGGAATGCTTACAACACTTATGTCTCTAGGGTCATTGACCTTGGTCTTGGCAGTTGAGACAATATCTTTGAACAATTTGGACACATCTTCACCATCATACTCTTCAGTGTTGCAGTTGTTGGTTCCAACACAGCATACAATGCTGGGTTTTAACCAGCTTGTTTTCATCTACATCTCTAATCAGGGAGTCCCCAATCAGTAGAGAGTGTTGATCACTATTGTTGAAGCCTTCCCACACTTTTTGGTTTAGTTGCAGCGATAGTGAACTGACCTGCACCTTCAGAGCTGCATTTTCTTTCTTTAGGTTCTCACACTTAGTTTTGATCTCATTTATGACATCATGAGATTTCTGATGATCTGCACTGATCTTCTTAACATTTTCATGCATTTCCTGTAGTTGACTAAGTATTTGTGAGATATTTCCTGGCACACAGCGACATCTGGTACAGTGCCAAATGCCCTTATCTTCATTCTTGAGTTTCACGCACTCTTCGTGGTACCAGTGCATGCAAAACAACAACGAATCATTTCCAAAGTTTTTTTTATCCTTTTTTCCTTTCATATTTGCATGTAGATAGACACCATTGATCAGCTGTTATCTCATGGCTGTCATCACTAACAGCTTCCCTATTGTTACTCATTGTAACCGGTTACAGTCTTTATGCTTCACAGGTGTTCTTAGTTGTTCACACCTTTGGACAATTTTCTTTTAATCTTCTTTGACAAAATCAATATTTTCATGCATCAGTGATCAAAATGGACGATAATATAGAATATTTCCTTGCTGGGCATGAAATGATAATTAAACTGTCATAAAAAGTCACCTTCTAGTCATAGCAATGGCACAATGTGGTCATCTCTGTGATCCTAATATAGTTTATTAAGTGGGTTTTTTTGGTCAATTTATCAAGGAGACACAAACCACAAAATTAATACCTCACCAAAATAAGTTCTGAAATGTGAATTGGAGCTATATACAGTGGCTGTCAAAACAGGGTAACACATTTTAAAATTTTTCCAAACTACAGCATCCACAAAAATGAATAACAACCAATGTTGTGAATTGGTAACTGCAGAGATATAATTCAGCTATCCAATTAGCAGTGTAGATTGCTTTTTACTTATTGTAATGGGCATGTTGTTTTTGAATTCTCCATTTGTAATCGTTTCTTCCACTAGGGGGCTGCAATGGTGGGAACCCAATATTGGTCAACTGTGTTTCCCTCTGTGAGCAATCAAATTAACTGCATTCACAACAACTGCATCTTGGTCAATATCAGTCTAAGCCGATGTGCTCTTTGAATAGCCTGGTTCATCAATATTGTATTATGTTGATCCAGGCCAGTTGGATAGCCTGAGTCATTCCCAAATATTTAACCATGGATGTCTTGAATAAATTAAAAACTGTTTAACTCAAGACTGGAATTCTTAATATTTCATTGCAAGTGATGACACCTAAAACAATTTGAAAGGTCTCAGACACAACTATATGATTAGGAATCTTAAATCTCAGAGTAGCTTAAGATGATGAGCAGTTTGAACTGCGAGAGTACCCTCCAGCTAATGACAGGATCAAGGAATTCTGTGACCACACATTTTTAATATAATTTCCGCATGGATAAAGAATGATATTTCAATGTTGCAAATACCTGTGGATTACTATGTAAGTGTGGGTGAATTATGTTTAATTACATGTTGACCTAAGAGTTCATTCAAGTCTGAACTAGATGTATAGAACTAGGTTGGAAGCCCTAGGACTGTAGATGTCTCTTGTTTTGAAAATCTCCCAAACCAGGTAAACTTTGATGTCACCAGACAATGTTTGTACTGGATTTGACTGTGCTTCATTACATTCTCCAGTAAGCCGTATAAGTTTTCATTGACCTTAACAAGATGGCAAGATAGGCCATACAGAGGTAGAAATGAACTTCAAACAGAACAATGATTTTGATACAAAAATCTTGCCTATATAATGGGTGTGCAAAAACCTTTTCCAAACTGTATGTGTAACATGGCATGAACCCGTTTTCTCTTTTTCTCTCTCATCTCATTAAACAACCCTTGTGAGTGGCAAGTGCCTGCTTCAGAGGGCTGCTTGCCATAATCCAGCTGATGATCTTGAAAACTTTGTTTTTCTCATATTCTTTATACAATTTGCTTACCTTGGCATGAAGTATTTCTGCAAACATCTTTGATCCTCTGTAGTCTTGAGTATCATTGGTGATTGAGTAATCACTTTTATTGCCAACTTTTGTGCTGATAAAACCTGTCAAAATGTGACAATCAATTGAAAAAGAGAATATCTTAGATAATATCAGTTTTGTTAAAGGTAGGTATACAATGTTGGAATGATAAAGGTGCCAGTGTGTCAATTAGTATTTCATTCTTCTTAAAAAAATATCTGTATAATACCAGTTATTAATCCAATATAATTACCAGTGTAATCATTAAACAAGACTTCAGTTACTTTCAAATACATATGTACTTATAAAAAGACATAAAATACAAAATACTTCTTGATTTTGGAATTAAATTTAAGTTGCCAAATGTTAGTGCACGTGGATGTGTACAGGACATTCATTCTAAAAGTTAAATTAGAATAATTCCAGTAATTAGTGTAATAAATCATGTAGAGAATAAACGTAGTGTAAACTTAGTCATGATTAATATTTATATGTGTTTAGAATTGATTATATGGCAAAACAGGTGATATGTCATCCACATTAGTTATGCAATAAACAAAATTGAAATCAATCCTTATATCAATCAATATTTTCTAGCCATTTCTTTGTAATTGTTGTCGCTATACTTGTGTACTCTGTGTTGGCTGGGACAATATATGATGTATCATGACCTGAATGATCAAAATTTCAAACGATATGTGTGCAGATGGATGGTTTAGTTGTTAAGAGACTCCAGAGTTTAAATTGTATTCTGTCTAATTGTACAGACAAGTCTTCTGACCATAGCCTATTGTTTGAAATAAAGCATGAATTGGCACAAAGTAGTCAGGAATGTCCGCAATAAGTCAACTGTAATTTTCTGATTTTAAAAACCTCTTTGTAACATTTATGTGGTAATTTAAAAAAAAAGTCTTGTATCACTACCATGATAGTTTTTGCTTTTGTCATCAAGTTAACCAACAGAATTTATATTATAATTGAAAAATATGGCACACAGTAAATCACAATTATTACAGTTTTTTAAGTTATTGCTAATATTTCTGTTCATTTTGAGCTTCTCTGCTCAAGTGTCCAACAAGTTTCTCTCGAAAGGTGGCCCCACAATCCAGTGCGAAGCACCGGCCTTTCTGATAACCGATTTGCTGCTTCCCTGAATCGGAGAGAGAAATGCGTCCACTCGTCGTCTGCACGCAAAGTAGTGTGATTAATACATCTAAACTATTTTATCAATGAAGCTACTCATGGCCAATCCTCACAATTATAACTTAACACTGGGGTATTAAAAAATAAGGAGCATACTAGCTTCTGTCACTTATTCCACTTTCTCCTATGAAACCCATATTATAAAAATTGATCTGCTGAGGAATTACTTGATGGTCCAGAACTATAATATTTTGGCATTTCTGAAACTTGGGTAGATGCTTCTATTCCTAATTCTGATTTAAATATCTTTGATTTTCTGCCACCTTTTAGAAGATTGTACGAGACACTCTATAGGTTGTATGGTTTACGTAGCAGGAAACTTGCCCACTAAGAGGAGAACTGAACTTGGCTAGTTTTTTAAAAAATAGTTTGTGTAGAAGTGAAAGTGTTTGGCCAAAGCATGATAAATTCGTAATGTGTATTGGGCACCAAATTTTGATAATTACCTTTTGCAATGACCTGAAATCAATTTTTGATGCAGCTTCAACTGCAGGAATGAATGTTGTTGTTATGGGTCACATGAACTGTTGCAATAGTGCATTTTGGGCTGAAGACCATACCACTCCCGAAGGCAGAAACTTTGCTCAAATGTTACATGAACTCACACATATTACAAACCGCACATTGACTTGTTTTGACTTAACTTTTGCAAGCAAATCTGAGCTCATCCTAACTAGCGGGACCCACAGTCCAATTGAAAATCTTGATCATAATATTATCTATGCTGTTCTGAATGTTACACGTGATAAGTGCAGATGCTACTCTAGAAAAGTCTGGAACTTACAGCGTGGCACTTATGGGAGGTTAAGGGAAGCAATTAATAATACTGATTGAGAATATACAACACTTCTAATTATGTTCATACAGTTGTTAAAAAATTGGGTGAATCATTTTCTAGCCATTGCCGAGGATAAAATTCGCAATTATTTGCCCCAAAGATAAATCATAAATGAATTTGATCAGTGATAAGGATAAAAAGAACGATTGCGATCTACAAATTTACACAGGAAAAGTCATAATGACTTCTTAAATTTCCAATATCTTAGAAGGGATGTAGTAGCTGCCATTCATGAAGAAAAATATATATATATATCACCGATTTTTCTGAAGTGAAATTGGCAACCTTGACCTTTGACAAGTAGGTCATCACCCCATGTAAATGAATTAACTAGGTGCTGTTAAAATTTTTACTTGATACGCAATCTTTAAAAACATGGGTCAAGTTATTTCAGGATTTGTCTGCAGCACAGTAGGGTTTATGACATTTGTGGCGTTTTCTTTTATGTGGAGCTAGTTGTGCAGTAATATATCCGAATGACAGAAAAATTGCCAGATTTCCATATTTGGAATAATTCCATTGTGACCGTGTCCTTTGACCTCCAAGGTCTTTACCAAAGTTGCATTCCACTCTTTGCTATTAATTCTTATAATTAGGTGAAACTGGATTATAGAGCGGAAAGCGAACGAATTTGGCTGCGAAGCTGACGCTCCTTCCAGTAACATACATGAACACCATGCTAATGAATTCTAATGAATTCAATGTGATAGTAATAAATTCAATGGGATAGCTATCACGGATTTCAGAACGTCACACTACAAACTGGAACTGGATTTCACTGAAGCTCGACGCTGCAGAAATCGTGTAGTCAAATGCTAAAAAACTAATTTAAAAATAAAAGTTTATTCATTTGAATAAGTTGAACTGCCAATTTATGCTATAATATTAAAAAATAAAACTAACTATCACGACATGCCTGCATGCATCACACTGTGATTTAAACAGAGGGCAACACTACACTTAAGTCACCAGCCCCCTAGCGGTAATTCTAGACATTCAACAGCATTGACAACGTCAATTGTATTACTACAATATCCTTAGATTGCCAAACAGACCACAAAATGCATTGTTATAAACCACAGCTCCGCTCCTCCGGACACTGGCAAAATACATATTAGAATCGTGTTATTTCACAAAGGTTGTGTAATGTTGAAAAATGAAAACTTTGATTCCATGCCAAGCATGCTCCATAACAGGAGGTTTTTGGAGGTGACATATCACAAAGTGAACCATTTTTCATGATGTATTCTAGGGACGTAATATCTATTGTTTCTTGTGTTTAATGAGTTGTCATTTGTCTTGTTGGGAGATATTCATTGAGAATGTTATTATTTAGTTTAAAATGTGTAGTTTCAGTTTCCTTATGTCTTGCACAGAAAGGATAAGCTGGGATGTTGCTCATGGATGGTGCATTCCCTGGCCAGAAGTTGAAACTGGGCCCTTCAGAGGAGCATCAAATTTCTTGCCATCAATTGAAAACTAAATGATATAATTTGTAGTTTGATTTTGTGCTTTGTTGGTGTCGGGAAAAAAAAAAAAAGTAAAACAAATTTATTATCATTTTATTCACAAATAATCTGGATAACTATACCCATACATTTTTAAATCATCTTCATAAACTTCATGAATGTTATCAAGGATGTCATTACTGATTGTTGCATAATATTCCTGTATGCTTTTGTTACCTTTGCTTTTGTTTTCTGTTGGCAGTTCAAGTTTATTATCAAACATATATTTCAGGACAGTTGGAGCATCTTGTAATAGTGTTTCTGTCCTTCCTATGAAATCAAAGTCAAGAAAACAAGGATTGATGAGGCTTTTATATTGGACAAAATGTAAATTAACCCCTTTCTGTGCAATTAATTTGTCTGTAACATACTGAAGGCACTCGTTGAAGGTGATATTGAATTCAGCCATATTTTGTATTTCTGCATTATTTCTGTATATTCTGTTAATATCATTTGCAATTTTAATAAATTGTCTATAATCCTCCTTTTCTGGTATCTTTTCCAATTTGTTCTTATAACCTGATAATAAGCGTTCGTAAGGATTCCTTACAAATATGAATTTAAAGAAATCCTTGAATTTTGTCCTTATTTCAGCTGGTGGATACATGCTCAAATATTTTAAGCCAAAGAATTTGAAAACCTTAGGCTTGTGAAATTGTCCAAACTGCAAAGAAGAAAAGAAAATGATTTAAGAAAATTAAATCAAGAAAATAGCATACGAAAAATTTGTGTGAATAAAGAAGTAAGTAGTTTCTCATGCTGTAAATTTGGTCATGATATATACTATGCAATTCAGTTTGTTTTTAATTATTATTATATATATTTTTTTAATTAGAATGATATGTTTTTGGCCACCTGTTTGTCTTAAAGTAGTTCTGTGCTAGGTAATCTCCAAAATTGGCGTTCTGCTACTCTGACATTAGTGATATTCTCAACTGAATAATGGTATGGGATAGTGTAATGTAGGCCTACATGTGGTCTAGTTATTTGGATATAATTTCTTGCCTAGGGTATCAAGGTAGTTGGTACCTATTGTGACCTTGGACTAATTCTGACCCTGATTTTGAACCACTAGCTCAGAGAGGGAGTTGTTTTTCAAAAACTACAGGTGGCAGCACCATAAAGATCTGCAATGTTAATGTGCACAGACACCTGTGACATCACAGCCAATTATACTAAAATGATTCACTCAATGGTGCAGTGGAACATACTGGTAGAGTGGAATGTGGGTGAAAAGACAACATTTATACTTAACTTTCTTGTGTTGTCAGTTTTTTAAATATGTAAAAACATCTAATAAAATCATGGCTCATAGCCCAAGAAATTGGAGCAATCACATTGGTATTTTGATAATCAATCTCTTAAAATCAAGCAGTTGATAAAAGTAGGATCCATAATAAATTTTTACTTGTTTTTTAAGTCATATTTAATTTCTTAATGTTTGGAGCAGCATGAAATGACACACATGATCCTAAAAAGTCAAACCACAACTTTCTAACCCAGAAAAGCTCCTCTCTTTACCAACTAACTTCAAGTTTCCTGTCTTTCCAATGATAATTTGCTAACATTTCTGTCCATTTTGTGCTGCTCCATGCCTTTTATGAAAACATATGACCAAAAAAAAACTTTTATTTCTAATCACATTCAGACCTAGCACCAATAGTCCAACACCCTACCTTGGTCAATTCAATGGATCAGTTTGTTCCAGGACAGAATTACACAGGTACTAACCTGTCTCCTAATTTCTTTCATGATCATGGTTGAATTCCAGTGTGGGTACATTCTTTGACATTTGGAGGTAGACATGACCATCATTAGTTTCCAGGTTGTGCAGGCAACCTTTGGCAAGGAGCAGTAAATTACTTTTCTTTCTGTGTTTACAAGACACCTGTTGTCTCCATGCCTATAGTGGAAGAAAGAAAAGTGAAAGTATGAGACAGTGGATTCCATCAGAATGTCTCACAACCAAGACTATCTCATAAATAAGACCACTATTTTCCAGACCCAATTTTATTCTTGGCATTTGACAATTGTCTTACTATCTAATAGGATGGTTGACACACCATGTCTATACATTTCGTAAGCTCTTATACGACGAGTTTACGTGTTTACCCAATAGTACTTGGAATTGTTGCAAAACAGTACAAATGCATATTATCAAAATGGCACTCACACACATACATTTTTCATTAGCTGGGTGGCCTAGTGGTCAAGACTCCACTAAATTAAAAAAATTCCAATCTCAACCTGTTCTACTCTTTAAATGGGCTGTCACCTCAAAGCCAAGCGACCTAATTGTACATGTTATTGCTTGTCTACTAACCTAAACTGAATTAATCAATGTCTCTTATAGTCCATAGGCTGGCTTATAGTATTAAAGGTCTAAAAATAGAATTACAGAATAATTAGATGTCCATGTGCTGAGTTTATGCAATCCTTGTAAAATGCAACCAGTTAATTTAAAAAAAGTGGCCAAACTGTAAAAAATATGAATCTATTTCTCCTGTTTTTCTAAGCGAAGATTTCTCAAGTAAATATACAGCCTATCAGCTCCATAGTTTACCCAATTATGTAGTTTAACAAGGTTAACTGAGAAAAAAGGCCATGATTAGGTAACTTTTGTTTTAAAATGACAGCTGTTATGTGGAGTAGAAAAGACGTAGTGGTAGAAAAAAATTGTTTTGCACATCGAGCCAATCTTAGTTTGTTGCATGGCACATTGTATTTATGCCAAGAAACATTACAGCCAAATGCAAGGAAGCGTAGTCCAGTTCACTCTGTAGAGTGTGCTTACACACTGTGTGGAATTTATGGCCACTCATGTGTAGATGTCTTTTGTTTTGAAAATCTCCCAAGCCAGGTAGACTATAATGTCACCAGACAATATTTGTACTGGATTTTACTGTGCTTCCTAAAATTCTGCAGTAAGCCGTATAAGTTTTCATTGACCTTTACAAGTTGGCAAAATAGTCCATACAAGGTAGAAATGAACTTCAAACAGAAAAATGATTTTAATAACAAAATCTTGCCTATTTAATGGGTGTGCAAAAACCTTTTCCAAACTGTATGTGTAATGAACCCGTTTTCTCTTTTTCTCTCTCATCTCATTAAACAACCCTTGTGAGTGGTAGGGGCCTGCTTCAGAGGGCTGCTTGCCATAATCCAGCTGAAGACCTTGAGAACTTTGTTTTTCTCATATTCTTTATACAATTTGCTTACCTTGGCATGAGTTTCCAATAGGTATTTCTGCAAACATCTTTGATCCTCTGTAGTCTTGAGGCTTGAGTATCATTGGTGATCGAGTAATCACTTTTATTGCCAACTTTTGTGCTGATAAAACCTGTCAAAATGTGACAATCAATTGAAAAAGGAGAATATATACACACTTAGATAATATCAGTTTTGTTAAAATTAGGCATGTAATGTTGGAATGATAAAGATGTCAGTGTTTCAGATCAGTATTTCATTCTTCTTAAAAAATATCTGTATAATACCAGTTAATAATCCAATATAATTACCAGTGTAATCATTAAACAAGACTTCAGTTACTTTAAAATACATATGTACTTATTAAAAAGTCATAAAATACAAAATACTTAAGTTGCCAAATGTTAATGCACTGAGTACAGGACATTGATTCTAAGTTAAAATTATAAACAAAATACCAAAATATACATACCATAATAATTGAGATAACTGAGCATTAGAATAGTTCCAGTAATGAGTGTAATAAAACATGTAGAGAATAAACGTGGTGTAGACTTCATCATGATTAATATTTATATGTGTTTAGAATTGATTATATGGCAAAACAGCTGGTATATCATCCACATTAGTTATGCGATAAACAAAATTGAAATCAGTCCTTATATCAATCAATATTTTCTAATTGCATTTCTTTGTAACTTTTGTCGCTATACTTGTGTATTCTGTGTTGGTTGGGACAATATATGATGTATCATGACCTGAATGATCAAAATTTTAAACAATATGTGTGCAGATGGATGTTTTAGTTGTTAAGAGACGTTTAAATTGTATTCTGTCTAATTATACAGACAAGTCTTCCGACCATAGCCTATTGTTTGAAATAAAGCATGAATTGGCATTAAGTAGTCAGGAAAGTCTGCTATAAGTCAACTGTAGTTTTCTGATTTAAAAAAAAACCTCTTTGTAACAATTATGTGGTCATTTAAAAAAATGTCTTGTATGACTACCATGATAGATTTTGCTTTTGTCATCAAGTTAACCAACAGAAGTTATATTATAATTGAAAAATATAGCACACAGTAAATCATAATTTTTACAGGGAGTTTTTTTAAAGTTATTGCTAATATTTCTGTCCATTTTGAGCTTCTCTGCTCAAGTGCCCAACCAGTTTCACGTGTCCAACCAGTTTCTCTCGAAAGGTGGCCCCACAAACCAGTGTGAAGCACCGGCCTTTCTGATAACCGATTTGCCGCTTCCCTGAATCGGAGAGGAATGTGTCCACTCGTCCTCTGCACACAAAGTAGTGTGATTACTACATCTAAACTATTATCTTAAAGAAGCTACTCATGGCTAAAACAACAATTTTACACAATGAACTATTTCCTACCAAATCTCCTTATCCCATGTGGGGATGTTGAACTAGTGGGACCCACAGTCCAATTGAAAATTTTGATCATAATATTATCTATGCTGTTCTGAATGTTACACGTTATAAGAGCAGCTGCTACTCGAGAAAAGTCTGGAACTTAAAGCGTGGAACTTATGGGAGGTTAAGGGAGGCAATTAATAATGCTGATTGGAAAAGATACAACACTTCAAATGATGTTCATACACTGTTAAAAAATTGGGTGAATCATTTTCTAGCCGTTGCCAAGAATAAAATTCGCCATTACTTGGTGACAATTTGCCCCAAAGATAAATCATAAATGAATTTGAGAATTAGATCATTGATAAGGAAATGAAGAGCGATTGCGATCTAAATATTAACACAGTAAAATTCATAATGACTTCTTAAATTTCCAATATCTTAGAAGTGATGTAGTAGCTGCCATTCATGAAGAAAAAAAAAATATATATATATATCACCGATTTTTCTGAAGTGAAAAACACTAAAGATTGGTGGAGATTGACTCATTTCCAAGAGATGGTGCACTGGTCTTAACTGATAGTGCTGACAAAGCAAACTTGTTTAATAAGCATTTTATAAACCAGGCTACACTTGAAGAACCCCTAGTCGACACATTAGCTGAACCTACTGCCCCATCTTTATTTATCAATGACAGGACCAGAGTGTTTATGCCTTTTGAAGTATTCAACATCCTGTATAAGCCAGATCCAAGTAAGGCCACTGGCCCGGATGAAATTGGTAAGTTAATATTAAGTGAAGCAGCATTTCCCTTGGCTGCACCTTTATGTAAACTTTTCAACTTTTTCCTCCAAGGAGGAGTTTTTCCGATACTTGGAAAATTGCCAATGTTTAACCCTTGTACAGCAAAGGTGACCCAACCTTGTGCACCAATTACAGGCCTATTTCCCTCTTGCCTTGTGTTGCCAAGGTTTTTGAAAAGTTAATTTTTAATCATATTTTTGGTTTTCTCACATCAAACAATCTGCTGAACAGCTGTCAGTCAGGATTTATTCCCAAAGATTGTACCATTAATCAACTAATCTGCATTTTGAACAAGCTCCATCAATCTCTTGATATTAATGAAGAGGTTATTGCCATGTTCTTAGATCTTACTGCAGCCTTTGATAAGGTTTAGCACAACAAACTTTTACACAAACTTCATGCAATTGGTATTGTTGGAAACATTTTCAATTGGATTGAGTCCTACCTTTCTTATCGTAAACAGCGTGTTACCCTTGATGGCTGTAGTTTTAGTTTATTAAATATACGCATGGGTCTAGGACCATTATTATTATTATTTTATTTACGTTAATGATATTACAGTTAACGTACTTAGTGATGTGTATCTCTTGCTGATGATACTTGTATCTTTCACACTATATTCCCAAATATGTCGGAGACTGTAAATGTTCTTAATGCTGATCGCGAAAATATAGATAAATGGGCAAAGAAGTGTTTTATAACAGTCAATGTTGAAAAAACTGTCTTTATGGTATTTAGTAATAAGCGGGAAAGAACCAATGTCCCTCCTGTCAAACTCAGCAATGTTACTGTTTCAGAGGTCTTCACTCATACTCATTTGGGTTTGACACTTCAGTGACCTTTCTTAGGACAAGCATATCTGTGGTATTATTTCTAAGGCAAACAAATGTCTTGGTCTTCTCAAAAGGGTCAAATATACAGCCTCCAGACTGGAGGCATAAACACTCTGAATATTACTTGTTAGGAGATATTCATTTAGAATGTTATTATTTAGTCTAGAATTTGTGTAGTTTCAGTTTCCTTATGTCTTGCACAGAAAGGATAAGCATTTTCTTAAATAAGTGTTGGGCGTGTGCTTTGAATTTACTATTGCTCCTATGGCTTTCTTTTGTAATTGGAAAATGGTTTTTGTTTTGTATCCCCATATTAATGTACCATAATTAAGATGAGAGTGTAGGAGAGAAAAATAAATAGTTTGCAGTGTTTCTTCAGGAAGTATGTTTTTTAGTCTGTGTAAGATACAAATGTATTTAGAGATTTTCTTGGAGATATCTTAGTGATGATCATTCCACTTTAGATGTTTCTGAAGTTGTATTCCAAATGTATTTATATTTTCCAAAGTTTCTAGATTGGTTTGGAAAGTGCAGCCCTCTAAGGCATGTTCTTGCCACTTACGAGGGATAAATAATGAGGTGAGCGAGAGGAGCTATTGGAGTTAAACATTTACCTCCTGGACACTGAGTACAAGGGACCACCAATTTAATGTCTCATCTGACATCCAGCTGGGATGTTGCTCATGGAGGGTACATTCCCTGGCCAGAAGTTGAACTTGGGTCCTTCAGAGGAGCATCAAGTTTCTTGCCATCAATTGAAAACTAGATGATATAATTTGTAGTTTGATTTTGTGCTTTGTCGGAAAAAAAAGAAAAATTAAAACAATTTTATTATCGTTTTCTTCACAAATAATCTGGATAACTATACCCATACATTTTGAAATCATCTTCATAAACTTCATGAATGTTATCAAGGATGTCATCACTGATTGTTGCATAATATTCCTGTATGCTTTTGTTACCTTTGCTTTTGTTTTCTGTTGGCAGTTCAAGTTTATTATCAAACATATATTTCAGGACAGTTGGAGCATCTTGTAATAGGGTTTCTGTCCTTCCTATGAAATCAAAGTCAAGAAAACAAGGATTGATGAAATTTTTATAGGGGACAAAATGTAAATTTACCCTTTCCTGTGCAATTAATTTGTCTGTAACATACTGAAGGAACTCTTTGAAGGTGATTTTGAAATCAGCAATATTTAGTATTTCTGCGTTATTTCTGTATATTCTGTTAATATCATTTGCGGTGTTAATATATAGTTCATAATCATACAATCCTGGTGTCTTTTCCAATTTGTTCTTATAAGCTGATAATAAGCGTTCGTAAGGATTCCTTACAAATATGAATTTAAAGAAATCCTTGAATTTTGTCCTTATTTCAGCTGGTGGATACATGCTCAAATATTTTAAGCCAAAGAATTTGAAAACCTTAGTCTTGTGAAATTGTCCAAACTGCAAAGAAGAAAAGAAAATGATTTAAGAAAATTAAATCAAGAAAATAGCATACGAAAAATTTGTGTTAATAAAGAAGTAAGTAGTTATTCATAATCTGAACTTGTGTGATCAATTGTGATAATGTGTAATGTCTTATGAGCAAAAACTCTACCAGTATGTTCCACTGCATCATTGAGTGAATCGTTTTAGTATAATTGGCTGTGATGTCACAGGTGTCTGTGCACATTAACATTGCAGATCTTTATGGTGCTGCCACCTGTAGTTTTTTAAAAACAACTCCCTCTCTGAGCTAGTGGTTCAAAATCAGGGTCAGAATTAGTCCTAGGTCACAATAGGTACAAACTACCTAGGCAGGAAATTATATCAAATAACTAGACCACATGTAGGCCTACATTATACTATCCCATACCATTATTCAGTTGAGAATATCACTAATGTCAGAGTAGCAGAATGCCAATTTTGGAGATTACCTAGCACAGAACTATTTTAAGACAAACAGGTGGCCAAAAACATATCATTCTCATTGAAAAAATATATATAATAATAATTAAAAATAAATTGAATTGCATAGTATATATCATGACCAAATTTACAGCATGAAAAGACAACATTTATACTTAACTTTCTTGTGTTAGTATTTTTAAATATGTAAAAACATCTAATAAAATCATGGCTCATAGCCCAAGAAATTGGAGCAATCACATTGGTATTTTGATAATCAATCTCTTAAAATCAAACAGTTGATAAAAGTAAGATCCAAAATAAATGTCCACTTGTTTTTTTTTAGTCATAATTTATTATTTAATGTTTGGAGCAGCATGAAATGACACACATGTTCCTAAAAAGTCAAACCACAACTTTCTAACCCAGAAAAGCTCCTCTCTTTACCAACTAACTTCAAGTTTCCTGTCTTTCCAATGATAATTTCTTGTGAGATTTGACTTGTTGCTAACATTTCTGTCCATTTTGTGCTGCACCATACCCTTTATGAAAACATAGGACAGAATTACACAGGTACTGACCTGTCTCTTAATTTCTTTCATGATCATGGTTGAATTCCAGCGTGGGTACATTCTTTGACATTTGGCGGTAGACATGACCATCATTAGTTTCCAGGTTGTGCAGGCAACCTTTGGCAAGGAGCAGTAAATTACTTTTCTTTCTGTGTTTACAAGACACCTGTTGTCTCCATACCTAGAAGAGAAAGGGAGAAAGTATGAGATACGTGTTACCAAATCATCAGAATTCTCCCTGTTTAGACTACCTCATAAATTAGATCATTAATTTCCGGCCACAACTGTATTCTTGTCATTTGACTTTATTTCACTCTTAACTCTACTTAAAAACATTTATGTGCTTTTCATAAGCTCTTATACAAATTTACCTGTTTAACCAATAGTACTTGAGTGGAATTGTTGCAAAACAATAGAGTTAGTGTTCATAATTCCTCGAGGCTCTTATGCCATGAAAATCTGCAACCTTAATTCACTGCTGCTTGAATTTGATTTGTAAAAGTCACTGCATAACTAGACATCAAAATACTGTTCATTTTCTTCTTCAGTTATGTGCCTTGGAGACCAGTTGTTTATTAGGGTGGAGGGCAATCGCGTTATTAGGTACACCAACTCTACAAATGCATATATATCAAAATTGCACTCACCCACATTAGTGTAGGTGCTACTTTCAATTAGCTGGGTGGACTAGCTAATGTGTGTGCTACTTTCAATTAGCTGGGTGTGTGTGTTTGTTATTGTTTAACTCCTCATCAGCACAATTAGCTGGGTGGCCTAGTGGTCAAGGCATTGACAATGCAAGACAATTTCTGGCTCCACTAAATGTAACATATTCTATCTCAGCCTGTTATGCTCTTTATGAGCTCATGCAGCTGTACATCATTTCCATGATATATATTAAATTGGCAGTTTATTGAACGTAATGATGGAAAAAATCGTTTTGCACATCGAAACAATAAAACATTTTCTGATTTCACATGCAAGGAAGCGCAGCCCAGTTCACTTTGGTTAGTGTACTTGCACACTGTGTTTTAATTCCAGCAATCATTGGCCTGTTAAGACTAATTTTCCTGTTGGCAAAGATCGCTGTGCATGGAGCTGGCACAGCGACCTTTGCGCTTAATGGCAATTCTGTGGTTATTCATCTCCTTTTTGATTGGATTCAAGATTATTGCTTAATGAGAGAAGGCATTAGAAAGCACTACCGTATTTCCTCATAGCATGGACATCTGCTTCAGAGGGCTGCTTGCCACAATCTAGCTGATGATCTTGAACGCATTGTTATTCTCAGATTCTTTATTCTTTATACAATTTGCTTACCTTGGCATGTGTTTCCAATAGGTATTTCTGCAAACATCTTTGATCCTCTGTAGTCTTGAGGCTTGAGTCTCATTGGTGATTGAGTAATCACTTTTATTGCCAGTTTTTGTGCTGATAAAACCTGTCAAAATGTGACAATCTATTGAAAAGGAGAAATATATCCACACTTAGATAATATCAGTTTTGTTAAAATTATGCATGTAATGTTGGAATGATAAAGGTGTCAGTGTTTCAGAAATATTCCATTCTTTTTAAAAGATATCTATATAATACAAGTTATTAATCCAATATTACCAGTTTAATCACTAAACAAGACTTCAGTTACTTTCAAATAGATATGTGCTATTAAAATGTTATAAAATACAAAAGAATTCCGGAATTGAATTTAAGATGCCAAACGTTAGTGCACGTGGCATTGGTACAGGACATTGATTCTAGGTTCCAATCAAGATCGATTAGGCTTAATAGCAATTATAAACAAATTATTAAAATATACACACCATCATAATTGAGATAACTTAGCGTTAGAATAATTCCAGTAATGAATGTAATAAAACATGTAGAGAATAAACATCGTGTAACCCTAGCCATGATTAATTTTTATATGTGTTTAGAATTGATTATATTGCAAAACAGGTGGTATGTCATCCACATTAGTTATGCAATGACAAAATAGAAAATTAATCCTTAAATCAATCAATATTTTCTAAAGCTATTCCTTTGTAATTTATGTTGCTATGCAATATATGTGTAATGACTTGAATGATCACAATTTTAAGTGTTGTGTGTGCAGATGGATGGTTGAGTTGTTAAGAGACTCCCAGAGTTCAAATTGTATTCGGTTTATTCTGTACAGAAAAGTCTTCCGACCATAGCCTATTGTTTGAAATAAAGCATGAATTGGCACAAAGTAGTCAGGAATGTCCGCAATAAGTCAACTGAAATTTTTCGTATTAAAAAGCTTTTTGTAACAATTATGAGGTAATTTTAAAAAAGTCTTGTATCACTACCATTATAATTTTTGCTTTTGTCATCAAGTTAACTGAAGTTATATACAATTAAAAATATGGCACGTCGCAAATCACAATTATTACAGAGAGTTTTTTTTTTAAGTTATGGCTAATATTTCTGTTCATTTTGAGTTTCTCTGCCCAAGTACCTGAGTTATGTTTCATGAATCTGGTGTCCTGTAGAGGGCAGCACATAAGGAGGGGCGTATGAGATTGTGCCCCCTTGTGATTTTGTATTTTCTTTTATAGGTTCACCCATGTCAGTGTGATGGTATTGTAAATATAGATAGATAGATAGATAGATATGGAAAGTGCAGCCCTTTAAGGCATGTTCTTGCCACTCATGGGGGATGATTGGTGAGAGAGAGGAGCTATTGGTCCACCCATGTTACACATTTACCTCCTGGACACTGAGTATAAGGGACCGCCAATTTAACTTCTCTTCTGAACGACCTCCAGCTGAGATGTAGCTCATGAAGAGTGCCAGGGCGGAAGATCGAACCTGGTACCTTCAGCAGAGCTGGCTTTTTTAATCTATTATCTATACCATCTTCATTTAATTGATTTATAAAAAATAATATATTTGGTTAGTTGAAGTATCCAACATATCTAATATAACCTGCTTTATTCTGCATCAGCTGGTTCTCTCAGCATAATATTTGTCATTTTTATCTTTCTGAAAGAAAAACAACAGCATTTTTCAAGTTGTTACATTTATTTTGCTCAGCAATAAACAATATACAGGCGTTTAATATTACTTGACGCTAATGAAACTGTGATCACCACGACTGCAAACTAATACAAAGATGCTATAGTCTCAATTTACAAGATACCACAAGTTCAAGCACCATGCACAAGTTGAATGAAATGACACATAAATGAGACTAAATAACTTTGACAATACTGTGTTCAATTGATTTAAATATTTCCACAATTGCATTAATACTATTTCTATGGCTTATATAAGTTATAATTTTCAAATTAAATTATCTTACAAAATGAATGGAAAACCGTATGAAGGGTGACATCACCAGCACAAGACAATTGTAATACAGACCAATTAAGAACAATTAACGAATTTAAGCACTTTAATTAGTTGAAAGTAGTATTGATAATTAATTTCCACGTAGCTTTCGGTGATATTTTTTATACTAAGTTTGAAGCAGCACAGAATGAACAGAAACGTTGGCAATAAGTCTAACTCCAACTTTCTAACTAATAATGACACCTCTGTAAATAATCCTGAATTACTCAATTGTAATTGCGTGTGTGTGTAATTTCTGCTATTTCTGTACTTCTGTAAAATGCCATAATGATGACAAGACAAGCAATTATCATTGGCAAGATAGAAAACTTTAAATCAGTTGCTACAGGGAGTATTTTCAGTTTCAGAAGTTGTGGTTCGACTTGTAAGCTGACACTTCTGTCGAATTTGTGCTGCCCTATATGCTCAGTATAAAATATGACCAAAAAACATGTGGACATTAATTTTGAATCCAACTATATTTGTTGTTACTGTGAAGTTTATGAGCCTCTATATTCAAGCTTGCATCAACAAGACTCAAGAACAAAAACTACACCAAAATCCATTACTGCCAAATGCAATGAAGCGCAGCCAAACGGGTTCAAACATAGTCATGTGACATCACAGTTTACCTCGCTTGAGTGATCTTCAATTTAAAGACAAGAAAGCAAACTACATTGTGTTAACAGGCTAACAGTTGCCTATAATTGGCTTTAAACAAAACAGCATCAACACGTGACGTTGCAAGCACACTTGCAAAGTGTACTGGACTACACTTCATTGCATTTGGCTATAAAGTGCAAAATGAGATCAATGGAAATTGACACCAACAGACAACAATGTATTTGTATACATTGGCTTTACTCGTAGTAGAACTTGGGCCAGATCATATGAGATCTGAGGAGATAATAATTAAATATCAAACTGTGATCTATAATACAGTGTAACATTTAAACACAGTGAATATTGTCATATTGTGCTGATATATCTTTTTGTGACACTTGTGTATACTTACAAGATTCACAATTGCACTATTTGTCGACCATACCGATTGATTGACTGATCCATTAACTGTTGGGAATATTTAAGGTATGGCTTAACTTATGGCTCATTGAATTAACCTGAAGACAAACTTTAAGTGTACAAAAGAGAAACTTAGGTGGAGAAATGACCGACCCTGATATACCTGTCAAAGAATAAGTTTATCTTGGGTGGGTAGATGAGAAAGGTTTTACGTCCCATATTTTTGCAACAGATTGGGCTGATCAGGACAGACAGGTACCAAGGCAATGAGGCGAAGGATGGAACAACCTTGCAAACAGTGGTCTTCAAGTATACTAAATAATGATCCGAAAAGATACATTTTCTTGCAAATTAAGATATGGAAATGGCTGTTGCCGATACAATAAATTGTCTCATCACCACAAATGATGGTGAAAGATGGTATGTAACCGCATGACCAATTTTTAAATGATTGTCTCTTTAATGCATTAGAGTACATAACGGTAGCCAATATTTAACAAACCTACACGAAGTGCAATAAAATTTCGGTTGATCAATTCAATCCCAAGTTATGCTAGTTGCAAACATCGATTACATCTTAGTATTTTAATGAGTAATACGTAATTATAATGTATGTATTATATTCCACTTTACTGTTTACACTTGATACACCTTCCCTGACATTTATTTTCCGATTAATCATGATATGGGTGTATGACGTACGTGATACTATCAGCATCAGAATCTTTGAAGGTCTTCCTGGGCTCTCCACCATATTAATAACCAGCTGGGACAGAAAATTCCAGTAATGAGTTTTCTTGGATGTCTAATGTAGCATGAAATCATTCAGGTCATTTGTAATCTTAGAGTAGTGTAAAGTATTGGCTAAAGCTAATATTGTATAACCAAATAGGTAGGTTTTATAATATGGTGGATATCAGGTACAACATCTACCATAAGAACAGTGATCTAACCAAATATTCTATCCAAGACATGCATGGTAGGCCACTTATTTTAAAGATTCTGGACTGGCCTACAAATATAATTGAAAATGATGCATACTTTTCACCTGTGAAGAAATGATTGGTATTAGAGGTGACAAAATTTCAGCTTGCGTCAACACAATATTGCCCATAAACTACGTTTATATTACCAGTATTCTAACAATGTCACAATATTATTACAGTTAGGGTATGGCAATTTTTGTTCTTGACTTGGTCTATTGGAGTGCCTATCATTATTTCATTGTAACAAACCATATCAAAACCGTAATTTATATTGAGTATAATCTACTGTAGGTGATACGTATTTTAAGTTTAAATGTCTACCACTTCACAAACAGATACACTTGACTTCTATGTACATGATGTGCGTTTTGCCCCCATTTTCAATAGATACAAATAGACATTACCACACTTTACCTAATAAAATAAAAGGAAATTGTGCTAAAATCATTGCTTCATATAAAATGAGCGATTACAGGCTGATACATTAAGACAAGAGGCCAAAATTAATGTGATCTAGAAATTCAAGCATTTTCAGTAACTAGTATCAAGAATTCTTTTAACTTTCAAAACAAAAACCACAATTGGAAAATATTTAGTATTTTTTACAATTTTTGGTTTGGGTACATCCTACATGTACATTTTTAAAAATCACTAATGTCAAAAAAGTTTGAGAAAAAGATTGCACTATATTTTCAAATCAGGTGATACGAAATTTAATACTTTTATTCCATTGTGCAATATGATTCAATTTTTTGCTTGAAGACATATTTAAAATTATATATATATATATATATATATATATATATATATATATATATATATATATATATATATATATATATATATATATATATATATATATATGCAATATATATTTTTTTTATTACAACAACGTAGTTACTTATTGGATGAAAAAGTGACACATTAGAAAAAAAATGTTATTTCAAAATTTGGTTGTTTGTCTGAAATTGTCAGTTTCTCTATTATGTAGCAAAGTGTAATTCCGTATAAAATCAACTCCATTCCGATGCTCTTAAAGAAAATATACCGTTATTAGAAAACGACTCTAACTAATTAACAGATAAAGCAATTAAGTCACAATTAACATTAGCAGGATATGGCAAGTGAGTGACAGTTTTGCAACAATTGCGAGTGGACATGTACAGAGTGCACATTTACAATTATACTTAAGTGCCCTCTCTCATTTTTGCATGTTAAATATACAATGTTACACCAATATGTACAAATTTGTTCAGTGTCATCTTCATACGAATCATCTTTGTTAAAACATACACAGAACCAGTAAGAAAGGCTTTTATATTAAATATATAACTATATATATGTACAATACTTGACTTCAAGCTCCCATCACTATACGAAACAATTACAGTTTACATCACAAAACCATTACACGTATTTACAATTTGCAGGCTGTCTCAAACATGTATTTTATCTGTAATTGAGTGGATAAATAGTACATTTCAAAAGCCATTGTTATAATTTTTATCAACTATATGTTTGTGAGATGAAGTTAAATACATTTATGCACCATATTTTAACGTGTAGTCATGGAACTACAAATTTTTGTTGTGTTAAAAGATTTAAAGGAAAGGTAAAAGTTTTCCTCTTTACAATGAATTATCTACATGAACACAGGTCTTAAAGTAAATAATTACCGGAATCACAATTTGTTTAATTAATAAGTGTTCATCTTACAGTAGGCAAGGCTGTCAATTTACTGAGTTCATTACTTAAAATCCACTGATTATGTGAGATGTATACTATTTTATGAATTGTTTAAGAATGACAGCAATAATAAAACATAATAAAAAAGTATTGTCCTCTTCACCTAATTCTACTATAGTTCTCTTTATATTAGTTACAATTCTTGTAAATTTCACTAAATTAAATAAATGTAAATACAATTTGTTCAGGTCATATCCTACCCACCTGTTCCAACACCTGGGACAGAAATTCATCAGTTATTATATTTATATCATCGATTCTTTTAACATATAATTGATGCATGCATGCATGAAAGCATTTCATAGACCGACCAATATACTCAATGGCCATTTCTGTAATGAATTCATGTCTACATAATAGTAGTACATATTGTACAGTTTCTATTGGCAACATGTCATGACAATAATATAACTATGTCATGGTAATTTTCGAATATCAATTGATTACACATTTGTTTCAGGTTCGGAAGTCTCCTGGCCCGAACTCTCTAGGTCCCGGATGGAATCGAGTTCGGCTCCTTCGTTAGCGGCTTTTTTTGCCTCTTCAGCAGCCTTGACTGTTCCTTGGGCAATGAGCATAGCGAGGCCAGCTGCAACAAATCACATCATTTTCATCACAAATTCATTAATTATGGTTATATTTATCATACACGGGCAACAAAAATTGCATCAGCATGCTTCCACTGCCGTGTTTTCACGGGAAAATTACACTAAAGTAACAATATGGCACCGAAAAACTGGGTACATTGGGTTAAACTAATGCGATTGGGTTAACATGACAAGCACACTAAACACAAGACTCAAGAATTGAAAGATCCATCATACATCACAATTGGAACTTCAAGGGGATAGGAATTTCACTATAATCACAAGCATTAGGGTCGTAATAACAGGCAGATGATACCACTACAGTGGGTTTACTACTACTGCAGTACACTACAAAACTACAAGCACTACAGTTGTTGTTACAAAAGCCACTAGGTGGTGCAGGGTCGTCATTAACACCAGAGGTCGTTGCATGCTTAGCAGACGAAATTGGTCGAAGGGTATTGATGGTGGAAGTAAAATTACTGGGAGAGGTGAAGTTGCCATTCATGGCTCCCATGAGGCCAGAGTTGTTGCTTCTTCTGGACAAGAAAGGCCGGCCGGCACCTCGCTGACCTTGTGGATTCAAAGCGGCTGCGACGTTGTGTCGAACGTTCTTGTGGGGTTGGAATAGAACGATGTACACCTTAGGTGCGAAGAGGCAGCCCAGTGCTACGGTGGCACTGATGCTTAAGCACATGCTCAGGGCAGTGATTTGAATCTGCAGATTAAATAAAAAGACAATTTGTTAGGGCAACAGCTTCTGCCACAGTACAGTGTCAATTATCAAGGAAATTTCAGAAAGGACTGTGCCAGTAACTGGGTATCTTCTATATTATCTGACTCAGATGCTATTTATTTTCCACAGAAATTTAACTTTTGCATGGCAATCAAATATACAAAAGAAAAACAATATTTATATATGTATATATGCAAATTTCTGAAGAAGGGGAGACTTCCTTTAGACATGTACAGTCGCTGATAGGAAGCTGCCCCAAGCAGAATAGGAACCAACACACTTCATAATGGGAGTAAATCATAGAAAACACTAGAAAAAGGTGATAATCCATTGTTTGTATTTAGGGCAGAGGACAGTATTGTGTCAACAAAACCACAACAAGTTATTGGCAGCACAAGTGTGATGTCAGGTGGTTGATCCGATTGGCCAGAGATCTCTAACAGATGATCTGATTTTGCTGGAGTCAAGAAGATCTCGAGCAATTTCCGATTATTATCACAGTCCTGTGTCAGTGTATTTGACAATAGGTCCAGGCAAAAGTCAGCAACTTAAGTTTTGTAATTGAAGCTGATGAGTCAAACACCCATTTATGAAAGAGGCAAAAACTTATAATATTTTCTTCAGCCTACCATCCGTTTCATTAAAAACAGCCCATCAAATTGAAACTAGACAAATCTGTAATAACTGGCTACTCAAACCGTATCTAAAAGTACATATTTATGATGTATTAGATTACTCTCTTACATTTACCAAGGTTTATATTTATCTGGTGATAGATGTAAGCCGATTATTAGCTATAGAAGTGGAGACAGAAGCAGCTGGCTTTAGCATATTTAGACCACAGCCAGGTACAGGTTGCTACAGACAGCTAGAGTCGACCGTATTTTATGAAACTAACTGTATGATCATAAATCTGTGCTTCTTGCTTAAGCATTACCTGTGGCCTAAATCATAACTTTTTGCATTCTGGCACACTAACGACTTCGCTCTCCTATGGAAAAAGCTACTTTCGCAATGATAATCAATTTGATTGAAATCTTGCACAAATCAAATTTCAGGTGATCCAAATTTGTCCTCGCCCGGAGCACTCCATCTTAATTCTGTTATGGGATTTGGGCAATTAACGGCATGTCATGGTCTGTAATAAGTACGACAGAAACAGCTACCATTTTAGGCAAATCTGACAACAACAACATTCTAAAGTCAAGCATATCTTATATCTATTTTCATGATAAAAATGACTGATCGGATGGCATATACTATTTAGTGGTTATGGTTATATGATGAGTCATCTTTACACAAACAAATTATTATTTTTCCTTTGTAACATTTCATCAACATACAGTTCCATTGACTTCTTCGGTAAAAAAACTCGCTTGTTTGTGAAAAAAGAAGTCAACATAATTATATTGGATATACCAAATTGATGAACCTATTCAAGGATATTTAGTGGTTTTAGTGGATCAAGGTCTGTGGGTAGTGACTTTGGCTCTTGGCCTGGGCACCTTTCATAAGCTAAATTGTTCAGTTAACAGTACTTTGTGCTCTGTACCCATGCAATACAGACACCACACACAGGGTAAGTGTGTAGCATGGTGTGGACTCCTTAAGAAGTCGCAGTAATAGAGAGAGAGAGAGAGAGAGAGAGAGAGAGAGAGAGAGAGAGAGAGAGAGAGAGAGAGAGAGAGAGAGAGAGAGAGAGAGAGAGAGAGAGAAAGAGAGAGAGATGCTCAAGGGTGATATACCAAATAATTCAGTTGTGCTGAATTTCATATTAAAAAGTTCTCAATAAACATTCCGAATATTGCCTTTGTATGAGATAACTGTAATTTCTTTGAAATGATATTTTTTACAATTACGACATGTATGAATTTGGTTTTAAACTACAAATGTAGGCATGAATTTTATTCATATCAATGGAAAATGGTGATATCCACTGGGCTCACATGTTTCCTGAACATGTTTCCTGAACAAGTACAGAGGCTTGGCTGAGTTGGCTCCTGACTGAAGTTGATCACACTCTTTGCAATGATTATCAATCACATACATGCCAAGGCTGATGTTAACTTAAATGATTCTTCTTGATTATTTATCCTCACGATTCATTAATCAGAAGTCTTTTTTTTGCAAGAACAACCTATTAACAAATCCCACCATAATTGATAGTGCACAGGAATTTGGCCCTTATTTGGGTTCTGCTGTCTTGCTATGACAGTTTAAATGGGCATGTTTCCTGACAAAGGAGCATATCAAATGTTAATATCATTATTGGGTTTCACATCAAACGCTAAATTCATGATTAAATAACTAATTCATTATTGCAAGATTAGGAAAACAATGGATATATCTGTAGTCTTAAAATTTGGCAATACAGAGATAATATAACTGGAAATTGACTAAATTGGGCTCAGTAAAGAAATACATTATCCTTAAATTTTGTTGTTGTTGATTAACCACTTTAGTATGGCAAACTATAGTACGGTAATGCAGTCATCTTTACTCCATACCTCAACAAGGCTACAAAATCCTTTAGTTGCCATAATTCCTGAAGTTAATACATGAGGGGAATAAATAACTCCTTGTGTTACACCGTTGATTATTGTTTTCTCTTTCTAATATTTTCTGCTCTTGCTTGAAATATTTTCCACTTTCTTGATACAAAGTTATCTTCTGGCTCAAGATGTGAATAATGAATAAGTCAAGGATTGCTGGAACTTAGTTCTTGTGACATCAGCACTTTCTGCTACAAGTTTCTTGGATTCCTTTGCCGACAAAAGAGTAATCGCAGTAAAAAGAAAGAATCTGTTTGAGAACTTGACCAAAAGTAGCCATTTGTAACACTGTTGTGGTTTCCCAAAACCTCAGCACATTTTCAATGTGCCCCAGGGTGTAAGTGTGAGAAAAAAAGACCTGCGTGGTCAGCTAAAGAACAAATCTAGAGACTAATTAATTTGAAATTGAATAAAATTTGAACGGAGACACTCTTCTCCAAACACATCAAAAGCAAAAATCTGAGTAAAATTTCTCTGTTAATATAGTTTATACATAAAAAGGAGTTGGTGACTATACCAATCGCAACAATGCTGCAGAACCCCAACTAGGCCATGAAGCCACCTTTTTAGTGAGGTTTCAGTCAACCACTACAACACGAACTAAGGGTTCGTTACATGCGAATAAAGAAGCACAAATTTATGAGCATACGGTTGTTTCAAAGGTAAACCTAGGGGAAATCAGTCCCTGGAAAATACTTTGTGTTATAGCAGGACTTAGTTGTATTATGCTTATTATAAATGGACTGAAATGAAATGAACCTCACTCAAACTTAAGGAAACATTATGTCTATTAGTAAAAGAAATTGCCTTAATACTCAGAAACAAGTGTGTTTGTCTGGTGTTACTTCAGTTGCACAAATATTTCATTTACAGTGTATGCTATAGGTCAGATGTCTTTGCCTGACTGAGTCAAATTTCTTCTGGACAACATCTGCTCAGCACCTCAGTGAAAGATCATGTTGTTGCTGTTACTGCTAGTATACACACTTTCACATCATATAAGCAGGTCAGAGATCAGTATGATAGATTGTCTGTTATCAGGTAATGCAATGAAGAGAAGGTATCCATCAAGTGTTATGAATTATGCTCGTGCAAAAGAATAAGTTGCAAACTTACCTTAAAGTCATTTTTTGTTCCGAAATAAATGGGAATGAACGCTAGCCACACTATACAAGTAGAATACATAGTGAAGGCAATATATTTGGCTTCATTGTAGTTCTCAGGTATTTTCCTAGTCTTGAAAGCATACACAGTACATAGGATGATAAGAATCATATTGTAAAGCAAGGACATCACGATTGCAAAGTTTGTGCTTTTGCATCGAAGGACAACAGTTTGGCGGTCGGGGTAGTCAAAGCGGGTGCCGGGAAGGTCCATACTGATCCAAGTGATGGCACCCATGACTTGAACTGACACCAAGCAGGAACAGATCACCAGTTGAGACTTGGGGCTAGTGTAAGATGGTCGCTTTACCATCGCCTTGATGCCGCGGTTGAATATCCGAGATATGCGATTGGTCTTCGTGAAGAGAGCGGAGTAGCAAATAGAAAGCGAGAGTCCGAGACCTAACCGCAAGCAAGTGCAAGATATCACAGAGGGCTTGGCCACCATGACGAATGTCATAAAGTAACAAAACAACAGACCAAAGAGCAGTACATAGCACAGTTCCCGGCCGGATGCCATGATGACCGGAGTCTTGTTGAATTTGATGAAGACGACAATCACAAAGATGGTGGCCAAGAGTCCAATTGATGAGAATATCACTGGAATAAGGGCCCAGGGCCCGTCGATTATCATGTAGTTTATTGGCAGAGGTAGACATTCCTTCTTATCACTGCTGGGGTAAGATCCATTAGGGCATTCCCAGCATATTTCATCTTTCACGATTTCATAGTCTGTACATTTTATGCATGCCCAGCAGCAACTGTGTAAGCCCTTGGAATTCTTGGCATACCCTGGCTTGCAAGGCTCGCTGCATACTGATATGGGGGTGATAAAAGAGTTATTCCTCCAACGTGTCATGGATTTATTCAGATATAACCTGCAACAAACAAGATCCCCATAATATAAGATAATCGGTGAGATACCAGATTTGGAAACTTTAAACCTTGAGAAACAGAGACTAAAATTCCCTTTTAAAAATGAGAATATTAATACACAAAGTAATTAGAATTTTTACGAATGCACTTCACTGCATAGACTGCACTAGGACATTTTTTAAATGGTCGTAATATTGAGGTGATGGTAATCGTGTACATTTTATATTTAAATATAGTTTTTGTACCCAAGAAAGTCATCTTAAAATAAATTTTTCACGATATTGTGTGTTCTCAATCATGTGATTCATGAATTTGTCGAAAAAAGCGCCCAGTGGGAAAAGTCTGTGATTTTGCGCTGATGCAATTTTTTTTTAAAGTATCTTATTAGATCATGCTTACTTCTAGATTCTTCTAGAGTTTTTAACTATCCAGTTTTATTACAGTCAACTAACTTAATCACAATATCTACAAAGCTTAGCACAAAACACAACTTTGCAGCTGTTATCTTGTGTAATCATATTCTAATGAGTACTTTCTATACAACTTACGTTTCAGCCCGAGTTCCAATGGGCACATATGCAAACCTTCCTCTCCTGTCTTTCTGAAACTGATAGATGGTGTAACGCCCATATGGGTCCCCATTCTTGTCAAACTTGATGACATTGCCCCCAGTTCCTGCAAGCAGACCAAAGGTATCACACTTTGTAGCAAGTCATTATAAAAAAGCAACAAGTTATTAGACCATAGAACCTCATCCGAAAGACCTCGTTGATGCAGATGAGTTTCCGAAGGAAAACATCTTATAGCATTTTGCAGCAAGTCTTTACAGAATGTATAACCAGTTAATTAGTTTTAAAACAAGTCATCACATAATTTAATCAGTGATTTCGTGTCATCAATCATTTAATAATTTAACAGCGGTCTCTTAATGACATTTAATAAAATCAATAAATCAATCAATCAACCAATAAGCAAGTATCACAGAATACAATTTCATTCAGACAAGTCCTAGCAAAGCAAGTTATCATCCAAGCCATGCTCCTCATCTCCTGCTGGCAGAATAAAACTGAAACACTCTGACTGAGATGATGCTTTGTTTTATTAGTAATGCCACATTGGGACTTATCAGGCTCCATGAGTGACCTGCACTTTAACCACACATTGTCCAACTCTGCTTGAGTCCTAGTCCAGGTACTCGTTTGCATGAGACGTTAAATTGGTGGTGCCTTGTACTCGGTATCTGTGCTGATGCAATTAAAAGACCCCACCCTTGGATAAATGTGCAACATAGTGTGGACTCCGAGCCTTATCATCTAAGCTTATAATTACATCTTCCTCTGCTTCAATCCAATAGCACTGCCACAACATGATACAACAGAACTGAGATAATATGCAGTTCAGGTCATCAATTTAGCTTCAATGCAGTTTATTCATAACCGTTAATGATAACAGGTGGCATGCTATTTGTATCCACCTGGTGCTTGGTTCTCTATGTGTAGTCATTACTTTCACAGAAGGATATGAAACTAACCACACCACCTCTAGCTCCTAGCTATCTCCTATAGGACGTGTATTTAAGACGTGTATTTAATTGCTGGTGGGGTGAAATATTACACCACATTGTGAATTCGACACTGTCACACAGCCATTACTGCTGTCACCTGTGTTTTTTACTTTTGCATTATTTTGGGAAATCTAGCCTCAGTTCAAGAACAAACTTGATGATTGTCAGGATTACAGGTTTACAAATTAATAACTTAAGGAATTATTTTAATTCTATCTGTTGATTGCAAGGAGTTGGTCTAGTTGTTCAGTGCAAATGTATTCTTCTCAAAGCAGCTGGTATAGCATGGTGTAAGTTGACGATGCCCTGTACACTGTGTTAACACTGAGGCAAGTAAAAAATACCCACCCATGAATGTGTAACATGGTGTGGACCCCAAGCCTTATAATTTCATCATTACGTCTGCCTCTGGGTTATAATTAAAAGCTGACTAGGTTCTCAGACCAGTGAGATTGACACAGTCCTATGCAATTTTGGCAGTCCTGAATTCGAATTATCTGAGGTGCGTTCCGTTCACATGACATTGAAAAGATAAAATATTGCAACAAAAGTTTATTTACGACCATTTCCATTGCTGAAATGTATGACATATTCCACAGATGAGAATATGAGTTTGGACTGACAGCACTACCATTACAATATTCAGAGTATCCTGCTTGGGGTGCATGATCAGGTCAGTATCAGTGAAACACGAAACTTGAAAGCAATCTTCCTGCTGTTCTGACCTTTTGACCACTGTCCTGCTACAAAAACCACTGTACTACACCAGAAGCTCAAACTCACAAGACCAACGACAGTTCCATTAAGCACCATCATATTTCGACCATTTCTTTAGAAAGTCCAATACTCTTCCTCTACATACGCTCTATATTTTATATTCTTCATTTGCTTTAAGCAGGAAAGGATTTGATTGTTGAAACGGCTCAAAATTTCCGACAGGACATGTTAATCCTCCTTAGTGTGTCTTAAGTAAATCAGCTTCTGAAAAATACCTCCATTCATTTTCCTTGTTGATTTTATCCCTGGTGTCAACAGTTCACAGCACAGCTGCATGGTTTATTGTGATTCATGCCAATCTTTTTTTTTTAGAGAGAATAACCATAAAAAAATTGTAGTTGATGCCAAAAAGATATGAGTTTTTTTTATGAATAAGGTTTTTTTTTTTTTTTTTTTTGTTAAGAGTTTTTATTGAGATAAATAGTGCTATGATTAAGATAAAGCAAATTATGATGTAAAATATGACCTGTGACATAATACTTCTGCTACTATGCTAAAATATATTTTAATATAACTCAAACTGCAAATTGTCTGTCCATGTGTTTGGTTAAGTACGTGATGCAATTAAAAGATAATATACAGTAGGGAATTAATTTTACACCTATAACTAATTAATTTCCCAACAGCTGACACTAGTAACAGGAAATTTACACACAGAGACATGAATGTACTAAAATACAGTATTGAGAGGTCAATATTGGTCAAATATCTTTTATCAACAATTCTAGGGGGCAGCACCTTCCCATCCCTCATTATCACCCATGGAAACAGTGATGTTGAGATTTACTTAAAGCCTGGATCTGCCACCAACTCAAGAGACATTGATGATCCAAAATGAAGGCCTGATAGTTTCTTTTATGCTCCGAAAGATCGATAGTCGTCTACCTAGTGTAGCTTCAAGCTGACGAACCACTTTTAAAAAGTTGGACTGTACATACTCTGATTGTACTCCATGTTGCTTCCAACCAGGCAACAGCAAGTGGCCATCTAAATGTATGCCGTTATATATTTGCAATTATCCAACTGGGTGTGTTTCATTGTGCAATGTAGATGTGATGGGACAGTTGGGATGTGTTGCTAAGGGCAACTGAGGATGCAGAAGAATTCTTGACAGCTAAGATGACCTGATGGAATGCAAAGAATTTGTCTGCAGATTAAAGTATTAGTTTGTTTCCACTGCTGATGCTGAGCCTTTAGAGACATCAAAACTCTACTTCCAACTTATATAGCAATGTGTCTTCTTCTGCTTTTGTTTTTCTTTTAATTTGATTATTTCATTCATTCTCTCACCATGCTCACTCATTCAGTTAATAAGCTTTCATAGGTCAAAAACCTTAATGCCAAAAATTCAATGTTTATCAGTTCTACTAACTTCCAGAGCTAAGAACAACTATTTCAAGCTTCAACAAGCCAATCAACACATCCATACCTAACTGGAGACACCTAATTAGTTGGATTATTTGAATCCCATATGTATAGATTATTATAGAAGCCTCAATATCATTCATGAAGTTGTCTTAGAATTGACAGTATACTGATACTTTAAGCATTATGGAGTATTTTAACTTCCAGCTATAGCCTAATCGTTTGGTTTATGTGGCATGCAGCAGAGTGTGTTGGGGTCTATCTCAGTCTGGCTTGTAAAAGACTGAACATAAAATATGAAATGCACTGTAACTTTCCTCTTATTAGACTAATGATGATCAGATATTAATAATTCATAGAATTAAGGAGTAATACTTTTTCCTCATCCCGTCTATATCATCTCATAAGATACTAATAATGCAGTTGAGTTCCTACAAAAATTGTGCTACCAAAGCATGTATTAAATGATTTAGATATATGCTAAAAATATGCAGCGATTTTCTCGGTAGATGTCTTTTCTTGACAACATAATTCCTTCTGCCTAATTTCTCCACAAAGCTCATAAAAAGGGCAACCCCCATTGGCTGGCCTTTGCACTCTTCAAATTCCTGCTAGGACAGGTCAAAGAACAGAGCACTTTCTCTGAAATTCAATATGGCGACTGGCGAATTCCATTCGTCTTTCAAGTTATGTGTCCTCTCCTTCGCCTGGTGAGGTCTCAAATCACATTTGTTCCTTTTTCAAACGACAGACATTAAAGGGACCTCTTGTGTTCTGCCTGAGGAGCCAAGCTCAAGTCAGGTCTCTCATAATATTTGTATGATGTGTCAGCGTCTTTAGCAAAACCACTAGCAGCAGCAGCAGCAGCATCTTGTAACCTGACAATATTGTGATGTTGGGACACCAAATATCATCAGCCTGTTAACATGTGAAGGTTGGCCCTGAAAACGATGTCATCTAACATGTTTGCAGTTGTTATTCAGTGTCATTCAAATGCTTGACAAACGATTCTTACACGCAATGGTGCCTTGCAATTTACCAAATATTATCAAACTGACATAATGATGATTAATGCAAAGAATACTGTAAAATTGTGGAAATAACTTAGCAAGGAAAGACCTGAGTTACAGACAGGATATTGTCTTGTCGATTGCAATAACTTGTACTGCATATTTTCGGTGACAATTTTAATTGGCAATTCTCATAGCTTGAGTGACAACTTTTCAGAGGAAGCCACAGAGCACTGCATAATGCAAAGTGCAGATGTTACTGCTCGTTCAAGCAAACCCTACAACTGACAATGTAACCTATGCAAGTGTGAGCTCAAAGCAAATAAGAGAGGGCCCACATTAATTTAAGACCCTCCCTGGAATCAACAATTATTTAGGCAAACAACAAACTTGGCGATTGGTCAGAACATCTTATAACCGAATTAAATTTTAAAATAATACTTAATCTCTTGTAAAACCTGTGCAGTGCAAACTAGGAAGCATTTGTATTATTACATAGGCGTAGGAGGCACCTTTCTTTTTGGGGGGGGGGGGGCAAAGGTCATCTTGCCCGAATTTTAAGGCTTTTATTAGCATCCCTTTATGCCCAAATATTTCAACTTTTTGCCCGAATTTTTGGCTTTCTTGGACACTTGGGGGGGCAATTCCCCCCCCCCCCTGCCCCCCCCACCTTTTACGCCTATGTTTGTATATAATTAAATTTGCTGGGTAACAATTTATGAAGCTTATATTAGGTAAAGATATCTGCAAACATTTGAGGGATGGGATAAAAGCTATAAATTTTACCTTCCAATTATCTTTTGGCTTGCAAGAATATCTTGTACAGGCTTCCATCTATTTGGAATTATCTTCTAATGAACACAATTTAGCCTCAATTTCTCATATTTGACCATTATCATCATCAAAACCAACATTGGTGCATATTTTACTGGTAATAATATTGTTCATGGTAGAGTAAATTACCATGGGAAATGTGCAGGCAAAAAGTAGTCCAATGGCAGTAATGGTAAGGTGGTCTAAACAAGACTAAAAAGAGCCCATATGCAAAACAGCTGGGTTAATCTGAAATCTTTTTATTTTGGAAACTCAATTATGTATGATGATCTGAAACCCCTTTGGAAATATTCTTTGCAGAACAGCTTTGATGATCTGGCAATTCTTTTGAAATCCCCCCCCCCCCTTCCTCCCCAAAACAAAAACCAACAAAAAACCACATCACAACGTACACAGAGCTTTTATCATTCAAATCTAGGATTGGTGGAGAGCACTTGTGTACGTCAGGTATGCGGATTTCACAATTGCATTGGCAAAACTAAAACTGAAACAAAATTAACATGTGTGTACGAGTTAGTGAAATGCCAGTGATGTTGCGTACAACAAGTGTCACTGCATATGAGAGTGCTAAGCATCGCACCAGAATAACCTATAGCTTCAGGAGAAGTAATAGAATACACCTAAAAACAAATGGAGGTCAGGGATAATGGGATTGTCTCTTTTGGGTGGGAAACCAAAAAACGAGGAGCTCTTCTATCAAGGGTCACGTGACCATTGACACGCATGCGTAGAGGAAGTGGCAAGCACTTCCGTTTGGGGACCTAATGACGAGAAACAGGTATCGTTTGTTAAAGACAGGAAGTACGCGTCTCCGTGATGTCACGAGTGAAGATAATGTAGAACAGCGACTGAATAGAATGAAAAGCTCGGGGACAATGACATCCCAGATAGCATTCCAAAGTGGCCCAGCATATAGTTTCCATATAGGCCACTGTCATAACAACATCGTATTAACATCGCCGACATCGTGCCGATGTTGAGACGATTTAGAATGCTATCTTGGATGGAGCTGAGCTGGTACAGCATTGCAGTAATTTTGCAGTAGGGTGCTGTTTTAAAAAGCAGCACTTATTGTCACTGTTACTGTTATATATACTGAACACTTCTAAATGATGCCATCATGCTATAATAGCTTAAAGTTGGCTCAATGTCAGGTCTGTAAGGAGAGTTTAATGTTGGCCCAACATTTGCCAACAATGATGGCTATTACCTTGATGTTGGTCGCTTTTGCATACTGCCAGGGTTACATCATATTGGTGATTTTCATTACCATTTCTAATAATCTACTTCAAAATTATTCAAGCATTTTCACATTAATAATAATAAATATTTGTATTGACATTTAACATCAGACATGACACATCTGTCATACAAAAGCAGATTATTCTCAGTATTCCTATGTTCACCTATTTCCACAAGCTATAGTGTATTTAGCAATTTTGTACATTCATTTGTTTTTGGAAACTGAACTGTTCATTGTAAAAAATAAAGAAATTATATTGATCACAATTAGATAAAGCACCATTATGCCAGTATATCTGAACTGCATTACAAAAACTGTAATAGAATCATCGGGTTGCAAATCATTAAAAAAAAAACAGCCAAGTGCACGCAATGATGTCGTTGGAATAGAAGAAAAACAATAAATACTGGACATACCTATTCATAGTCACAGCAGTTTTGGCTGAAAATGTGCCTGTTGCGAAATGGCTCCATTATATTTAAGTAGGACACAGGAGACTTTAAAAGTTGTCTGCTCAATTGGGTAGTCAGGTGTCAAATGTATGATAGAAGGGCAAAAACAGTAAAATGTACAGTCTGGTGCAAAAGATACACCCTGCAGAGTACAAAGGGTTGTTACAGTAAAGGTGGTGGCTTCAAGTGTTATGAGGGCATGTGTTATGGCAGCTAAGCCACAAAAGCATCAATTTGTAAAGGTGGGATTTGGGCATCATTCAACGCAGATTTGTAGCAGAATTTATGGTGTGCCTACTAAAACTGAATGGATTCATGCTTTAAGGAAAAGGACACATTTTTGCCTGCAGCCAACTTTTAAACTAATATGTTGGAATTCTTTTTAATGCTAACAAGTTACAAATTTAAATACAGGTGCTTAAGCTCATTTAATATGGAAATTCTGGATTGTTGAAATCATCTGTTGATTCGAATAAAGGCATCCTTGCGAACCAACAACGCGATTTTCACTGCTACTGTTGTCATGACTCTGGCCCTTCTTAATGTTGTTAATAGTTTTGGGCCATCATTACATAAGCCTCTGGCTGATAATCGATCTTTTCCAAATTGACAATCTGTTTATGTTTGCAAGAAAATATTATTCACCTACAAAACAAAATCGGTCAATCCAGTGACATTTAATCTGGCTTCAATGACATCATTAGCTTCTGGCTATGGGGAGCAACGGAGTCATCGAATTCTGCATGTTACAGCAACATTAACTAATGGGAAGACACAAAGCTGAGTTGATCTGCAGCCTGGTGGGGAAACATCTCCAACGAGGCAGCATCCTCAACAAGTGGCCTGCAGGTCCCACCCTGCCAAAGTTGATTGGTGGGGAATTCATTTGGAATTTGCCAGAACACAACATCACAGGAAATTACAATTTTCACATGAGGAAGTAGCACGCGATTCACACAATAGAACAATAAGAAGCGATGAACGCGAGTTTTGCTGCTGCTTTACTTTAAGCTTTAAAGAGAAAGGCAATCAAACTGCCAGCACACTTTGTTAACACGTCAGCCGTTGGAGGCTGTTCCTGGTTTTTTAAGATGCTGCATTCAAAGAAAACGTCTCCACAAAAAAAGAATGTAGGATTGACAGAGAATTCAGGGACAAGGCCATGTAAGTGGACCAAACACAGAAAAAGTGAGCAAAAATGGCGCTTCGTCTGCAGCAAACTACACGTGAAATTTGGTATCTCGAATTGGAAATTCTTAAATTTCTCAATGCGGTCATCATTTTGTCATTTGGACTAAAGATTTGTAAATTGAGATGCTTCAAATTTGGTAGTACCGTGTCTAACCTGCATTGCTAATCCCATAATAGTTTTGCACTGAAAATTATGGTATGTCCAGATACCTTAAGCGAAGCCATCTCAGAAAAGATATTGGCAGATTATTAGATGGTGCATGAAATTTCGGTAGATATTCTGGATATTCATAATAAGATCAATAGAGAATCTAGACTGCATGATGATTCTTTAACAAAAACGATAATGCAAATGGTGCACCTATCAATCTCATGCCATCAAGCTTCCCTATCTAAGCAAGATGAGACATGTAAATTATGTGGAAGGTCATTTGCAATCGCATTGAATTTCAATCCCTGCAATGTTTAACTGCAAACACCATTGTAAGTCTTGCATAAAACACTCCCTGCTAGCACATCCACCATCCAGTATGTTCCCAGGCCCCTGTAATGTATATGAGGGGAAGAAGTCCCTGGACAAACTTGTCTGTGTAGTCAGACTGCTCTCTTTCCTTATCAAATTAGAACTCGACAGAACTCAGGTAGCTTGTCATCCAGGGGTCATTATGTATGCTTGTAGTGCCCTCTATCCACGTGACTCTTTTGTTAACAAATCTAGGGGGCAGCACCTGTCCCATTCCCTCATTATCGCCCATGGAAACAGTGATGTTGAGACTTACTTAAAGCCTCGGTCCGCCACAAACTCAAGAGACATTGATGATCCAAAATGAAGGCCTGATAGCTTCTATTATTTTATTTTCTCACTTTGTGTGGTCTTTCTGTTGGGGTAGTGTTGCTTCAATCTGCCAATAACCCCACCAACTCATCTGTCTCAGTCTGTAAGCTGTTCTTGTGAGTTTGTGAGTTGCTCGTTTTCCTTAGGGATTTTTCAGTCAGCAACTGATAAACAACACATGTTTCAGGCTAGACCGAAACCAGATAATGGTATCAAGTTTTATACATTGTATATATCTTTTTTTTTCTTAACTTATATTGTATTAACGCACATTTTATCTATTTTTACAGGCGTTACCACTATTATTTTTCCAATACTTTTCATTTTAATCCTATTATTTATGTCAGATTTCATACTTTTTCTAGTACATTGACATTTTACCATCTGGAAGCACCTGGAAAAACCCATGTATAGTAACTGAGACTGACACTTTACACTTTACGCCTGCCACTAACTATACTTCAAAATCATGGAAATCTATATACAAGGCTGAGATTATTACATCAATTCAGGAAAATCAATTACAACGTATTGTTATATATATATCTATTCATTTTATTTTCAATAGCAAATATAATGGTCAATAACTAACACTGCCATAACCTATGAAATGATGTAGAAATCTCCAATTGCTTCGTGTATCACATGCAAAGTTGAGGATGCCTGCTGTAACCAAAACTGTCATCCCAACATTCTTGATTGTCCCTAGATATTCAGGAGGATGTCATAAGGATGTTGAGTCCTAATGATTCCGAGAAAACACACTACAAATTCATGAGTAAGTCGTCAGAGGCTTAGTCCTCTGCTAAAAGCTTTGTATTTCACACACCGAGGACCCAATAAATTCATACAATCAGCTGACCAAATATGGTATTTGCATAATATTATTGAACACTAATGGAACCATCCATTCGGCATAAGGAGAACAGTAGATTAATAATTCAATTAATGGATGTATATAGTAATACAAGACGTCAATGTGCTGCAAGGTTGCTCTTACATGTCATGTTATCCTCTCTCTCTCTCTCTATTAGAGCTCTCTTTTTCCCCTTTTAGTGACAGGAACATGTGGCAAAAATTGTCCATCACTTGGGTTGGCCCAGCAGCTGCTAATGACGATATATGAGCAGCCGAGAGAGGATTATGAGCTCAACAATGGCCTCTTTATTCCTACAGCAGCTCAGTCCATTGGATGACAGTAACAAATTGCTCTGGCCTAAGTCATGCAGACCCCTGGGTGCACCTCAAGGAGTTGCCTGTCTCCCATACCTTTAATCATTCACGACTCGGCTACACGCACGACATATTCCCCTCCAATCCCGGGTTTACCAAACGAGCACAATCCATTCAGCCAATTTGCTGCCTTGTTTATTGTACCAGGAAATTTTCTCAGCTTGAATGGGCCTCCCAGCTGTGCACATCTTTTGTTTAAATGAAGCACGTTCACAACTACTGCACAAACTGAAGATTCTGTGTGCAGAATGCACTTGCAAGGGAGTTGTATGAATATTCATCGTTTAAATAATGTAACAATGTTGTATAAGACCTCACAGAGTCCCACAATTAAGAACACTGATTCAAGACCAATTACCTAGTACCAGGTAGGTCCTCAGATGTCAAACTAATATCTCACTATTAGGACCAAGGGCCGAAATGTAAGACTGCACAAATATTCAAATGGGTCTAAAAATCAGAGGTCTGTATGGTGAATTAGACCAACAGTAAGGTGCCGCTATTAATACATTCCTTCGGATGAGGAAAAACCCATATATATATGACAACCCATGTGTAGTTTGATGTACGATGCATTTGTGTATTAATCTCATTACGAATTAAATAATTAATTGAATGCTTTAAAGCGAAACAGCGATGTTGGAAATGATTTCTTAGATTAACAACTGTCTCTTTAATTTCCTGCACTGCTTTATCAAATGATAATGAAACAAATTGATTGATAATCTTCAGGACAGGATTTCCTAATACTTCTCAAATAAAAACTAACAAATTTTAACGTATTAAATTTTGATGGCAAGTGAACAAACTTGGAGCTCTCTGTTAATGCCAAAATTGGTGCCAGTGCAAAGAGATCGTTTTAGGGTAGTTATTTATATAGTAAAATGTATAATTTAGCCATTAAAGACATCTGGTGCAAAATGTAGTGGCACTACTGGCTAAATTGTCTAAACGGCGAGGCAAAACACAATGCCAAGAATACAGTTTAGTCTTTGTGTAGTGGCCTTAATAGTCAGGGTGAAGAGGTATTTAAAAGTAAGGACTCCATTGCATAATTATGTTGACTGATCACAAGTCTCGGCACAATTATTAGCGGTAGCCTGATTTATTGGGTAACCTTATAGGCCTAAGGACAGTACCTCGTGTATTGTTTTTAAACTACACACCCATGAAAGACAAATTCCATACAATGAAAGACACATTCAAGAATGACGTTTAGTTCATAAAAGTAGCTGTTTGAAATCCTAGAAGTAGTCTGGTTTTTTGGCGATTTTAAAATCAGTTCGTCATGTGTTTTTTTTATGTCTGGCGTCTAGACCTATCGCACGATATAACTATGACCGATATGAACTTTAACAATGCCAGATATATATAGCGAACATGCAGATACATACTCAGTTCTGTGACAAAAATTAGGTCAATGACTGATAGGAGATTGAGATCTGTACGTACATAAATGTTATAAAAGTTGGTGAAAATTTTGAAAAATGTATGAATCTCTTTGAAAGATATGAAACACAAATCTTAAGACTGCATATATTATGTAATTATTTTGTAAATAACGTCAGATGAAGAAAAAATATTTTTTCCAATTTTCTACTATCCTGACGATTACAAAATCATGATAATTCACACAAGTGAGCTATACAGTGACCATAGTTTCAGCTAATTTTGAATGAAGTCCTTGGTTACCACTTCCAAAGTCCTTAAATTAAAGTTTCAGTCATAATTGAACTTCTAACCTAGGAATTTCACTGTAGTAGAACAAGCTAAACAACATCATTTTTTCAGGCGATTGACCACATGGCCTATATATACCAGAAAAATTAAGCTTCTTGTAGCAAGCAGCCGTGGCTGAATAGGAGATTCAAGTCCAGTCCAGTCCAGGGAAAAAAATTGTTTTGTAAACAATTTCTTTGTTATTCTACTCACCTATAAAAGATACATTCCTGATGTGCTGCAGTAATTCAGGACCTGCTATAGGCCTCATGGCGTCACAGACCTTTTCCCATGGACGACATTTTTGGCGGTGGAAGTTGTGCAGGGCGTGGGCCATGGCGTAAACAGCGTCCACCACAAAGGGCACCAAGCCTTCCTGGACGTGCTCCCTTCTCGAGATCCTTTCTCTACCTGAAAGTAAAGATAAGATACTCTTTATCGAATAGACAGCATGATTTCAAAATCAAATCAGAGTTCATAGACTTGGAAACTGATCTATGGTGGACGATATATGAATACATTGACTGAGGGATAGTCTTAGCCAATGGGAATCCAGGATTCACATCTTATCTTCTGATATTCAACTTCCAAGAATATGAAATTGACTGTTCGGTTAAGTTAAGAACAAGTAGATGTGGTCTGGCTGATGCACAACTCTTCTGAAGAGCTAATAGAGTTAGAATTTTGGTTTTAAACTCTTGAAATTATTAGCTACTAAATGCCTACATTTCAACTGGATATTATTCGAATTTGATATAAAATTTAAAAAAAGAATAGCAGAGAATTGGTATTTGGCATCTATATTTACATCAACTGAAACCAAAACTACAATTAATTATTCAAATATACAGTACTCTCTTAATATACAAAGAATAATTATTGACTAATCACAGACCATTCTTACTGAGACAATATAAAGCAACAGGTTTGCTGTATTCAGACTTGTTTTGCAAGAGAGTTCATACAAAAGTTATGACTGTTTTGACAGCCAAAACACACAACATTATTACATCTAAACATGTGCTGGTCTCATAGTGTTCAATAAAAGCCAGAATAGGCCTTACCTGTGCACCTGTGTCTTGGCACTGAGGTATTATGTACACCAAAATTGCAGTGGAAAAATTCCTCCCAAAATTCCTCGAACCAAGGATTCGTGTGTTTGTGTGAGTATGGTCTCAATGATAAGAAATACCTGTCAAAATCTGAAATAGACAAAATGTAAGAGTTAACACTAAATAATCACGAAAAGTTGTAATATTTTTTGTGACAAGGAGGAGACACGACAGGCAAATTGATGTCCAAGTTAGACCATCGACCAGTGGTCAACTTTATCACATATTATCCAACTTAACAATCAAGACCACCTTTGATGCAACTATCTTTTTTAAAAGATGGTTCCCAGAAGTCCTCATGCAGCTCAACAATAGCTAGGCAATAGCTCTGCAGTATGTTGGCTCATTTTTGGCCCAGCCTCAACCCCATGATGGACTGATTTAACATGCTATTAAGTTAATAATAATGAGGTGAAAAGGCCTAAAACACACATTCAGACCCATTTATAACTATCATTCTCATTAAATGAAGTGTTTATAAATTAGATTCAGATTCATATTCTTATAAACAGACTGGCCATCACTTATCGAGAGTCATCCCCTCAAGTGCAAAAACAAACAACCAACTTATCGATAAAATCCATTAGGTCTGATGTAAGGTGAAAAGGAAAAATGATGTTGGGACAAGTAAATATTTTGAAATCGAGCATAAATCACCAAACTATAAGCATAAATCACCGAACTATAAAAATGGCATGATAATATGAGAATAAGTAATTATATCAGTGACAAAAACCCAACATTGCAGTATTCTGTTTAAGCCACCTGGTGGAAATACAGAGAACCTTCCTTGAAAATACACTATTCAGAAGATCAGAATCCTGGTGGGGGAGTAAGGAATTTGACTAAGTAGAAAAGTTTATATTGATCATAAAATACAAATTCACGATCCCCAGTACTTAATAAGATGATGCAACATCGTACTGGACGAATTTGAAAGAACTACTTTGTTCACCTCTTAGTTAAATTTAACGGGTATAGTGATTGACCTATTCCACGGCGTATCTCTCAATGCTTTAATAGCCATCAGACCCTCGTCCACAGCCAAAGCATCCTACATTCAACAGTCTTAATGGTAAGTTAGCCTGATAATGTGGCTCCACAAATTCTTAATGGCAAACTAAATGCATCTTTTAAAAGTATTATTTGAAATATCTGTCAATTAATAAAACCACATTACGTTTGTTTCTCCGAAAGGAAACATAACTTCGGGTTAAAATGAAACCAGGAAATTGGGACGACAAATGGAATATTTCAAGAAAACATAAAACAACTAGAATGATTGGGAAATTAGCTTCATGACAATCCTTACTGTCGTGATATTAGCTAGTTAATGGAAATATGGGATAATAAAGCACAATAACTACTCTATGACCCTGTCATTAGTGTATTGTGTATGATATTTACAATACTATCTGACTAATCTGGGTATATCTGAAAATGTTAGCTCAAGTTGCTACTAAATGGCTGCATATTGAAGTGTGTATCAAGCCCGTAGATGTCATTTTAGAGCTTATTACCTAACATACACAAGCTTCATTGAAGTCTGTTTCCGGGGTAACAGGACGACTCACCGCTTTGCCATCTCGCTGCTAAAACGTTGGTTCAGTCACCACTTCTTTTCTGTACCTGATAGTTGACTCACCGCCTCCCAGAGAGCATTTCAAATTGGGCCAGCGTCGTTTCTATGTCGGCCGCCGTTGGTACAATATCGTTTTGACATCGCCAATATCGCGCTGATGTTGAAACGATTTCGAATGCTATCTGGGCTACGGAAGTTGGATAACTCAATGCCACTCTGGTTGTATTTGTTTAAGTCACCGCTCTTGTATTTCGTTAAGTCACCGCTCTTCTTTTTGGTTAGGTCAACGCCCTGTTCAATTTGGTTAAGTCACCAACATTATTTTTTGGTCAAGTCACCACCTTATACGTATTTTCACAAGCTGCTCACAGCGCCTCCACTTGTACCTTCATTCCATCGCTGCAGGCACGCCGAAATATTTTCAGCTAATTTGCATGAGGCCCACGTTGTCAGGGCTGTCAAACTAATCACAGCAATTAGAAGGGCTTGTCCTCCATGCAGAGCTTACGATATTCACTCATATAGAGTGTGAAAACAGTTTGCAATGTTCAGAAAAAATTTTAATTGCCCCAATTTAACTCTGCAAACATATCATTTTGTCAACAAAACTCACGTGTTTTTAACCGTTGTAACGACGACTAAAGATATTTCACTCTTTTTCAGTTGAAGTCCTGACCTCATTGGCCAGGCGCAGGGATATTTCACTATGGAAATTAACCCCTTTACTCATGTATCAGTGCTTACACCAGTTTCTCTGCAATAACTCTTATTAAGTCACTGAAATGTATCTATTTTCATGTCATTGCACCAAAACAATAGAATGGCTCTCTTGGACCGTAGTTAGAGGGCACTGGACAGCTGTTTTCTATCAGAATGACCCAGGTTCTATACGTGGTGAATTCGCTCATGGCCGAGCGTGTGACGGCAAGGGTGAAAGTGCACCCCGACTTGCACTCCCCCTTGTGAGCAAGTTGGTATTTTCAATGAAGAAACGTAACCAGCAAAATCTCTCTTGAATTTGATTGTCTCACAAGTTGTAGTAGATATATTTGTTGCAGCAATAAGTTGCGTCCAGTAAAGATAAAGTTATGATATACAACATGTATGTCATATGTATGTATGAAAATTAGTACTCCATATCTATGTCTGAAATATTGGCCCATGTTTCTAGTAAGTGACATTGTATCTAGCCTGACTGTAGCAGCCATTTTTGAGCTTACTAACATTGTTGCCATGGTAATATGAGAGGGCACAGCAGCTTCAAACTTGTTGCAAGTTGTTTTCCGATAAACCCCCAACAAGCATTGCTTTGATGATCCTCTGCCTCAAGAGCTTAATATCATTTGAAGTGGTTGGAAAGCTGAGCTGTTACATCATGATCATGTTAAGCCTCTTGGGTTAAGTTGTATCAATCACAGGAATTCCATTAAATTTGAAAAAGTGCTTCATGATTCCTCCATCAAATATGCGAGCTGTATCATCTGAGGGAAGCTGTAGCATTTGATAGAAGTTTTTGCATCATATGAATTCAAAGGCCTAGAGGGTTTGTATGGGGGTTCCGGTTGGTAATCTGGTTCATTGTGTGCTTGGAAAACACATGCAGAATTTTCTTTACAAAATAAAGATCTGGATTTGAGGAGTTAGTCATAATGCATAGGCAATAACAATGTACAATTGACCCGTTTCTCATATATGAATGTGTTAAATACCCTGCAGAACCACTAGATATATAAAGTCATAGGTCCCCATATCCAAGCAAAGCTTTACTTGCCTTCAAACCATGGACCTATGTCAGACACTTCTAACTGGTTATTATTTATGCACTGTGTGCACTAGCAAAGCCTTGTCTTTTTGCAAACACAATTCTATTGTCATATGCATGGCCAATACATTCAGTCTCAGACTTATACCCAAGAAATCATATTATGAAGTTTTGAATTAAGTCAGGTCTTGAATTCTATCTTTGTTCAGTTTCATTTGATTCCCAATCCAGTTTACCTTGACAAAAACAACAGTAATCCTTGGGGCTCTATGTATTATATATGTGTCATGGGATGTCCTTCCTGCTCTATTGTCAACATCTCAATCTTGGTTGGGTATACCAAATGTGACATCTCTTGGCATAATTATTTGTGTTATCAAAAGTGAACATTTGTATGTTATTGCCTCGAATGTTACAATATAGAACAACTAATTAAACTGGTAATCTAGCATTCTTTGTCTGAGGCAAGTAAAAAAACCCACCGTTCTCGACAGATGGGGTTAAAGTGAACAGTAAAATATGACATACTTTACTCCCTTATTTTGTATTTACCATCTATAGAAGCAACACCCTGCCTTAAAAGGACTGCACCATACTTATGCTGAGAACGTCGTCTTTATGTGAAAATATCCGTTCAATCAGTCTAGGCTGCGTCATAGATGAGGGTCTGGCGGATATCAAGCATTGCGAGATGGACGACGAAAGTGGGTTAATCACTATGCACGTAAATTTAACTAAGTGGCGAACAAAATAGTTCTTTAAAACCTGTCTAGTATGACGTTGCATTGCCGTTTTTAGTGCAGGGACGTGGCGTATTCTATTCTTATGAAGTCAAATTGCTTGCTCCCCCCACTAGGATTCTTGCTCCCACCGAATTCTACAAGACCCACTCCTGCGGAAAGGTGTGATCGAGTGTCTTGCGTCAAGACAGCCATTCTATCATTGTTATCTTTTTTCATGTACTACACACTCGACTCAGCCCTTGTACTATCGACATCATACTAATGTATTAGGAGGTGATGTGTCACCGCCATAGCATTACTTAATAAATCTCCAACGAGTTTCAGACCAAATGCTTGTGTCAAAATGATGGACTCCTGGCAAGATCAAACTGTAACTCTCTATCAGGTGGAATGACTGGGACCTAGTCACCAGACACCACTCATATTATGTGTAGCATTGTAATATGTGTAGGTCTACCATCCTTTACAATTCTATCTCTGCAGCAGCTTTTTTGAAAAGGATTATTGATGGACTAGATGAAAATGGGAAAGCATTGTTGGTGTCCAGAACAAAGGCAAAAGAAGAGCAGAAAACCATGAAATAGATGAGTAATCAAGTGTCTGCTGATTCTAGATCCCACTCAGCAGTCACATCAACAAAGATGGCAAGCTTGAAATGCAAAGGAGATGAGAGAATTCCTGATGGTGTGGCTTCTCCGGCTAAGGCAAGCAGCCGAGAGCCTCTTAAGCATTTTTATGGCGCCATTTTTGCCAGCAAATCTTTCTATTCGCCAAAGAAACGCCTCATAATTGATTTTCTCCGAATGAATTTATGAATTCCGCTCGGTCCCAAAGTGGATTATACCGCCAAGATTTTGCATAACGGCATTTTGACGGGCCTTTAAGAGGAACTCGAGCCTGACTGCAAGAAACGAGCCAACGGTTCGAGAGGTGATTTAACTTTAACTTAATGAAGTTGTTAACCAGGTAAATTTAATCAAATTTATAGTGTAAAACTACCTACCACATGGGATTATAGCAGTGAACAATGCTAATAAGAAACAATGTTAGTACTGTCTTTGTAATGTTTGACATTCAATCTTCTGGAATGCTTCACTGGCAGGTTGCAGGCTGATTCATATCAGCTCAGTTATAGAAAATACTGAACATAGCTGTACTTTGATTAATGTCACACTGACCAGGAACAAATGACTTTTAACTTCATGCAAAAGTTCAACTCGATCCTTCAAAACGGTGTGCGTCTTGTAGCTTCACACTTAAAGACAGCTGTAATAGAGACAATACTCAAAGCTGTACATCCCTTTCTCTCACTACATACCTTTTATAGAGAGAAAATAGTGACTCTTAAACCACTTGAGAGCACCTCTTATCTCCATCGCAGTTGAGATGCTTGAGCTGTTGTGGGACATTCGAACGAGCAATCAGTCCCAAGTGATTGACATTCCACTGAAGGAACTCTCCTCAACTCTGATGCCAACAAAGAGCTTTTGTGTCTTCCTGGGTCATCACTTTCCACTCAAACGAGAAGACCCTGTCTGTACAATTGTTGTTGAAAAGGTGTGCGTGTATGGGAGGATTTCTGGCTTCTATGGCCACTATGTTGTGCTACGCAGTTGCCATACAACGCAGTGTATATTATTATGATGATTTGATGGGAATAATAAAACTTTAATACCTGACTAGACTATTATGTGTCTATGCTGAGGAAAGTAAAAGACCCCACCAATGGAATAAATGTGTAACATTGTAAGGACTCCAAGGCTTGTCATCCCATCGTTACGTCTGCAAATTACAAAATGACTCATCCCTCTCCATACCAGCTGATTCTACCATTCAGAATCATTTATTCATAATGGACCCATACTGCAGAATCAGCTACACACAAAGATAAAGTTTGTGATGGGAAAACTTTAGTTTTGAAATTTTCTTTTACATCGCCTTTGCGGCCTCACCTAATATTCATACAGCAACGTATGGGCCAATTAATGTCATTTCCTCCCATGACTTATTTAATGAATCTTTGCACAGAGAGTCATAAATCACTGGTGCTGTAATACACTTCGATGCAAAGGAGATGTATTACACCTAAGGGATTTCCTCCAAAAGGCGGAGGGATATAACCAACAAATATGTTAGTTAACTCGCGACTATGAGGGATATAACTAACTTATATTCCATTAGACATATTTGCTAATTTGTTTGATTGTTTGATTTGTTTAACTGCTTTTATTAAGCAATTAAAGTACAGTTTGCACTCAGGAGCCAGTTAACTAACATTTTGTTGGTTATATCCCTTTAGAAAAGGTCACGTGGTGGAGTATAACTGATGTTGTCTATCTTAGAAAGTGTTCATATTACCCTGACCTGTTTTTCATTGTAAGTACTGTTTAGAGATCAGCAAAATGGTCTTAATATCCAGGCGGTCTTATAAAATTAATGTCGAGTGGTCTTGATTTTGGCTTGGGCATCCTTTATGCATGAGCTCATGCATGAGCTTCAACCCATGGATGGCATTCGCATGAGACATTGTTTTCGGTGTCTATGCTGGGCTAAGTAAAAGACCCCACCCATTGGGTAAGTGTGTAGCAAAGACAGGACTCAAAGTGCTATCATCTCATCATTACATCAGCCTGCAGCTGGTCATAGCATCAATACTATATTCACCATATTCCTTGCTGTTACACTGCATCTGTCACATGTGGGAAAATGTGTCCTAAAAGGTGTTCAATGGTCAGCAAAAACACCAAAGGGGAGAGACAAAAGGGTGGGCAAAAAGGAGGGACAAAAAAAGATAAAACGAGGGGGATCAGGTCCTGAGCTCCCCCTTGACCTCTTCAATCACAATACATCTGCTGTTAAGTCGTTCCTTCCTAACTGATGACCTTTGCAGACATCTGAGGGCCTGTAAAAGTCAGGAGCAACAATTAGGGGACCATGATCACCCACACAGTCCTCCTTAACGTCCAGTCAACACCTCAGGCCGTCCATTTATCAGGAATAGAAAGCAACACTAGCAACAAAAAAACTCTTCTTCTTTAGCACCTTTCATCATCATAACGCTGACTCTAACCAGACAAAGAAGACCGACCAAGGGCCTGGTTGGGGGGGGGGGGGGGGGAGGTTGGACACCATGGACAGTGGACATCTCCTCTCACATTTTGAGCTAGGGGGCGAACGGCACTTTCTCCTTCATCACGTTTCATACGGTTATGTTGTATAATTTCTACTCTACTTCATAAATTCCTCTTTAATTAATTAATATTTTTTGCTTCATAGCTTTGACAGCCAATCCGGAGCGAGTAGGATTGGGGGGGGGGGGGGGTTACTTTTCGCCGTTGAAGATTTATATGAAAATGCTGAACAATTTCTACTCTTCTTTATTATTTCCTTCTTAATTTTCTATTTATTTTTTATTATTATTTATTGGCTTCATTGCTTTTGACAATAAACCCTGAGTTAAGTTGATGGTGTTTTTCCAAAATACTGTTTATCATAGAAACAGTATCGCACCCATACTTTAAAGTGACAACAGTTCCTGGAAGTTGACACATATAACTTGAAAGATGTTATCGTGTTTGTCCGTTACCACACTTATTAGGCCTATTCTGCAAGTGTTAATTGCCACTTAAAAAATAAATGTGTCTTATATTGTTGTATCTTATCTCATCTTATCTTATCTTTTTTGTTACTTGTGTTGCTTTCTATTACTCTTAAGCCTTACATTTATTCTTATCTTATCTTATCTTATCTTATCTTATCTTATCTTATCTTATCTTGTCTTGTCTTGTTAAATTATTCACCTTTTCTTAGTCAGTCTTAGTTTAATATATGTAATTAGTCATAATGACTAATTTGTTAGTCAAAGACATGTCACTTCACATGATATTGACTTAAACTAACTAACTTGATAGAGACGAATTCCGTTTGTAATGACAATAAATAGTTATCTTATCTTATCGTATCTTGGTCAAAAACTACTATTGGAGCCCCAGTCATTCTAGACGGCTTCAAATATAGGCAAGATCTCAGTGTAAAAGATCTTGAGTTTGATATGTCCTTAGACAGCACATTCTATCTACAACATGAACTTACAAGTTCTTCACTTTTCCTCATCAGTTTATCATTAAAAGCTGCATGCACTAAGTAGACTGCAAGACATCTCTCTGCCTGGGGAAATCTCCCATGTAATTTCGCCATATGAATGGGGTTCTTAGCCTAGGGACACGCAGACACCAATTAATATTTGCAATCCAAAGAATGCATGTCATTCTGCTGTTAATAACACTCCTTAATTTTCTGCAACTTGCAAATTGTTTGTGACTTTAAAAAATTGCGTCATATTCAGTAATTCTGCATGATTCCACGTTAGTTTGCTCGAATGGGCTGGAGGATGATTTTTTTGCTAGTGTTTGTCATTATATGTAACGTAGTATTTGGCTTTTTATATAAAACGTAGCAACATTAGGAAGATTCACTGGTTAAACACTCATGTAGGCGGCTTTGTTATGGTATCAAACTATGAAGTGGTTAGAAATGTCATGCATTGTAAATCTTCAATATATTACCTCCAAAAAAAAACTTGCAGAGACAAAGGTAAACATGAAATAGTTATTTACCTTTAATAGCTTTCCTTTGGGGTAAAACTGTGACAGTACCCTCTGCTGCGAACTCCTGACCCTCAATGGGATAAGTTTTGGCGCCCCAACTGTCACTGGCCAGCCAGTAAAAGTGATCATATACCTGTAAAAGAAAAGCATTGCAGAATTAGTTTACTTCCAAATAGGCCTATGGATGTGAAGACATCAAATATTATTTGGACACTTTCAGATCCTGATACAAAATCAAACTGTAATAGGCGAAAATTAAAGTGTATTATAATATATATCGTCAAAAAGCTGCGGCTCCCCTAAATACTAGTCTATCCCCCCCCCCTCCCCAAGTAACTAAAGACTGAATTAAAATAAACAAAAAAAAAAGAGTCTAGAATTGATGTAGCTAGGTTGGAGTATTCAGGTATGAACACGGATTTCACTTTAGGGTTAAGGAATGTAATTATAATTAAAAATAAAAATAAAAGAGATTATCAGATGAAATACTTTTTTGAATGAGTCCTTCTAATGAAAAAATAATAATTAAAAAGACAGCTTTAACTATCTCTCCAGGATCTGGTTCGTGAAAGGTTACACTGTCTCTAACTCTCTTAGATGATAGGTAGATAGATATGGAAAGTGCAGCCCTCTAAGGCAAGTTCTTGCCACTATCAAGGGTTGATTGATGAGGTGAGGGAGAGGAGGAGTCAGTCCACCTATGTTACAATTTACCCCATAGGTGGGGTATTTTACTTGCCTCAGCATAGACACTTGAGTACAAGGGACCACCAATTTAACATCTCATCTGAAACGACATCCAGCTGGGATGTTGCTCATGAAGGGGGCCGGGATTGGACCTGGGTCCTTCAGAGGAGCAGGCGAGCGTCTTACCACTAGACCACCCAGCTGCCTCGGAATGAAATGTCCATCTTTTTACATCTTACCTTGTGGTTGATGGCAGCAGTCAGCAGTTTGCGAACATTGTCCTCATTGACAAACATAACTACTGCCCTAGCCCTGGCATGAGTCTGTTTTCTCAGGTCTTGTAGAATACGGAAGAATGTGTCATTATTCAGTTCACGAGGGATGCGGAGAGATGCTGCTATGCAGATATCTGTGGAAGATACATTTGCATCATTAGCATCATTATGGACAACATCCAGCAACAGCATCCATAATTATTTTTTTGTTGATCACTCTGCTCATGAATCAAATGTGAATTAGCCTGCAGATTGCAAAGCAGCAGTAAAAGGTATAGCTTCAATTTTTTTTCTCTCTCTCTCTTTCTTTTCTAGGGAAAAATTCCTGGTTATTCATAAGTATAAATTTTACTTGGCAGGGTTTGAAATAGTGCTTTTTTTTAACAAAAATGTTTCTTGTGATGTAATACAGTGTAATGCATACTTTAACTGCCCGTTTTGAAAAACAGTAGTAGGAGCGGAGAGTTAGAAACAATGCGACACTTTTTTCGTTTTCACTCATAAGAAATATTCTAAAAATGAGAGCAGAACTGGCTTCCCACCTCAGATGTAGGTTATATAGTTGTGCATACTTTCCAGTAGTTTCAGGTTCCTGTCTGGTGTAAAATTAGAGTTATTCAGGTATTCAATCTCCATAACTTTTTTGATATAACGTCAATATTTTTTACTTCTCCCGTAAATTGAAATTTTGAAACCCGATTGATCTCATAATGAAACGAAACTTTTTCTCTTTTTTAACTTTATTGTTGCTTGCAGGAGAATAAACTAAAGGAAAAAAACAACAGCTATAAATCATAAGCCGCCCCTGCCAGTAACATGTGGTAATAAGTATAAGCCACAATATCTGAGCTGCAGCGATACAGCATTATCGGATATTTCTGTTACATAACCTTGACAACGACCTTGCCAAAATGTTGCTGACAAAAGAGATGATAATGTTGCAATTTGTTATTAATGTGGAAAACTTTGCGGAGGAGTAGATAGCCATACACTGGGCTTGTGAGCATTTTCTGAAAATGCTGCTAAAATTGTCAGATGCGGTTGAATGTATGGTTAATTTTCAACATCAGTGCGAACTGTTGTCTATGTGTAGAAAGTAGGGTCACTCTTGTGTTATTGAATGATTTACAACCTAAAATATAGAATAGAATAGAATAGAAAAGGACAGACTAGAATAGAATTAAAGGGGTAATATGTTGCTTGTATCAAATAAAAATAAAATATGACAAATAATAAATCTTAACAATATAATAAACATACAGCAGAATAATGAATAAAAGAAAAAGTAAATTCAGACAATGAATTGAATATCATAATGGTATGTTAATTATAATATAAATATGAGAGTGTTCGTTTCTGCCTGAACTCACTGACATTATACAATTATAAAATGAAACATGTGGGCCAAGAAGATATGTACACACAAAAATGTCAATGTACAACGAAGCTGATAGGCAGAGTTGTACATAACATTTGAGGTTGTACATATCTCATGTCTCCCAATGTAACCATTGTGTAATTTTATTGTACCACTGAACCCCAATAATTTTGTTGTTAATGTTTAATTTTCCATTTTTCATTAAATTCATGGAAAAATAGGGCTCCGTCTACAATTTGTATGAATACCAAATAAAATGGCAAAGTTATTACATAAAACGTGAATTCACTATTTCTAGCGTGACGCTGGCGACGCTGCTTTAGGCCCCGCCCACTTTCTGGCTGCCTACCAATCGCAGCAGCGCGGCATGGCTCATAACTGGTTTACATGAGGATTTGTTCAACGGCGTACATAATGCTTAATTTCACTGGTGAGTTGTACAAAAGACATTGTCCGTTGTATGTGCTCTGCAGAAGTTACAGACTCTACCATGGATAAATGTGCAATAGATGGCTTGGGACTTGAAAGCGTATCATCTCATCACTACGTCTGCCTCCAGCTGATCATAGGGTAAAGTTAGGTAATATGGGCATACATTTGTTGCTAATGCTGTGATGAAAGTACATCATTCCTTTGATTTTCTTTAGGTAATGAACTATAAATCCAGAGATTATAATATGCATGTCCATAATAGTTTTGTAATAGCATGGTTTAGAAGAAATATTAAAAAGTGCCACAGTGGGGTTTTATGGGCATCTAATTCTGAAAATATGAGCACTGCCAAACCAATGTTATTTATGGGCACTAAAGATGCATACTATGAGCAGTGCTCATATTAAACCCCACACTGTGCCAATATTAATCTCAACACACAAAATACACAAAATGCCACTGTCATTATTGACCAAAACCAGGGGACACAAATTGAAAAATAAGAGACTGAATGTTCAACAGTTCGCCAGCCATGCTGTGCTGGGATTGGTAGGTTCCAGTGTCACGCTACAAATCATGCATTCAACGAGTGCAGGAATCTGACTTACTTGTACGTTTTATTTAATAACTTCGTCAGTTTCTATCCGATTTTCATAATTCAAACATTTTATAAAAGCTTAGTTCTTCACCAAACCAAATATGCGAAAGACATTAAATTGTTAGACGAATTGTAGACGAAGCCCTATTTTCCAATGAATCGTAATCAATGAAAAATAAAATAACTCATTGACAATAACTTGAGATATGTACAACCTTAAGTGTTATGTACAACCTGGCCTATCGGCCTTGTTTTACATTGACATTTTCGGGTGTACATATCTTCATGTCTCACATGTAACCACACCGAACCAGTGATATATCATTCCTCGCTTCCAAAAGAAATAGTCATTTTGATCAAACTTCGAAAGCGAAGAGTCCTAAGACATTAAAACATAAACCGTGGTAAAACTCATGTAAGTTGAAATTGACCACGGCACAATATCACATTGTTTTGAAGGCAGTTTTGAATTGTTTATGCTTGACCTATGATTTATTTGACAGTAACATTGCAACCGTCACAAAGGCCTGGGTGATTGTCTGTTCTGACCTAGGCCTATTAATTTTGCTCTTGACCTGACTATTCTTATAAAATCGCATAACTGCTTTTGTTTTATGTATCAAAGGTCATCTATCAATATATTCATTCAAAACTGTTCAAATTTATAGCTTTCAGTTTGTTTAAAGTTTGTGACTTTTTTAAAATATGGTCTTATATATTGTAACATCAAATTTAGTTTCTGAGGCTGTTTTTTTTAGATATTCTTCATAGTTACAAGTAATCGGAAATAAGATATTTGTAAAGAAGTGTCCGCACACTTTTTGGCATGATTGTATGAATTTAATTACTGGCTAAGTAAATCTCTGAAGCTTTTTAGCAATGTATGACACGCACATTTATATCCCTTAAAAGGCTGTTTTCCAACTTAAGGCATGCAGCCTTAAGCTGTTAGAATAGGTCTACAAAACAGTTAATGCATGAAACCTTTCTTACATTTCAACGTAGAAAACGGAATTTTGTCAGATTATAGCAGATATGGAATTTGCTACATAATTCCATGAAGCCTGTTATATTTATGACTTTAAAAATGATGCTTAAAATGTATTAAACTGCTTATTGCGCTGTTTAAGGACATGTATAAATCATAATCAATACACAGAAGGCTGATGTTATTAATAAAATTAAAATTATACCATGGAATCCATTTTTGTGAAATCTGATAGCAGCTTAGGTTATTTATTTTTAAACTGTTACATCTAGATTCTAATGAGAGACTTAAGAATTCATTAAACAAATTGAATTCTGTTTAAAGAAAATCATTGGCTGGTGAGCTTAAGAAAATATCAAGGCCTATATAAGTTTTATTAATGAGTATTTAAAACATTATATAAATCTGTCTGCCTTAAATTGTGCATCGATCAGGTATTCTTCTAACATTAAAATATAATTTATTAATTTTTTTTAATGAAAACCAGGTTATTTAATCTAATTGGGAAAGCCATTATACAAATATACAAATTTGTCTGCCTTAAAAATATATATAAATCAGTATGCTTAAAATTCTGCATGATATGTATTTTTCTAACATAAAAAATTAAACTCCAATTTCTTCAAAAATTCTAAAGGGACAATATATTATGTAATTCAGATTCCTTACTTTTTTTATCGACAAAATGATACGTTACAAACACGAAAGCCATTGGGATGGTCTTAAAATGCAAGATAAAATACAAAAGTAAGAACGCAGTGGTCTTAATATAAAATGGTCTTAATGGTGAGGTGGTCTTAAAGCGATGTTGAAGAATACCAATATACATTTTGTATATACAGTAACAACTTTACTTATAAAAGGCCTACTTTCGTTTAAAGTGCCTAGCAGAAAAGTGGTTGTATTGGCAACTATCTTTTTTCATCTTTCAAAGTACCTGGCATACTGTTTGTAGACCCACCCTGAATGTTTAATCTCTCTGTTGGTCAAATTTTTTGCTGGTTGGGCATAATCAATGGCTTTTGAAAAGTTGTTTTCACTGTTTTAAAACAAAACAAAGCAATGATCTACTTCACATAAGGCCTTCTTTTAAGACTTGCCCCAACACTGTGTAACCACCAATATACTAGGCACTCTAATGTACTTGATATCATTATGCACTTTTATTTATTTTAACTTATGCTTATGCATGCTTCTAACTATTGTAAAATTCCTGAACTGTTTTTGATGTACAGTCGATCCTGCCATAACGGTTACCTTTACAGAGTGGCTACCTTATGTAAACAGCAATATTCAAACTCCACCCAGTCTTCATTTTCATTGTTTTACCCCCGATTTAACGATCATCTGTGTATGTGCAGCAAGTGTGGTCTATAGTTCTCCTTATATAGTATAGTCAGTGAATAACTTTCTGTCTTGAGTTTTCCCATTGCTAAGTACTTGTCTCAAGATACTAAGATTAATATGACGAGTTGTCAGAAACAGACTGTGGCAGACGTCATGATGAAATGGTAAGGATTAGACTGCACATCAGATTATGCATATAAATATATATACTTTATTGCACATAACGTAAAAGGTTTCATAATTGCAATGTTATATAAGATAAAAATGTATTTGAATATACATTATAAAAATGTACCTTAACCAGGAAATTGATATTTAATATAAAGGTATGTATATATTAAGTCTTTATTTCGTACTTCATATTGAAATCCACACTATATCCCTATGGGCTGTAATGTAAGTTTATTTGCTAAATAAGTAGGACCTAGTACATATGAACAATACAAAGAAATATCTTACTTTTAAAAGACTTGGTGTAAAATATTTAATTTGTGTTATATAATTCCGTGGGGACTTTGACGAGATATTGTACTTTACTTGACCCAGCATAATATATAGACAATTAATGAGCGTCACGCTCAAATTTTATTTTAAATTTACAATTTTTACAGATCCTCAGCAGCAGCTGCCAATAATCGAACCTCAGACCCTCAGAGGAAGTTGGCTAAAGCCTTAAACACTAGAGAGCTCATCTTCCAGCAATTAGAGACGCAACACTATGTAACTAACATATGGTGCCCTTTTAAGGTCAGTGTCCTAATATGGTCAGTTTCAATTAATGCTCCCTAGTTTCATCTCCTGAGCAGTTGCACCACTGAAACAGCAGCATTTAAAACAACTTTAGATACGTGTTTTCACTTTGCAAGGTTATCCAATGACAAATGGTTCCAATTTGTATACAAAATAAGCCAAGGAATAGAGTGCATGAAAACCATGTTGGCCATCAGGGTTTCTCTTCAAACTTGCTTGTTTGAAACATCAACTTTCTGATATGCACTAAAAGTCTGAAGAAGTAAGTTCACAAAAATTGCGAATTTAATTCATCTATTTTATAGCAGAAGCTGTTTTTACCAGGGAGAAGTCATCTGTTCCAACAAAAACCATGCACTGGTGTCCTAATATATCGTTTCAACAGGCTGTATTTTCTGATGTTTAACAGATATTTAGTAATTTTAAATGATTTTGTGAAGTGAAATAATTATGTTTAACAATAGGAACCAGTAATATGGGCATGGCTTTTATTGATAAAACAAAAGCCTGACCATAATAGGGCACCATACGTTAATAATTTCTCGCTCTCTTGTTAAAACTAACCAGCTATAGTAACCAGGCAACAGAAAGATTGAAATAATTCACGAGGCAATAATTCCATTATGTAGATTCAATGGTCACGTGACATAGGATGTAATGAGCGCCACCAACGGCCGTCCTAGCAATTAGAAAGCTTTCAGCGTTTCTTGGCTTATTCAGTCGACAATTTCGTCTGCAGTCCGATGCAGTGGGTGACGCAACTAGCATAGAGTTACCTTGAAATTCAATCAAGACTATTTTCTTTCTATTTTTCTTCAGAAAGAAAAATTTTGGTCATTCGGCCCACTACTCCTTCAGTTTCCCACAATGCACTGGCTAACGTCACCATTTCCGCGCGATTGCAGACCGTAAACTTTGCAGACGACTCTTTAATCAGCCAATGAAGGAGCCATTTTTGGTTCCAGTGGTTAATTTAAGTTTCAGCGATTGGTGCTATTGCTTGAACAACTTTGTGGTTGCACATAAAAATCTTTTAGATCTTATCTTATCTCATTTTATCTTATCGAGCTTGTAAGGCAAACTCCTCCAAGGTTGCATGCAAATGCATGGGCCGTAGCTGTAACCCCTCCAATAGCCCACAAGAATATTACTGGTACTTTTTGGATTGGCTACAGCCAATCCGTTTTGTTATTATTAGGGCATGCTAGGATACGTATGGGCAGCAAGAAACTGTGGGTAAATTTTTTTATTTTTTTTTAAACGTTGCTGCTGTAATGTATTTAATTGATAAAATAACATATATATAATTACACTGCTATCAATAATATAATTAACTTTACCAGTCCGCAGAACCATGCCTCCAGCGGTCACGTGATAGTGGCGCCACCAGTGGTGGGAACCGTTGGATCTAAGGATCTGTGATCCTCCAACTAGGTCCTATTTGAGTTATTGCTGTTTACAATCAGTTTTGCACACAAAACATGCAATTTAACTTTTATACAGAAAATCCATTGTCTGCTATTACTGCATTTGGTTTATTGAAAATTAGCTTGCTGTTGGTACAGTTTTCTGCTATTTTAGCATGAACTACATGTTTCAATGTTGCACCTGCTGTTGCTAGTGTGCTATCATTCAAACTGCTTTCATTTACCAGAGCAATCCTCCCCTTTTGGGGAATTACTAGTTTGATCTTGCATCATTGGTTTACACTTGGCCATGTACGTATGGCCTAGGGTATTGCGATTATTGCGCAAATTTATATATATGACACAAATACGTTCCCTAAAGAAAATATTGAAAGTACAATTGCACTAACATAAAAATACAGACCAAAATTGAAGTATTTTAAAGTGTACGAAACTTTCGGCCATGACTATATTTCCGTTTATCAAATAAGAAAATAATTCTTGCCAGATGAGCCAACACAGTGTATATGAGCTAAATAAAACCCCATAAGGCTATACATCAGTTATGGTTTTATTAATATCTTACGCCCGCTAACATAATAGATACAAGATACAAGAAAATGAATAAACACTATATGTACTGGTATTGCAAGAATTGCCCAATGAAAAAAAAATATACATAAATGAGGAATAATTGAAAATACAAATAAATGAAAGAACGTATAGGCACTTGAACACCATGAGTGGTATGTGCCAGTATTACACAACATAAATCCCTTGAATATGTCGGTTAAACATGTTAAAATATTTTATAGGCCTGTATATATGTAATTGGTATAAATTGATCATGTATTCATTTCACATGTTTTACTAATTTAGACATGTTTATAGCCAAGCGTGAATGATATTGTGTCACTGCTTAAAATATTCACAGGTATACGTAGCAATATTTTAATATACACTTATATATTATTTGTAAAAACAAGGTGAAAGAAATGACCTAGCAAGTGCGCTGGCAACGTCAATATAGTTTTGAATTACTAGTTTCCAGATCTATGGTTTTTTCCAAAAAGCCAATTATAGGCAATGATTTGCCTGTTAAAATTGCTAACAATATAGTTTGCTCAAGCAAGGCAAACTGTGATGTCAAAGGGCATGTCTAAAACTAACTTGGCTGCACTTCATTGCATTTGACAGTAAAAGATCTGATAACATGCTATGTCGGCCCGATGTCGGCCACATAGGGCCAACGTCAAAACGATGTCCCAGATAGCATTCCAAATCGGCCCAGCATCGTTTCCATATAGGCCACTGTCTTTACAACATCGTATTAACCCAAAACATGTACACAAGTTGACTTCAGAATACAAATTATTTTGACTGGCTTGTCCGCATTATACTAGTGTTATTGCTATCCATGAGATTTAAAATTTTCGTTGTGATGCGTAATTTATATATATATTTATATTCATATATAATAATTTATGTCTAATAGACAAAAATGCACAATATTTGGGCCAAATAAAACTTACTGCTACTAGCGTTACACTGTATTATTACCAAGTGAAAACATCAAAAAATTTACCACTGATATAAAAATCAACGATAAATACAATAATGATCAAATGGATTTACTGAATGTCTTGGCCAGGTCCTCAAATGCCCCAATGCCCTTTTCGCCATAGTTGCCCTCGTCTGCCAGGGTCGACACATAGGACCACCCGAGGTCCCTCACCACATCCACCATGGCCCTGGCCTGCAGGGTGTCCGGGGGCACCACTCTCGAAAAATACTCAAAACGACTTTTGTCACTTAGTTCTAACCCCGTTGAGGCATAGCTGATCTGGGGGATCTGAAAGAAGAAGACAAGAATGGAATATTTAATAAAGAAAATCATAAAATAAGTAATTATTTATATATTTGTTAGATATATTTAATATTTACAACGGCTGTATAAGATCAGTTAAAACTGTTTTTACAGAGATATCGTGAAACATATTGTAAAATTGATATATAATACAGTTACAGAAGAAATGGACTTAATTTCTGGAAAAGAAAGTCATATTGCAATAACAACACCCGTGCACAGTTTTGAAGATTTGCCAAAATGGTCCCCAGGTCTATTGACAAAACTAAACATGGTTTGTAGTACCCTTGAATACAGCTTCAATGAACAGTTTTTACCCACACTAACTATCCATCGATCCATCTATCTATCTGTTTATTTCTTTATAATTTCTTTCCTTACTGAGCCTTTCATGTTTATTTGATTTTCTTTAAATGTGTGTTATCTTTCTGTTATTGCCTAGGTTTAATTTCCTCGACAAACGAATCTTCATCATATCAACATTTTCTTAAGGGATTGTGCCTTAACTTAAGAACGCTGTCAGCTCAAAGGCGTGGTCGTTACGTCATTTTGGGCTGTTAAGATTTGCATGTTACACAACAACTGGACCACAACTCCATCAAAACAGATGGGGAGTACTCATTAATTGTCACGTGATGACAATGAAGCTTTAAAGGGACACAAAAGTTTAACTTCAAACAAAAACTGCTTCTGTCAGATTTTGAATTAATAAAAAACAAAAAAACAACAACTATAAAACATGTTTCTGATGCACTGAAAAGCAACGTTTTTACTATTGTAGTATTCAACTTTTATATATTTGGCTTTTAAAGAATGCACATTGTGTTGCGAGGTTATTTTTGGTTTGTTTTATGTACTACATGTACAGCTTGAGGGCTGCCATGTTTTTTTTATTTTTTGGTCTAAAATTCTGAAATAATGAGACTTAGGAAATCTCGTCAGTTCCTTTGTGCATTATATTGATCTATACATGGCCAAATGTACCTCGTGCGGTTTATCCTTCTCATGGAAAACGCACGTGGCACATTTGGCCATGTAGCATTCATGGTCAAGCAACTTTACAATTACACCATTGGTACACCCTGTTCAAGCATGAGCCTTTCTCAATGCCCGGGGAGTAGGTTCTCCCATCACAGCTTAAGGGGGTTACACACATAGCCGGATCAGACGCAGGAGCGTCTCGGAGGTCAACTCCGTAATACTCCCGCATACTCCGGGGAAAGGCGTATAGACATCTTGTTCATGTCCGGGAGTGTCCGGCATTGTCCGGCATGGTCCGGTATCTCCGGGGGACTCCGGCAAAAAAATTAAACATGTTTAATTTTTCATGCCGGAGATCCCGGAATAGTGAAATCCGTGTTGGGCCGTGTAGATCCGTGTAGACTCCCAGTAGACTCCGTCGATCTCCGGGGACCTCCGTATTGGCACCGAAAGACTTCGTGTGATCTCCGGCTAAGTCCGGCGTCAACCGGGCGTGAAAAGTACGCTCCGGAGAGCACAAGGAGCAACTCGGTTCCACACGAGTGAACTAGGACCACCACGGAGTCTAAACGGAGTGAACAGGGAGAGCGGGTTTACTTGTCATTTGCTTGACCCGGTTAACTCCGTTATGTACACGGTGTCACACGAGATCAATGCGGACATACAGGAGTGAACTGGGTGTCAAGACGGAGTTAATTAAACTGACACGGAGTGAGTACGGATGCCTGAGTATATATACAACCGCCGTCTTTGGAGAAGCATCATTCCACCGCCCGCCGTTCATCGTTGATCATCGAATTAATTCATTTATCATCCACCATTTCTTCTGGATATTACCTTCTGGATTGCTGCTGCTGCTACTGCCGTTTCTTGAATTAACCACCATGCCACCTAGGAGAGGAAAGGGGAGGCCTGGCAAGAAGACTGTTGTCCAAGAGGAACCTGCACCACCTGCTGCTGTTGAAGAAGATGTAGCCAGTAATACCTCTTCAAGACCGCAAAGTCCGCAAGGCATGCCAGATTTACCTGGGCCAGTTGTACCTGCTGCACCTGCAGTACCTCCTACTGCAGCTCCACCCCCACCTGCAGCAAGAGCGAAGAGGCAGAAAAAGGAAGCCCTGAACCTCACAGAAGACCAGGAACAAGATGTGGCTGACTGGTACCGTTCCCAGGAGATGTTGTATAACCGGCGGCTTGCTCAATACAAGCGGATAGACATAAAATCGCGAATGATAGACCAGAAGGCGAAGGAGCTGGATTGTACTGCGCAGCAGCTAAAAACTTGGATAGACTCAATGCGCACTGCAGTTGGGAAGCTGACGGATCCAACCAAGAAGCCTTCTGGTGGGGCCGCTAGAATCCTGACAGACCGGGACAACTGGATCATGGAGAATTTCGGCTACCTCGAACGCCACATCAAGAGGGTTGATGCTGGGAAAAGAAAGAAAGGTGGGCAGCTTTCCCAGAACTTATCAGCCAAAACTCCAACCAGCAGCAACAGACCTACCACTGAGGATGACACGTCTGAAGCTGAGGAGGTCATTGTCGATAGTTCGGATGATGGTGGCAGGGATTCCGATACAAGCAGGTCCAAGGGTGGGCCTTACAAGGGCGACAGCAGCAGCAGCACGAGGAAGATGGGGGCCCCTCCTCCAAGCAAGAAGACGTCCAGACGTCAGCCTCGTCATCATCATGACTGTGATGCATCCAGCCTTGCAGCTAGTGGAGATGGAATTGCTACACAAGCTGTCACTCAAGTAAGTATACTGCTTCAGTTGCCATGATAATCAAGATAATCGTATTGTAATGTTGCAGTTTAAAGTTGTAATTGTAATCTTGCAGTTTAAAGTTGTAATTGTAATCTTGCAGTTTAAAGTTGTAATTGTAATCTTGCATTTTAAAGTTGTAATTGTAATCTTGCAGTTTAAAGTTGTAATTGTAATCTTGCAGTTTAAAGTTGTAATTGTAATCTTGCATTTTAAAGTTTTAATTGTAATCTTGCAGTTTAAAGTTGTAATTGTAATCTTGCATTTTAAAGTTGTAGCTTTTCCATAGTAGAAAGTGGTAGCTTTGTTTCTTGGCACTTCCAGTGTTCACTGTATGGTGATGTGTCTTTTCAGTACATTGTCAATAATGCACATGCTATTGCAGTTGCCATGTGACTTACTCTAATGTTGTGTTTTTTCCTATTTCCAGCTGATTGAAAAAGCCACCGATCTGCAGAGGGACATGCACAGCAAGTTGAGTCAGCCGACGGACTCAGGCAGCTTGTCAAAGAGGGTCTTCACGGACATGATCTACCACGAGGTGATGCAGATGGACACCGACACTTGGTGGGATTACCAGGCCCAAACCTTAAACAACCTGATGCAGTTTAAGCAGGCGTATCGTCGCAAGCGCCAGCAGCAACAGCAACAGCAGCAGCAACAGCAACTGCAACAGCAACAGCAGTATCATCAGTTTCTGCCTCCTGTCCCTCAGCAGCATCAGCAGCAGTTCGTCCTCCCTGCTCCTACAGCCAGTTCATCCGGTCCTCCTGTGCAGATGTTCCCTCATCATCAGCATTCTTCCAGCCCTGCTGCCCAGATGTTCGCACAGCATTCATCCAGCCCTGCTGCCCAGATGTTCGCACAGCATTCATCCAGCCCTGCTGCCCGGATGTTCACTACTCCATCCGGCCCTTCGCCCCAGGCTCTCGTGTCGGCTGCCCCTTCTTCTTCGTCTGTGCCTGCACCGACCCCCCCTCCTGCGACATCTTCTACGATTATCAGTCAGGCCTGGTTGACTTCAGGTCCTTCTCACGGTCGTCCTTCCATGTCACCACAGGATTGCAGCACGCCTCAGGATGTTTCGCTCACCAGCTACTTGTTGAACACTAGTGTGGGGGGAATGGTTGGTGGTGATGACCATAACTCCTCCTTTTCGGTGCCCACGCCTCCAACTACCACAACCGAGTAATGTTGAGCTGAAAATGAACAATGAACTTTATTGAAATGAACAATGAACTGTTATTACTTATGTTTGCATGTGAACTGTATACCGATGAAGTTAAATGTAATGAACAATGTAAACTGTATTACATGACAATAATTAAATGATGTGTATTTTTTGCACTTGTGTGCTGCCGAAGTCTGAAGTTTGCTATTAATTAAATGTTGAAACTTACATCATTCGTGTTGTTTTCAAATCTTGTCTTGCTGCCATGGTACACTCCCAGCTGCTGAGTTCACGTAGCTGACCAAGTATTGCCGCATTTCCTTGGCTGCTCTGTTGGTGTTGCCTCTGAACACATGTCCCATGTCTGGTAGATTGGCAGCATTCTCCCTCCATGCACCTGGGATGATCTCATGGATGTCGGCATTTTCCTGGTCCACAGCATTCACTTGAGCAGTTGGATACCTCACCCTCAGTAGGTTGTGCAACACACAGCAAGCAAGAGTTATGGTACACACTCTGTCAGGACTTTGAGGCATTGTTGTGAGGAGACACCTGAACCTGGCAGCCAAAAGTCCAAATGCATTCTCTACCACCCGTCTAGCTCTAGAAAGTCTGTAGTTGAAGATTCTGTCTTCCATGCTCATGTTCCTGTGAGGCAGAGGCTTCATCATCCAAGTCTGCAGTCCAAAGGCATCATCCCCAACTATGAAGTAAGGCACTGGTTGGTCATCATTAGGCAGGTAATCTGGTTCAGGTAATCCAATGTTCCCACTTTCTAGCGCTTCCTTCAATTCTGTCTGGCTAAACACTCCAGCATCTGAGCCTGATCCACTGGCACCAATGTCAACGTAGAGGAACTTGTATTCAGCATCAACTACAGCCAGTAGGACAATAGAGAAAAATCCCTTGTAGTTGTAGAACAGGGATCCAGACTTGGCAGGACATCTGATGGCAACGTGCTTCCCATCAATGGCGCCGACACAGTGGGCGAAGTTCCATCTGTTGTAGAATCCATTGGCAACTTCTTTCCAGGCTTCTGGGGTTACAGGACACTGCATGACTTCTGCTGAGTACTCGTCTATGATGGCCTGGCAGACTTCGATGACAAGGATAGAAATGGTATTGAAGGCTACCCTAAATCCATACTGCAGAGACTTGTAGCTGTTGCCCGTACCCAGGTAGCGCAAGGTAATAGCCAGTTTCAATCCAGGTTCAAGGGCCCTCCTCCAAAAGGTATCCTGCTTTGTAATCCTAGGTCCCACTCTGGCAAGAACTTCATGGAATAAGTCAGGCTACATCCTCATGAAATTCTTGAAGCCACCCACATCTTCTGCAATCAATTCAGCCATCAGTTTTTCATACTGCCCATAAAGAGGCCTTCTTAGCAGCCAAGGTCGCACCCACATTTGCCTTCTTCTTCTTCGTCTTGGTGCAGCAGCAGCATTTTGTAATAGGTCATCTTCATCAGTTGATGTTGTGGCCCTCACTGCATCATCTTGCAGTTTGTGTTCTTCTTGCAGAATTATATCATTAGCAGCAGTCAATAGCTGGACTTGCATGTCCATGCACTTCAAATCCAATTCCACCCTGTCGTAGTGTGATAAAGACATATCCAATTTTTCTGTAGTAGCAGCAACAACTTTGCAGTATGGTAGTCCGAAGTGGAATGATGGACAGTGGAACGCAGGCAGTTTAAATACCAATTTCAGAGCGATCCGGGTGAAAACCGCTTAACTCCGTAGTGATATCGTAGTAAGGTCGTGTAACGATCGGGTATATCCGTGAAGGCCCCGTGTAACATCCGGTTCACTCCGCCCGCCTCCGGCACAGTCGTGTTACCTCCGGCTACAACCGTGGCTCATTCCTTGTTTAACCGTGCCCCTCCTTACATATCCTTGTAGCACCCATACACATCCGTGTCATGACTGTGTTGCTCCTTGTTGCCTCCGTCTTGCCTTCGTGTCCACACCGCCCAATTATTTGTTTTTGTTTACATTTCTAACTTTTTCGCCCGGACCGCCCCGGATTTGACGAAATTTCATTCCGGGACGCTCCTGCGTCTGATCCGGCTATGTGTGAAACCCCCTTTACAACCAAGTACCTGCATGGCTGGAGTGGAGCAGTGGTTACAAGGATGTGTCTGCTCAGCTTCTCCTTTCATTCCATGGTTGGATTTGAACTCACGATCGTAGCACCCAATGCACTGGACATGTTAATACAGTCTAGACTTAGTAAATTAAGATCTCAATATGTATCCGTAGAATTTACTGCCATCAAATTTGAAAGAATCTTCAGATTTTAATGATTTTAAAAAGTTGCTATCGAAAAGGGAAGGTTAAAAATGTTGCTGCAATGTTTGCATTTTATGATATGTTTTAAACAACTTTATCATGGTTATATTATAATTTAGCTAGTTTTTATTGTTATTGTTTTACCTGCACTTTATTTTTATTTTTGCATATACAGTCGATCAATAGCTCATTGAGCTAATTTTATTGTTATCTTATGTCGACTTTAAATAAAGATTATTCTATTTTATTCTATTCTATTCTATCTGAAATCATCTAATACTTACATTTTATTTGATTTAGCATCTTTGAATAAGCAGCCATTGAAATGTCTGCATGGTTTGTCGAATAAACAACGTGAACACATGTATTTTGTCCACAGATTTTCTCAACGCAAATGTATTTTTAATGGCGTGTGTAATTTGGCAAAATTTTCCACAAAATATGAGAGAAATGCGTGTGGCCATTTGCAAGTAAGAGAAGCAAAATTGAAAGTGTCACGTTTCTCAGGAATTGAGATAATTTCCCCTCTGCGTTTGTCACGTTCCTGGTTATCTGTTATTGGCCACCAGACAACGAATTAACCAATTCGAAAAATAATAACCTTTTAACAATATCTTTGGAATTTACAAAGGAAATTTTCCCATCGATGACATTGTTTATTCTGTTATGTCTTGTTTGCCAGTACTTTTTTGAAAGGAAATTTTATTAAATATTTTAATTGTGTCTGTCTTTTAGTCTGATGATAAGCTTTTTTTGTTTTTTGTTTTTTGTTGCTGTCTTTAAAAAAAAATATTTTTCCTCTATGTAATGGTTGAGATGAGAGGAAAGGGAGGGATAGCTAAGTCTTAAAGGGTATGTTCAATCCCCCCCCCCCTCCCACCAAAAAAAAAATAATAATAATAAAAATAAAATTGGCCCTTGAAGTGAACGTTTGATAAGTTTGATATAATTTATGACCTCACAATTCATACCAATCTCGGTCAAAGTTGTATAATGTTGAGGTGGTCTTAATAATGAGCTGGTCTTAATAAAGTGATTCCCAACGTGTTTCAACGTGCTGTAGAAGTGAGTGGGTATAGGCCTAATGATAAATATTCAGTAGAAACTTCAGAGAAATGTAGCATACTTTAAACTGAATTGTGGACTATTCCTATATTCACGCAACAATATCATTTTACTGTTTGAACCCGAGACAGAAGCTTGCAAAAAATCATTAATCTTTTGATAAATTTAGACATCTCCCCATTCTCCCTGATTATATTGACTCCACACATGTTAAATGAATTATACTGAGATTAGGCCCACCCCCACCCCCTCAAACCAAAAAGGGGGTTACTAACCAAATCAAGATAATTCAGACGCTGATGAATTGATAAATTCGTTTCGGGATTGATTTACTGTGATAAATTCATTGGAGAAAGTGCTCTTCGTGGCATGATCAAATGAAGCTTTCGGGACAATGCATCCCCCTGTTTGATTCCTTAGGTAATTCTAAGATATTTACAACACTGGTTTAGTTACTATTTTTACAGCTATTATTTTCAGTATTGGTAATATAATTAATAGGTTTAGCGCCATATTTCTGTGAGCTGGTCATGAAGTTTGGCAATAACACCATCTTTTCTGATTATCCTTTACAATGACACTTTTCTGGTGAGCACCCATCCCTTTGGAGACGTCAGGAGGCCGCCATTTTGACCCTGAATCTTGTCAATAGCTTATTGGTTCAGACACGTCACGTGACAAAATTCTGCAACAATCAAGAGCTAGCATTTTGGTAGTGTGAAGCAAGAAATCAGGCTAATGAAAAGTGACGTCAAAGGGATGCATGAAAGTCAAAAGCTGGGAAAAAGAGCGATTCAAGATCAAGGCAACACGGGTTACCGCATTATCTAATTTCAAAATGATTTCCCTTCATTGGTAGAATATAAATATCTAGAGTAATAATGACATGTGTAGAGCTTTTCTAACTCAGAATCTGTTACTCTAAACTGTAAATTTAAAGCTTAATCTAGCAATAGATTGTAGCAGTAGATGGGTAGCTAACAAGGTATTAGCTAAGTAAGCGTTATGGTTCATCTTGATCAAAACCTTGAGAAAAGTAAAAAGCCACAAATACAGGCAAATAATAAATTGGAGAGACCAGTCAAACCATAGGGCAAACAAGTGACATATGAAAAGAAGAGACACTTCATTTCACTAAAAGTAGGGATAGTACATGGCCAATTGTGCCAAAGCGTTTTCCATGCATTTGGATAAACGCATGGAAAACGCATGGTTTTGGCCATGAGATGAGATGTTATATTATAATTAGCTAAAAACAATGCATTTTCAATGCGTTTATCCTTCTCATGGAAAACGCACGTGGCACATTTGGCCATGTAAATAACTTTGTGTGGTTCCACAAATAACATGCAAAATCTGGCTGATATGTTGAAGTTCCTGCTTTTACAATGGGAAACCACTAGTGCATGGAATAACTATACTTAGTAACCCAGATGGCATGCAGCGAAATTGGGCCAACATTGGCCCAGCTTCTGGCATGCTATCCGGGTAAAACCTAGCAGGCAGGTAAAGGTACTTAAGCTGTATAGCTACACTGGACCCGCCAGAGGACCTGTTCAAGCATGAGCCATTCTCAACTCCCAGGGCAGTACACAGCTCGTTACACAGAATTACCTAGTCACTCTACAATCGCCATCTCTGTCCATAGCCAGCTCCCCACTACAGTTACAAGCATACAAAAAAGTCAACCACACTATATATAAACTGTTGGTCTTCTTGCTTTCTGCAAGTCAGAGTAAAGAGAACGACAAAAAATATACAAGAAAAAGCTAGAAGAAAACAGTCCATCACAGAAAGGCATGTCAGACTGCAGAAAAAAATCAGTTCCTGAATATATAGGTGCTTAGGAAACGAGCTTTTCAACAATGAGGAGTATGTAGGTTTGTCTAATGAAGTTTGGGGTGATATTGACAGAGGGTAAATACTCTGACCCTTATAGAAGGAAGGGAAATTACCTTCTGAGATGGGGACATAAGGTCTTGACTATTGATGGGACTTCCTGGAATCTGTTCTGCCTTCTGGCTAGAGTGCAGAGATTGTCCAAGCCACCACGAATGGTGGAGAATAGAACCACAGGATCAAGAGAGATTGGACTTTCTTATGCCTCAGATTATGTGATGATTTCAGCAATCGCTATGTAATATATTGCTGAGAATGTTTCATACAAAAGGTACAACGTTGGCTGACCGATCATTCATCGTGTCTAGGTTCTAAGCAATGAAATATTCGACTGCCACAAGTTTATGCATTACTAAATGATAAGAAAAAGTTATTTAAGACATTTACTGAGTATACACTTATTCCTTATTTTCGTTTTCGGCAGTTTCACAATTATTTAAATTTACTTCGGAAGAAATATGAACTGAAATTACATACTTTTCCACATATTAATTAAATTAATTCATATAATTTTATTGGATTATTTCACATTCTTACATGTAATGAAACTATGATGCAAATAAAATTATAATATATATTCCTTAACCCTCATATTTTTTCAGGTGAAAACATAGATGTCAAGTGGTAGTTGTGATGATGAAATTGCATGTTTATTCTAGTTTTCGCAAGAACTCGTTTATATACTCTCTAATGTGTTTATAATGTGTTGTTATTATAATATTATTAGTATTCATAAATGTACTTATTGAATAATCATATATCATATTATTATTAACATATAGATGTCATTATGAATATTTATGCTTAATGCGTACATTGTGTCTAAAATAAATCTATATACTGAACTGAACATATTAATACATATAAGTCAATCAACCGAATTACTAATCTCATAATTTGGGAACTAAAATAATGATGAAACAATGTGGGGGAGATCCCAATAGCTGCATATAGATATGTGACAATACACGAAACTAGTTTTCCAAACTTCTTCGACAGATGCAAATTATTTAAAGGCAACAGTCTGCACCAGGGTGGGTAGCAAGTCCCGGATGTGAGTTCTCAGCTTCCCTCAACAGGATATTGATGAGGGCTCATGGAAATTGCAGGAGCTGTTCATTGCTATCCGATGTACTGATATGTTTGATGCTCTTGCAGCAGCTCCTTGCCCTACTGTTTGTTTTTCTCTTTTGGTGCCTGTTTAGGAGTCATGGCAGTGCCCTACATCCTTGTTGTTTGGCCCAATTAGGCCCATGGCAATATGTCTTAAAAGCAGCCAAGCAAATTACTGAGCTAGGTGGCTGCTAGAGTCAATGCAAAGTCGTCATTACCCAATTAGTTGGCATCTCGCTCCAAATTTGGCGCTCCTACCATGATCCTCTGATGGATATTTGTGGTTTAACAGGCCTGATTTGCTTAGTCCGAAATGCTCAGACTGACACCTGTTCCATCAGTGGAGATATGGTTTGTATCATTGGTGGTATAATATCAAAACAATTACACAAGAAAAACAAGGGTTATTGCACTCTCACACAGTGGCTGTTATATCATATTAGCAGCCATATCAGTTATCTCATCTCATTGTTAACCCTTTATAAACGCCAGTCTTGCTAGCTTCAGTATCTCCATCATATTTGCATATTTACACCTTTTTTTAATATTGAATAAATCTCAGCACAGTAAGCCTACATGTTTGCCACTTCCATTTCTTCTGACAAGTTTATCTTCATTTCATTCTACTGATTATCTGCAATGTGCATGATTGAAGTTCCAGAATCAATAATAATTTTAGATAATATACCTGGACAGCTAATTATTGAAAATTGTATTATATATTTCGACTTAATGTTATAACCACAGAGCACCTAATCAAGCCAAAAAATTGGAGATTAAGTTTATTCCATAATTCGACTTTATGTATCAGCTGTCTCGGTATATAAACAGTGCCAGATCCCAAAGAAATTTCAAGCATGAGCAACTGAGGCAATGGAAAATAGCAGCACCTTGACTTGAGTCTCCTATAAATCCAATCTTAAGTGTATATGGCTGGGTGGGTGGGGAGGTGGGGTGATGCTTGATGCCTGCCTAATCCTTGGCCAAACCGCATGAAAGTGGATTTATTGAGGACATGAATAAACCAATTTAGCCAATGATTCTAGGCTTGTGTTATAAATGTCAGCACTAAGGGATTTACAGTTACTTGGAGCTGCCATCTTAGCTGCTCAGATGGTATGGTCACCCAGGGATCTGCAAGATTGCTAAGCAATTGCAAGTCACTCGGAATTTCCTTAGATTCCTCTTTGTATGCAGTATTATGTTCATTGCTTGACACAACTGTTTAAGGCATGGCATTAAGACAATGTAGATATCTTACCAGTTGCGGACTTTGAATAACAATTCTTAAACACACTTAGATGACTTGCAAGTTCGCAGTTTGGTTAAGGGTTGTTCATGGATGTTGGTTATGCCCTGTATCAACACTGAAAAGTGTCAATCTACTATCATATTTTGGCAAATCTGTTGGAAAGTTGAAGTGTTCAAACAAGTTTTTGATCAATTGTATGTTTTAAAAATGCATTTTTGAGATCACCCTCTGCTTATTTTCACTAAGTTTCATGCTAACACTTCAAAAACAAAAGTAAGATAGTAAGAAAACAAAACATTTCTTATGAATCAAATTGTAATCTATTGTATTCTCTCTATCCATCCTGATTTCTTTATTTTCCCCTTTTTTCACAGATAATCACTTCACAGACTGAATTCTGACTATGTTCTATCTTTAAAAAAATTGTCTCTAAACTTTAAGCAGCTTCTATCGTGCCAGGACCACTTGTTGTGAGTTTGACTCATTTTGCACGATGCTACAACTCATCATAATTGGAGGCCCTGCTCTGTCCAACCCTCTTCTAACTCAAAGGCTGATCTCTAGCTTTCTCTGAACTCTGAGGTCACAAAGTCTCTGCTCCTGTCATGTCCAGGATTACCGTCATGACAGCTGTCACGCAAAAATGTTTGGCAGAAAAGAAGCCAAGGATTATGCAACATGATGTCATATAAGTAGAAGATGCTCTGATGCGGTTACATCCTTCAACTAGAGTGCGTCATCAGCGATGCATTGGTGTTGGTGATGTACATAAAAAGGACAAGTGTAAAGATTTTGTGGCATCTGCAGTACGGACTATATAGTACAACTCATAAATAATGTTCTGCTATAGCTATCCAGGGCTACTCGAACCTACTGCAAGCCGAACCAAGCCATACCTAGCTGCAGACACCTACCTAGTCTGCCCAAGTGATCAATAATTGTTTGATTTGAATTTGTCTTAAATCATATACATATACCCTTAAATCATATACGAGCCGTGATATGGCCTCAAATTTTACAAGAATTTAATATTCTAATTGGTATAGAATATCCTCATTTTAACATTAAACCACATGATTTTCTAAGTTCCATAGCAAATAAAAAGGAGTGCAGAAGGCAACTACAACACCTTGTATTAAGGTTTACTATTTGTTTTATTACCTCCATAGTTCTACTGAAACATTAAAACACTATATGTATGTATTATGTTGCCAACATATCTATCTATCTATCTATCTCTCTATCTTTCTATTTATCTATCTGTCGATCTTTCTATCTGTCTATCTATCAATCAATCAATCTATCTATCTATCAATCTATCAATCTATATATATCTGTCTATCTATCTATCTATCTATCTTTCTATATCTATATCTATCTATCTATCCATCTTTCTATCTATCCATCTATCTATCTATCTGTCTATCTTTCTATCTATGCATCTATCTATCTATCTGTCTATCTTTCTATCTGTCTGTCTATCTTTCTATCTGTCTGTCTATTAATCTATCTATCAAGCTGTCTATTTATCCATCTATATATCTATATAACTATCCATCTAGCTATTTTTCTATCTATCTAGCCATCTATCCATATATCTATACAACTATCCATCTATCTATCTACCTAACTATCTACCTATCTATCTATTTAAGCGTGTTGTATCACTGGTACTCCTCTATTAGTTATATGAGCTATGCTGACAATGAAGGCTGGGACCTTCAATTTGTGAATGAATGCATTTGACTGTATCCCATAGTGATGAATAGGTACCTTTTTCGCCATTTGCCATTCACATTATTATACTCACTATGAAGGCCAACATACAGATCTAATAATCATGCGAGTTTATATGACTGCTCACAGAACTTCAGATTATAGCAGTTCTATGCAAGCTATTTACAACTTCAGTCAACAAGTGATATGAAGAGTATACAGATGTAAAATGTTGTTATGATTATTCACTGTGCTTAGGCGTTTAGGCTTTAAAATTACATGAATATTGTTGATGACATTAACGTGAGATCTAAACTTCATATATATGATTTCAATGCTAATCTAAATTTGCCAGGGTGTAATTCGTAATTAATCATTTAGCTTAAATCATTAAGGATTTATGACAGGAAACATCCACTGCGTGATGTGTACAAATAAAACGTAATTTAATTGGATTAAGTCATTATGCTTTAGCGAAGAATTTAATTGGACAACTAAGCAATTTATTGGTCATAGGAGAAAAACCAGGAGAAAATCAATATTCCTGTTGCAAATGATCATTATTCCCTCACAACTTCTTCAGATTGACATAAATGTTTAATTACGTAATTATATACTGTAATTAAACAGGTTTCTGAATCTGATTCTGAATGATTAAATGAAGCATTAAAACATTTATGAAAGGTTTAAGATGCCATATAGGGTGGATGAAGAATATTTAGCAGCAAGAGCAGCAAGAGCAGCAACAACAACAGCAACAGCAGCATCAACAGCAAGAGCAACAGCTGCAACAACAGCAACAGCAACAACAGCACAGTTCGACATCAACGGCAAGTGCAAAAACCACAACAACAGCAGTGACAGCAACAACAACAGTATTGCAACAACAACAACTACAGCATTTCAACAACAGCATTGCAACAACAACAACAGCATTGCAACAACAACAGCAAAAGCATTAACAACAACAACAACAACGATGATGACAGCAGCAGCAGCAACAGCCACAACAGCAGCAATAACATTACAACATTTACAGCATTACAGCATTGCAGCATTACAGCATTACAGCATTACAGCATCAATAATATCAACAGGAGGTAATGAGAAAATTGGAAGCATTCTTTGGTAATGGAGATGCATGTACAAGAGACATCCATCATGATTTGACTTTAGGAAACCTTGGGCTGATGTTTCATCCCTTAAGTGTAGAATGCACATTAGACCAGAACAACCCCAAGAACAGTGCACTTATGAGCAAAACAGGGCTGAGATGAATGACTCAGAGGTCACTCAATGACCTTCAAATGAGGTCAGGGAAAAGGTCAAACAGCCAAGTAATTTAATCGGCAATAAGTAATGCAAAAGGACGGCGCAGAATCGACGCAGTAGTTAACAAGCTACATAGTAACATGATGTATGATCTCAAACCGATTCAATCATGCCAATGCAGCCACCGAGTAGTTTCCAAAAAAAATGACTAAAGAGACTTATTAGGGTCACTCATTTCAAAAGGAATCTTGTGAGCTTATTGCTACAAGCAGTTTGTCTTTCTGGGACCAGTCAAAATGTCTGAGATAGTTAGTCATTTTTACAAACTTTTTGGTCTGCTGGAATTTTAGGGTGGTGTTATAGTAGTGTTTGCCAATCGGAAGCGCTGATGTCTTAAATGTCCCGAAGTTTGAGGAGCAACATATTCAATCTCAGTAAATGTTCCAAATTAAATAGGAATTTGATGACCAGGTAAATTATATTCCTAGGATACTCAAGAGCCGAGAAAATAATTATTATTTACATCGCTGTTTGATCGAGCTACAAAACTATCATGGGAGTGTCAAATATTTTGACAACTTCGTGGAATAAATTCCTGTATTCTCAAAATAAACATGTGATCACTTATAGGCGAGCAACATCTTAACATCCAAGATGTAGCTCAGGAAGAGTGCCAAGGTTGGGAACTTGGTAACTTCACAATGAAAGTCGTGTTAGAGGAATGGTGAACAGTTTAATATAACCATTGAAGGATTACTTCATAATATTATTCTCATGTAAACTTTATATCCCCCATTTATATGCTTGTCATGTTTACCAGGTAATACGATACACTATTACTACTATTAGTTGCACAAGTAGCCTAATGCAATGTCCGGCCGACATTATAGGATGACCAAAGTTACACGAATGCTAGGCTATATTTGGATCTCACATTATCAACAAACAATACATATAATGTGGCGTGCCACCGGAAAAGGGGGGCTTTCGGGTGGTGACGTCATAACTGCAAAACTGGCGGGAAAATGCAAGCAAGCCACGCGTGCGTAGATGTTTATTTTATTTGTTGACAGTATGTAGTATTTCAATATGTTTAGTACATTACATAAACAATAAATGACATTAGCATACTGTGGGGTATGTGCACTAGCTTACTAAGCTGTAAAATTGTGCACCCCCCTTACATTATAAATAAAAGGAAAAAGACGCTAATTGAATTAAATTGAAATTAAATTCATATAGTGACACATATTTAAAAAAAATCATAAATAAATAAAAGTAATAAAAATAAAAATGAATTGACATATATTGCATAATTCCACACTAATACTAATTACAAAGTTGCTTTTTTAATGCTTTATTAAAGGCATTGACACTAGTTTGGCTTTTTAATGTTATATTTGCATGTAACCATAGACTTGGTGCTTGTCCCAGATAACTTTTATTGTATACGTTTGTTGTATGATGTGGTGTCCTTAAATTGTTTCTGTTTCTTGTGTTGTAGTTATGGTTTGTTAGGCTAAACAAGTTCGTAATTCGTAATGGTAATATTTCACTTATTTCCTTTTAGGATATATTCAACAGTGAGCTTTTAACTAGATTATCAAATTTTAATATTTTACCCTTTTTATAGTATGGTTCTACTCTGGTCCTTCTTTTGACATTATATATTAACCTGATTGATATAATTTGTTGTTTCCTTATACTTTCCAAATCCTTGCTTTTCAACATAGGTCCCCAGGCACTTATGGCATACGCCAGATGACTTTGTACATTACAATAATATACTTGTAATTTTGATCTAGTAGGTATAATGTTTTTTATCATATTTAAACTATAATTTCCTGCAATAACTTTATCTAACATATGTTTTTATTAGGAAATTTCAGAAAAATTTAGAAAATGTCATGACAAACACAATGCCAGATATTGGTAATTGTTGGTGAATGACCAACCGAGATAAAAAGCCAAATACAAAGGTTGTTCTTACGTCGGAAACCGGGTTTTTAACACGCCAATTTTAATGTTGAATTTTACAAAAAGTAATTATTGTAGCATCTCTTAATTTTAGTGCAGTATAGAACAGTTACCTCACGATCACATATCCAAAACTCGTAGATTTTGAACAACGGATAACGAAGATATGTCATGAAATGTAATGCATAGTTTCACAAGCACCTGTGTTGCTCCTCATTAGGTCTGCAGTGGTTATATGCGCGAAAACATTACATTTTTAAATACCACATATGACCACTAAATATTGAGATATCTGGATTTTTTTTACATTTCCATAAACTACACATGTTAGACAATTACTTGCCATCAAAAACTAATTTTTGAAAAATCCACCCATTAGCCCCCTTTTTACACAGTGCGTCACTGTGCATCTATAATATATTATATAGATGTAAGTAAACTACATAAATTAATACAGTACCGCTGAATCTTGCTCCCATGAGGATATAGTAATGGCCAGATTATATACTGTTATTATCTGGAGCTGGTCAAACACACCTGTGAGTCTGAGATGCTCTGCAATTTTCTTTTTCTGAATATACTAAGTACAAGCCTTTAGCCTGGGGGGACAGGGGAGTCGCCAAGCTTTTCTTTGATGTAGGGTGCACGGAATATAAACATCAGGATTCCATAGAGACATGACTGAGGCACTTCTCTGTGCCATCCCCATCGATTTTTCCACTAATATGATTACAGGAGATAAAACGCTACAATTATAAGGTCAACCAGTTGGCGAAATGGCCACTCACTCAGAGGTGCAGTTCTATTTCTTGCTCCAATGCACATTAGAGTACCAAAAAGGACAGATAAACACATGTTAAACACATGCTCCAATGCAGATAAGCTTGAGTACCAAAAAGGATAGATAAACACATGTTAAACACATGCTCCAATGCACATAAGAGTACCAAAATGGATAGATAAACACATGTTAAACACATGCTAGATGTTGTAATTTGTGGTTGAGAAACACATGACCACAAAATTGTTGGTGACAGTCATCTTTTCACTACATGCAGATAGAAATACGCCCAGTTGAGGATTACAAAAGCTGACATTAGCCAAATGTAGGCCAGGGAAATATGATTAGCTTTTAATGTGATATGGGTAAAATGTGATGCAGCATTTAATTTTGACTTAATACCATTGGCGTCAAAATAAAACTGGGACGGTTGCATTGCTCACGCTATTATAGTCCTCAACACCAATTACTGGGTCTTGTCTCGTGCAATATCAGTTGGCTCGGTCCATAAAGAATATTGCACCGACCACTGTGCAATAATTGTAGTCAAAGTCCAAGTCAATATCTCAATTACTTCTACTGGGTCTGAAGCTTAGTCAGCTTATCTGCTTATATGACCAGCTGCCAGCAGCAGACGTAATGATAAGATGATAAAGTTTGGAGCTGACACCATAACACACATTTTCTCAAATTAGTGGGGTCTTTTATTTGCCTCAACATAGACACCGAATACAAGACATCTCCAATTTAACGTCTCATGCAATCAACACCCAGCTGAGATGTAGCTCATGAAGAGTTCCTGGCTAGCAGTCACACATGAGTACCTTGACTTCAGGCCTTCTCTTTTTGCAACATTTACTAATCAAAACAAGATGAGTCTACAATGGTGTAACGATGGTATTTAATAGTGAGGTGGTCTGAGTAGCACTTCATTGTAGATGTAGTATTATTGAGGTCCCACTTCGCTTATATCTTTATGAGAATTTGAATTTATGTATAACTTACAAACGAGAAAAGGATTATTCTGACACATGCAAATCACGTGCTATAACAGCCTGTACGTGGAACACATGGCAATTAGTGTGGGTCATGAATATGCAAGGTCATGTTGAAAACAAAGGAATTCCACATGTCACTTCCATGTAATAATCATTCACTTTTGGATCATTTGTGAGGGTTGGTATGGATCCTCACGGTGTGTTGGTTTCAAGCAGTTGTGTGTGGGTTGAAGACACATAAAGTGAAAATGCCTGCTGGGAAGTTCATAGCCCTACAGATGTGCCCATACACAAAAGTTGTTTAAGAGAAAATGCACAGCAAACATACTTCCATTTGGTGTCTTTTTTCTCATTCACAACTTTTCCATCTCTGTATATTGCCCATTATGCAAGATATATGCCTTATAGACATTAAGGTTTCACCTTACATATATTTTCATTCCAAGTTAATTAAGCAGAGACGTAAGATTTGCCACGTCCTTTGAACGTTATTTTAACGTTCCCCCCACGTCGTTTTTTCTTTCATGTGTCTCTGGCCCAATGATTAAAGTGCCAGGGATTATTAAATCCCAATCAACTGTCATGTAACCTGTTAACACGACTCCTTTTTTCTCAGAAATAGGCTTTGAATTATATCATGTATCATGAAACTTTTTACGACCTATTTCGAAGTAAATATTATAAGTGAAACATGTTTGTTCTGAGAATACAGGAATTTATTCTACATAGTTGTCATATTTCACGAAGTCGAAGTCTGAGTGAAACTAAGTGAAATAAATGTCAAACAATCAGCATGTGATAACAATTTTATCCTCCGTCTTTTCCAAACACCAGAAAAAATTATGTAGGAACACATTTGACACTATTTCATTTTCGAGCTGTGTTGGATCCTACGGAGCCCCTAAGAGGACATGGCAGAAAAAAAATAAAAAAATTCCCGTGCGCACGAGTTAATGTAAGAAAAATATATATTTTTTCCGTGAGCATGAGTTAATTTACGAAAAATATATATTTTTCCCGTGCGCACGAGTTAATTTACGTAAAATATATTTTTTTCCTGTGCGCAAAAGTTAATTCACGGAAAAAAAAAATTTCCCGTGCAAAAAGTTAATTAACTCGTGCATACGAGAAACATTTGGTGCGCACGAGAAACATTTTGTGTGCACAAATTCTATCTGGGTAGTTCTGCATTTGTGAACAAGTTAAAAATGCTGTTCCTTGCAATGAAAAATAGTCCCTGCAGTAAACTGCAATGAACAAATCAATCAATCACACATATGATATATCAATAATCAATCAATCAATCACACATGTAGATGTTATATCAATTGATCAATCAATACCCATCAATCTATCTATTTACCTATCTATCTATCTGTCTGTCTAGCTGTCCCGCTGTTTATCTGTCTGTCTATCAAGACTCAAGAATACTTTATTTTTACCATATATTTACATACATAAATCTATCTGATGTTACAACTATATAAACTATCTGTCTATTCATCTATCTATCTATCTATTCATCTATGTGTGTATGCTTGTTTATCGAAGATGTTTGTATTAATTATGTGACTATATGTATGTAAATGATTATTGAATTTACAGAGCAAAAGTACAAATACATGTACATATACAACATTGCCATCTTTTGGTAGAACATGTAATTTCATGTGCTTAGTTGAAAACCCCATCTTTCTTGCACGTTTAGTTGCTGAAATACAACACAATACATTTTTGCAATCAAGATATTCTAATGAACTTTCTGACATATGTCCTAATTGGCTGGGGTCACTGAGTGCACTTCACTACAGAGTGCTTGGCCATTGAATGGAACAGCATTTTTAAATCCTAGTAAAATAAAAACTATTAGGCCTAGATAAAAGATAGTGATAGAACTGTGCACCTGTTAATTATGTCGTGCTCACGACTTAATTATCTTGTGCGCACGACTTAATTAAATGGAAAAAATATTTTTGTACGCACCAAATGTTTCTCGTGTGCACTTCTTGAATTAACTTGTGCGCACAAGAAAAAAATATTTTTTTTGTAATTAACTTGTGCGCACGGGAAAAAAATATTTTTTTCGTAAATTAACTCGTGCGCACAGGAAAATTATATTTTTTTCTGCCATGTCCTCTTAGGGGCTCCGTAGGATCCACAGTGAAAATCGCGGTAAAAATAATCTTTATTTGCTCGGCTCCTAAATGTCCTAGAAATATAATTCAATTAATTCAATTCTTATTTAATTTGGAACAAGTAGATACCCGGTTTTTTTTGGCTGTACTCCTCTCCGTTGCGGAGATATAGGCGAAAATGTAAAACCAAGTCATTGCTTTTTGGTTAACGGGCGTGGTAAGAGCGCTGGGCTGAACGCGCTGCGGATGACGTCAAACGAGAAATACAAAAAATATTCATTAAGAGGGCGTGGCTAAACCAAACATTTTGTGAATACGGAAATATATCTATCAGCTCTCGACCAAGCAGTGATCTGCATTTGGCATTGACCGAGGATAAAACTTGATACCATGCCGCTTAATATCTTTTTATTAAGTCTGTAATTATCATTGAAGAAAGTACAAATGACTTTCCTGTTACTTCATAATAAAGTTAATTTACCCAAATGACTAATTCATACTTTAATATAATTACCTTTGTAGTTTATCACCTAATTTGATATAGTTACCGGTTAAGTATTTTATCTGTTTAGTTCAACGATTGTTTCTTTGGTAACTAATGACAAATTCTTAGATTTTCTAAATTGAATATAAATTGTTTGTCATTGCTGACCCTGAACTATTGAAATAATTGAAGTAAAAAACCATATGAACTTCCATTCATCACATTAACTGCGCAGAACTACATGTATCAATCATACCATGTGACCTTGCTATTTGACAAATTACAAGCTGAATGAGTAACGTGGGCTTTGCCATTAGACAACATCAATCAACAAACTTTAAGTCAATACATTTTTCAGTGAAGGATAGATCGCAGACGTTCATAAATTTTTTTGTCTACATGACCACCTGAAAGGCAGCTGTAATGATGTGATGGTAAGGCTTGGAGTCAACTATATCTTACACATTTATTCCATGTTTGGAGGCTTTAACTTGTGTGTGGGGTATTTTACTTGCTTCAACATAGACGTGTAGAGTGCGTGGGCTGGTGATTGAACCCGGGACCTTCAGCAGCTGTCGATTTGGAATTAGCGAAAACCATTAGGCCAACCGACTGCTTTATAGTCATTGCTTAGAACGCACGGAAAATAGTATTTTATCATTGGAATTTTATTAGTTGCAATCCTGATAAAAAATGTGTTTAGCTAACCTCAACATCTAGTACACTGCTGTGACCACAAGTAAAAATAAGGGCATTTGCTAAGAAATCCATTAGAAGAATTCAATGGTCCATCTCATCAACTTGAAATCTTGCATGTTATGTTACAATTCTAAGCTTGATATTCGTGTCCTAGACAGATAAATCATACTGGAAAGTTTTCTTTCTACCCAGCATCAATATTGGCTAAAATGCAAGAAGATATTCTAGTGCTCATCAATGTCATAAATTATGCACAAGAGGCAAAAAACGACTTTCGTGCAACAGGTTCTGTGAAAGAGTTTGTCTGGACACGTTGAAATGTTATCATGATCATCAGATCGTTATTCCAAGATTTGGCCCAGGGCATCGAACCATGAAGTTTTCATCTCTGTTGCTGGTGCACAATGTGCCAAAAGAAGCCTCGTGTTTATAAACTGGTAGCGCAGCAGCAGCAGCAGCAGTAGTAATAGTAGTAGTAGTAGCAATAGTATTAGTAGTAGTAGTAGCAGTATCAGAAGTAGTAGTAGTAGTAGTAGTAGTAGTAGCAGTAGCAGTAGCAGCAGCAATACCAGTAGAAGTAGTAGTAGTAGTAGTGGTAGTAGTAGTAGTAGTAGTAGTATCAGAAGTAGTAGTAGTAGTAGCAGTAGTAGTAGTAGTAGTTGTTGTAGAACATGTACATTTAGTTGTGGTAATATTAGTTAATTCAATGCAATTCAATTTAACAATCAGCAGCTGCAGCAGTGGTAGTGGTGGTAGTTGTACTAGTGGTAGTTGTAGTAGTACTTGAAGTAGCAACAGTACAATCAACATAATTAACCTATTGGTTACCTAGTCTTATGCAATATTATAATACATGAATTGATGAAGACTGGGAAAAAAGGAGTGTGTTGACTACATTGTATGTCTGTTGCTTATAAGCTAGCAACACGTGTATTACATGCAGTGTGGACTGGTGGGTTTCAAATATATAAATAATCTCATAGATTATATAAAATAAAAATTGGCTTGATATATTTTTAGTATTTGACTATTCTAAACCGAGATATACACAGTAATGGTCAATTAATTTGTAGAGTAGGGTTAAAAAATCTACAATTATGTGGAAGGAGTCCACCCTCTACCCTTGTAGCTCACCTCAGCCTCAAGAATTACTCTAGCTCTGTGCTGTAATGACCTCTCTAATTGCTGGCGAAACCTCCTTTTTCCCACAAAAAAAAGAGGAAAAGAAAGTAAAAAAAGCTGAAAAAGGAAATAAAAAAAGGGGGAAGATAAAAAAAACAGCAGGTAGGGCGTTTTCGTGATTCACATTAATCGGCAAGTGTTGGCAAGATTTACTTTGATGTCGAAGGCTGTTTTTCCAGCTGGGTTCTGCAGTGAACTGTGAGCTGCTATTGATGGGCTTTTGCCCCAGCATCTCTGTAGCTTTACAGCAGTCAGAGGCAGTTCTTGCACCAGTACATTGAGGCGGAAAAGGGTGCTCTAATATGCTGTACAAAAACGAGAAATGTACAGAGATGTTAATGGCTTATGGTGCTTACAAGAAACGCAAATGATTTCATGGTAATATTACCAAAAAGGGAGGATTCAGAGTTTTAGTGAGTACAGCTGCATCTCAATCCATATCTGTGTATGAAATCTCTATAGCAAGTAATTCTAAGAAGTGCTTTATTTGGCAACTGAAGAAACTTGATATATAAAAGAACTCCATTAGGAAATATAGTTTGCCTTACCAGTAAAGAGTATCCACCATTATAGTAAATATATTACAACAGATCACAGATAATATGCCATACACTCTGGTGTATATACATTCACTACACAAGTGGTATGAACCACATTTATTCATGTTTCATACAATTGCTTATATTTTATTTAATAAAGATTATGATTATACGATTTGGAAATAATTAGCACTGTTGGAAAACTGTTGGAGGAAAATATTTTGGCAATATATTGTCGGGATTATAGAGAATTTTGGGAGCTTTTAAAGTAATGATTATATTTAAGAGGTTTTGCATTTTTGGTTATTAACATCACTTCTTTTAATTAATATGCAATGTATTAATTTGTGTTAGAAACCTCCTAAATATCTGGAATAAGGTTTCAGTTAATAAACTAACGCCATGTCACACAGTTTCTGAGATTCTGATACCAACAAAGTGCTGCCATTGTGGCTAATTCGAAGGCCATTTTTCACCATTGACAGCAAGTGACAACTCGGGAGTTCAACTTGAGAAATCTTATTCATCTGCCCTGATGCCCATCTCTAAGATGAAGTCATTCCTAATGCATCCATTCAATTACACTGCAGTAGCACGGATAATACTGTCTATGGCTACAGTTGGAAGGCTTCCAAGAAACTGGAACAAAAACGGCTCATCAGAATCTCACCTGTGATCATGTGTGATGGCTACAAAATTTAGTTAGACATTATATTAAGATTCAAAATGAATTTGCACATGCCTCAGACATTATATTAAGATTCGCGATGATTAATTTACCTGAAGAAGTTCACAATGCCACCACCACTGAACGTTTCAACTGTGACCTTCGGTCTCTCTCAAGGGTCAACACTGCCAATGTTTAACATGCATTTTCTTTTTACTTGTTTTACACGTTTTCATACTGGGCCATATGAAAAACTCCCAGGAGATTATGTAACCCGGTGGAAATATATTAATTAATAAATAAAATAAATAAATAAATGTGCACATGTATGTCTCTGGTCATAATTTTCTTCATACAAACCAACAAGCAGCACAAAATGGTCGGAAATGTCAGGACTAAGTCATATGTTGTGAATTATGGAGGAGAAACCCGAGTATGTTGCTTTATAGGCACCTTTTATTCACTCAACATAAGATAGAGGTGAATCTAAAATTTTTGAGAAATAGAAAAAATCAATTTAGGACTATAGGACAGTGTCTCTCAAAACTGAATCGCAACACTGGTCAACAAAGAAAAGGAAGGATCATTGAGTCTATGTGTGAAATACAATATTAAATTAATGTTTGGTCATTCTTGCATGAAATCTGCAACATATGTCAAACCCCCAATCATCATTATGGCCATTTTCAACCACAGAGAAGCTACCGTTATTCCAATGAAAAAAAAAACACGATATGGTAATTATTTAAATTATCAATTAGAATCGCAGCATGGCTTACTGCTAACATTTCTGTCCGTTTTGTGATTATCTGTGCTTGTGATGAATATCGAAAAAAATTAATAAATGGCATTTTATTTTTGTAGATAGGTACCACTAAAATCCACCAGTACCTGTTTCTATTCAGCATGGATATTTGTGTAAACCTGTCATAGTGAAATTAACACTGAAGAGTACCATTACAAACTGACATGAAATCCTGATGAATAATTACTGGGATAACCTTGCTGTTCAAAGTTGGTTAGTTAGCTACCCGGTTGCTGTTCTACAGATATCAAGGTTTCTTTGATCGGACGTTTATTCTTGTTTTTGTTGAGTGCATTTACTTATTAGTATGACTCGGAGAATATTGATGATAAAATATTATTTTTGTTACAAACGCACCATAATGATTCACCTGCTTCTTGAAATCTATATTTACCAATGCTTTGTCAATTTCTATACCGCGTGTTCTGTCACAGGGTGCATCTCTATGCCTTGCATTATTATTGTAACATTCACATCCCCCATAGGGGAATCAGGGAGATTTATGAACCTTGCTAGGCCCTTGATGCAGATAGATGACCATCCTGCCAAGGTCATGACCTCTGGAAAAGGTACAAGTAATTATCTATTTGGTATGCACGTTGCTGGGACCTCTGATCCAACAGTTGCTATAGAGTGTCGCTCATATCAAGAGAGAGAGTCAGTCTTACCATGTCTCTTAACATGATCAACTGGTCTTGTACTGTAATAATACCTAGAATCTCTACAGGCTTGTTATTTGCACCAAAGACCAAAATGGCACTCTCCAAGAATTACAATAGGCTTTACAATAACAAACAATCTGCTAGTGCACACAGATTCTGTGACAAATTTTGCGACTTATATTGTCACGATATTTAAGTGTGAACCCTACCCAAAAAAATAAAAATTGCAGTTATGGTTCAAATCGTATTCTCAAAAGTAATTGCCTGAACAACATTCAATAGCATGGACTCCCGAAACATTGTAGCAATAGCTGAGATAGTATTTCCCCTAAATATTATTAAAATATACATTTAAAAAACATTCAGATTACAATTTTTTGTCAATGTCAATGGTATTGATCTAAATCTTAGTCAGCTTATATCACCAGCAGCCAGAGGCAGATGTAGTGATGAGGTGATAAGGATTGGGGTCCAAACCATGTTACATCTTAACCCTATGGATGGGACCTTTTACTTGCCTCAGCCTAGACAACTATGACATCATATGGCAGATGCTGACATGAAGCCACCCAAGGAAATTCAAGATTTCAAACTATGCAATAGCTGCTACAACTTAAAAGGAGCAGACTGAGAATCATCAATTGATTTCGTATCGTCAAATCCCCTCACCATTAAGACCTGTAAATTTCTGGATCTACAGTGTACATGCCCCACCAGCACCACATATCTACAGTCTACATATCAGTGAGTGCCGTGGCAAAGTGGATAAGGTTTTAGACTCGTACAACATGCATGGTCGTGGGTTCAAACCCAGCAATGGCACGGAAGAACTGAGCAGATCCTCCTTGAACCACTGCTTCACTCCACCCATGTGCAAATGGGTACTTGCAATTGGGTACTTGGCTATAGACAGTGATGGTAATTGTAGAGTACTTAGCCTGATGCACTGAATACAGCTGCTCGGCTGTATACTCCTCAGGGACTTGAGAAAGGCTCATGCTTGCTAAGGCTGTAAATTTAAAGTCAGTTGAGACTGCTGGGAGCACTGAAAACAGACTGTAAACCTGTACATTTACATTTTACAATTTTTTTTAATAGTTTTCAACCTGATAACTTCATCACAATTTCTTAATTGCAATCAACAGCTTTTAAAAATGCTCAAGGAATGCACAAAAGCCTTTTCAAAGTCACACGAAGTCACCAGCTACACTACATGAATGCCTGTATTGTCCCAACACGAGTGCTTGACCCCTCAGGCATTTTCTCTCCAAGGCTACAGAGAGGTCTGGTCCATAGAATTGCCATGCCTGAAATTGTCTGGCAATCGATTTTGTCTAGTAGTTCAGCTGAAAACAAGATTCTATGATGATCTCTCAGATTAAATATGTACTGTGCTACATTGCTGGATCAGATACTGCTGATTAGGATAAGCAGGTTCAATGCAAGAAAAAACTTTAAATAATTTCTGATATGTAATATTTTCCCAAATTTTCAATGATAAAGAATATACAATATTTATCTTTGCTACAAGAAATAAGTTTCCTATAATAGCCAATTTCTCAAATGTTCTTGGAAGGGGGATTAATTGTTCCACATATAATACAAGAAATCAACGTCTTAAATGCCAGGAAAAAATTTAATATTAAAGGTTTTTACAAGCAAAATAATTACTCTAATGAATAACAAGAAAATATTAGTTAATACAAAATTTTCCTTGCTTAAGTGATACTTTTAATTTTTATTTATCTGCCAACGTTAGTCCTGTTTTGAATGCTACCTATACTCTCACTCTCAGTTACTTTAAAATGCATTGCACTCTTCGATTTCACATTTTCTAATGTCTCAATGTTACTGGGTCTGAAGCTTAGTCAGCTTATGTGACCAGCTGTCCGAGGCAAGGCTTGGAGTCCACACCATGTTACACATTTACCTCATGGGTGGGGGTCTTTTACTCGTCTCAGCATAGACTCGAAAATGGGTGCCTCAGCATAGAAATTTTTATCCAAATACCATATTTCAACATTTTATCATTTTCAGCATTATTAACTCAATCCAAAATTATATGTCAAATCAGTTCGACGTTGTGCCGACGTTGACAACTTCCGATTCATCGTCAGGACAACGTCAGGACAACGTCAGGTAGAATACAATGCTTTTTCCCTGTGGATGTTCATGATACTAATGACTGCATTGTCCATTGGTCCGCCATGTGTCCAGTTGCACCTGTAGCCCCCATTAACACTCTTTTATTCCCAAATGAATAGGAGGTACTCATGAGCGCATGCAGGTGTACACAACTTTTGTCTCGTTTTTTGAAATGTCTCAATAGGCATTGTTCACACGCACAAGCGTTGATTATGACACCTGTGTCACACACGTAGGCCTAACATACTTTTAACTAGTTATGAAATCTGTTAAATTATTCATTTTTCGATGGGATAATCACCATATTACATCAACATAGATAATGTAGTCGATGATAGAACCTGGTGTGTTAATATTTAGTGCTTTTTTCCCCAACCATATTGACTGATAAATTGTATAATGATTAATATTATCAAAATTTCCAGGTCATTTACTTCTGTACCAGCAACAGGCTATAAACGTTATAACGGGTATCTCTTTATAATGCATTTTGCTATGAATTTCCTTTCATTTGAGCTAAGGAAGCTTTAAATGCTGCAGTGACCATCTCAAAGTCCACATCTTTAAACACATTTGAATGATGGCTACTTCATCTCAACTTCTGTTAAAACTGCATGTACTGCATACTCAGTAACCCCATATATGCTCTTAACATTTGATTTGTGTCACACTTTTAACAACTTCTATTTTTTGAATGAATGTGTGTTGGGGGGGGGGGGGGGGTGCCATCCTGGAAATCACTACCGAAGGTGTTACAAATACACATTAGACGTTTAATTATCATCTTTTTTTTTGTTGCACTTAAGTATTTTCCCGCCTTACCTAATCCCCCCTTACCAAAAGTCCCTGGATCATATCCTAGACTAGTCGAATCCTGACTATATAGTCATATTCAACTAATACTAGTCGTCCCAAAATAGTAACTGACTGCATTTTGACCATGAGTCTGGTTGCTTAGTTACCCGACTTGCACAGAACTTGTCCGACCTTGAAAACTGACCTTCCCAATGGGCCTGCTGGGAAAACCCCACAGAATAAGATCCTAATGGGAAGACTTGCTTAGGAAGACTGGCAAGCAATGAATGTTTGTAGCAGCTATTAGATTAATGTTGTCACAACAAGGGACATGGGATGCTGTGGCTAAACTTCGTTACCTGCAATCATAAAATGAGCATAGAGTCATGTGTTGAATCATCACGTTCGAGTCAAACTAGATCTCTGCTATGTTTGCTTTCCACGTAGTTCTTACTTTGCACACCTTATGGGTTGAACTTCTAGCTCGGTTGCAGCATTTTGTTGGTTGTCCTTTTTAGTTGCCAAAAACATATGGTTATAATGAGGGGACATTTTTGAAGACATAAAATGTACATTACACTGTATTCTGTCATTTCAGAGTCATCATTTCAAAGTAAATAAACAAAAACTCGAAATTAATACAAAAGTATTATCAATTATAGAGTTTAAGTATTTGTTTTCAGGGAGTTAGTAAAAATTCTTTTTTTTTTCAAGCATAAAATTAAGTAACGTCATGGGGTGTTTATGCCATTGGTGAAACACCTTTATCCACTAAAAGAAATATGAATTAAAGGGGTGTTTATGTATTTTCAAAATTCATAATGATGCTTTGAAATTGGCCCATTCTGTGGCGTAAACAATAATCATTAATCAAAGTTTACAAATCATGCAAGGACCATGAAAATATCCATATTTCTCAAATGACTTTACCCTAGCAGTAATTTTTCAGCATTTTCCGCAACGTGAAACTGCTCTGCAAATCGGAGGGGGCAAATGACAAAGAGATTCTTCTCTATGGAGCCATATTTCTAATGGCGGATCTCCCTTTCAAAGTCCTTAACCAGCCTGAGGCTCGTCAATGGAGGTAACTGGGTCTCAATTGGCGCTACACTGTCACACCGCATCAGGGCTTCAGGCAAGGGCTGTTATATGATAAAGTAGTAAGAAGCTAGTCCACTGTCATCAATGCGTAGTCGCTAAGCAGCCCTCAGCCTCACAGAGATGTAGCAGAGAAACTCAATTAAATATGTGTAGCACTCATCATATAAGATGAAATCTATTGCAAGGATATGGCAGATCTATGGAAAGGTAGATTCAAAGGCTTCAGGGATTCAAAGGCGTATGAGCATGAGGCAATATATGGATGACAACACTGAGTAAGAATTTACTCTACAAATGCATGTTATCTTTATCTCTGCAACTGGTAGCTTGGATTTCAGACAAGCTTTGAAAAGGTCATTAGTCTAAAATAAATTAACTTAGTATTGCTGTCATTACGATTCAGGAAGGCAGTTACCTTTTTTAATTATCTGATTTGTATGATTAAGCCAAAAAGAAAGGTAATTTCTTGTATGGTTTTTGCTCCTACAAAACTAAAATATGTGGTATGGTGACACATTAAAAGTTTAGTGAAACAGATTATTTCCCAATATCATAGACTAATTATTTCCCAATACCATACACAGAAACGTGTAGCAAATAACCATAATCATATAAAATTAGTTATCTGTATAAAAATAATGTTTATTTAATTGGAGAAGTATGACGCAAATACAGGCTAATAACACCGCTTAGACAGAATATTTAATATAATGTCTTTCAAAATAGCCATAAAACTCTTCCATTTTCCACAACTATTTTAAACAATTCTTTAGATCTTATATATCAATGGACTATAGTAAATAGATTGTCGTTAAATATTGATAAGACTTATTGCATGTTATTTAAAAAATAAAATAAAATCCTCCCGGTGAGCTTAGGGTGAAAATTGCCAATAAAATAATAAATGTAGTTGACTCTTGTAAATTCCTTGGGGTGTACATTGATGCTAAACTGAAATGGGAGAAACATTTGAATTATATTCGCAAAAAGATTGCTAAAGGCATTGGAATCATTGTTAAGGCCAGAAAGTATTTAAAATCTACATCACTTCTAACTCTATATTATTCATTTGTATTCCCCTATGTGAATTATGGAATAGAAGTATGGGGCTCAGTGCCTTCCACAAAATTAATTCCAGTATTAAAGTTACAGAAATGGGTCCTTAGAGTTATCTCATTCTCCCATCCAAGAACTCCTTCGCTTCCCTTGTTTCTTAACTATAAAGTGCTTGATGTGTATAAGATATATGTTTACAAAACTGCTTTATTTATGTTTAAATTTCATGAAGGAGACTGTCCTGTATTTTTTCAGTCATTTATTTTTTCAATCTAATCAACTTGTTCATGATCATATTACTAGACAACATCAGAGACTTCATTTACCATTATTCAGAACTAACTTTTGTCAACGTTCATTTAGATACAAGGGTGCCATTATATGGAATCATATATCGACTAATATTTCTATTAACTTCTCAATATACACAATAAAGAAACATTTAAAATTTTACATTTTACATAATAGTTTAGATCATCTTTGATTCAGAACTGACTTAATTGTTATCTTACTTGTATACTTCAATTCCTTCCTCCAATTTACCCAAGGTGTTTGAAAATCTTAAAATTTAATTATTATTATTTTTTTTTTAGTTTTTTATTTGATAACTTAATGCATTATAAAATGTTATTGCTTATTACTCTATAGAATGGTACATGTTTAAATTGTAAATAATTATCTCTGGCCCATATACATAATTCTTTGTGTCAGGGCAGGGGAATGCTCTTTTCTATATGAAATTATTGTTTAAATGTGCTGATGTTTAATATTATTCCCAATAAAGAACTTGAACTTGAACTTGAATTTGTGTTTTTTTCCTGATTGTTATCTGAAATTTCTTTGCCGATTGACCTAAAAATTATTTACTTGAAAATTACCTGGAATCATTGCTGCTTAGGCTTAATTCAAGGCTGTTGCTTAGCTCAAGAGCTGTGTGGAGTTGTGTCGCTCAGATGAACACAGATGAAAACAGACACTCCACTGGTGTAACATAACATCATAACCTTGGATATTATTTCCCATCTTCTTGATATTCTTCTTCATATTAATTTACTTTTCTTCTTAATGACTTTTTGAACATCATACAAGGACGCAAGTGCGTGAGTATGGGTAATGTCTTAAGATGATGTTGGCCAATGCATGTGTACCACAAGGTCACTCCGTCTGGCATTGAATTGGACCTAGTGGAACAGCAAACAGCGCAGCTCCGTTTATGCCTGCGTTTTAAAATAGGCGGGTCCTATGGAAGATATCTATCTATCTATCTATCTATCTATCTATCTGATATATCTATCTATCTATCCAACTATCTATCTATCTATCTGTCTATCTGTCTATCTATCTATTTACAGAATTGATCAATTTTGCGTTACAGAAAAAAATTATGTTTTTTGTAATATTTATTGAATATTGACATCAGCTATATAAATCTTTGCAAGATGATGCATTTACACTGACTTATCTGATTACCTGAAATTTAATCATAGCTTAAAATCACTTCTGCTCCACTTCTTATATATTGCATGTCACATGCCCCTTTTAATAGAAGGTTTTTTTTTGGGGTAATTTGGGGCTGTTTGAAATATTACCCTTTTCTATTTGCAACACAAGAGATGATGCAGGTTGCTGAAAGATCTTGGCTTATAGGCATGACATCGATAAGAGCCCAGGAGAAAAATGTTAATTTACTAATTGGTCTGTTTGAGAGGAAGCCATCAATATGAAACATGCCTGCTGCTCAGATGCTTTGATCCATGCAGGTCCCATCAAGCCATGATGTGTTGGGATGCAGGGATGCTGCATGCTCCTTTAGGCTGCTGTAGCATCTTACATCAAGGCATAGTTGTTTGCAGCAGCAGAACCAACATCCTTCATTATTAATTATTGGACCCCAGGGTATAACCTAAACAAATGGATACATCAGGTTGTAGTTCACCCCATGTTGGTATGGTCCTAAATCATATGATGTCATTGTTTATGAGCGACAATTTTATGTGCCTTTGTTCCCATCTAGATGGCTAGAATTTGTTAAATTTCCCTTGAATAGCGTATCCCAACCTCTTGTGGACAATGAAGCTCGCCATCAAAGGATTATGTACCATGCATATAATACAAGCATAAGCAGTGTCATCGATCCATCAAGGTAGCAAGAAAAATTTCCCCACAATAACCTGATTTTGAGGCCATCTTTATCATATCATCGTTACGTTTGCCCCTAATATCAGAACACTTAAGGTGACTATACTAAAGACCAGTAGAAGAGATGATGGAAAAATATACACTGAAAAAGAAGATTCTTCAGGTGACAAATTGCATATGAAACTCTAAAATCCTCAGCTTGACTGCAGTTAGTTTTATACAATATGATCCACTCTAGACATCTGGAGCAAGTTATCACTGGCTACAGCCAGCTGCTTCTGTCAACTCCTAGCTTGCAGTCGGCTTACACCTACCACCACTGAAAAAATAAATAAACTGGTAAATGCAAGAAATTTATCTAATCTATCATGAATATGTTTGTACAATCGACATGCATCTTTTCAACAAATATTCGTAACTCTCAACCATAATGCACCAAATGGTACTACATGTACTTCTAGATCTGACTTTGAGTAGCCAGCCATAGCCAGGCAGTTCCGTTTGGTGACAGGTAGCATTGCATGGCAGAAGTTGTCTAGCTTTGTCAAGGTTCAATTTGACAAGCCTTTTTATTAAAACTAACTCTACTTTTTGGTAAAATGAGAGTTATATGCAATGACCTTTAGTTATTTTGACAAGCTGTTGTTTAGAGTCTAATATTTCTCCGTAAAGCATTTCCTTTAGTACAGTTGCATACATTTTCAGTTGTTACCTTTCTTGTACTACATCGCCAAATGTGCCACGTGCGTTTACATGAGAAGGATAAATGCATGGAAAACGCATGGTTTTTAGCTAATTATAAGGAGGCAAAAAACCATGCGTTTTCCATGCGTTTGGAGAAAACGCACGTGGCACAATCGGCCAAAACACCTCCAGTTTATCCGCAAATTCGTGTCACCAACCCATGGCTATCAGAACACCAATACTATCTACATGACAAGATTGCAGGCAGAGCAAAGCATATAGTTGGGTTTTATTGACTGAGAGCTGATATAATTACTAGATGCCAGGGGGTAGGCACTCATTATTGAAATCAACTTAGTACAGAGGAGATTTATATGGGGAGATAATCCATTTACATGCGGTAGGATATGGCTAACACATGCCTGGAGGCAACTCGGTAAATTGCTTTAAGAATAAGATCCCTTGCCTGATTATGGCCTTATTTCTTCAATATGATTGCATTACGATGTAAACAGACACTAAGAGACGACAAACTGACTGACCAATGGTCAAGTTGAGGTTTTCTAAGCTATGTTGACAAATGGGCTTGGCATGAAATTTGGTGATGAAATTATACACTATAATGCTTGACATATCAATAGCTACCAACTACTAGTGCACTAATTGACTCAAGATTATAACAAATTACAGTAATGTTTTGGTTTAACAAAACACACGAATTAATAGATATACTTGTGCAACTGGTATAAATTTACTTTTAGTATTATCAATCTATCAATACTGTCATTTTAAAGATCCATTATACTGTTCAGTGGTATTATTTTCTTGGAATTCTAGTGATAGCATAAATTTACCTATCATTATTTCGATTTATCAGTATAATTATTATCTGTAATATATTGTGATAATCATCAATGCTACTATCAATTTTATTTCCACATGTCCAAACCTTTTGTACATGGGACAATTAAATCTTCACTCCACAAAATGATTAGTTTATCAGCTAATTGTGTTAGGTAGTACATTATATATTGCTACTAACCTAGTTTATTTACAATTTCAGCCACTCATGATAGCATATATAAAACATAATATAAACCATAATAAAACCTGTCTGATAATAGACCTTCTGGTGTAAGTGGCATGTGTACCTTTAAGGTATCGGGGTAACTATGAGGGGTTCATGTCACGCACACCCCTCATTGGTGTCTTAGTGCCCCCATCACTAACTCTGACAAGCTGCTTTGATGATGCGGCTGCTGCTGCTGCTGTGGCTCACCATCTCCCCTGCTTGTGAAGCCGCATCACTCCAGGCAATACCTATTTTATTGTCTTTTGCAGACTTTTTAGGGCTTAAGAATTCCCATTAGTTGTCACTACGAAAATGACATGGATGTCAGGATGAAAAGATGATTATTTCCAGTAGTTCCCCCTCAATCAAGTGGTTCTTTCAACCCCACTACAGAGGAAAAGCAAGGCCTACTGGTTGCTGCGAAAGCAGCAAGATTCTTTGGGCCCTACTAATGAAATTCTTAGGATTGCTTTTGCGTCAGAATTTGTCCGAGTTAAGCAGATGGAAGAATAGGTACGCTAACATGATCATATTCAGCAGAAGCACATGGGCAATGCATTGCTCATAAATGATGGAACTGAAATGATACCAAAAAGTCCATGGTCAAGATGGAGAGATGAAATGAAGTGAGATGATATGTGATAAGATAGGTTGGACTATATTAGGTGTGTTGTAGGCCTATATGTGTAAATATGGACAGACAAATGAACAGCTTTAAAGGTGTATGTCATATTTTATTGAGATGAGATATGAGATAAGATCTCGATGGGATGATATGAGATGGGAAAAAAACAATAACCAAACTGATTGATACTATCTATCTATCTATCGGTCTGTCTGTCTGTCTAGCTGTCTAGCTGTCTATCTTATCTATCTATCTATCTATCTATCTGTCTGTCTAGCTGCCTGGTTGTCTAGCTGTCTGTCTGTCTATCTGTCTGTCTATCTGTCTATCTGTCTATCTATCTATCTATCTATCTATCTAACTAACTAACTAACTATCTATCTATATATCTATCTAACTAACTATCTATCTATATATCTATCTGTCTATCTCATTTGGGAGGGGGGTGTAAATTTATTTAAAGTAACTACTTCTGCATCTGACATGACAAGAAAAGTATTGGATTTACTTATTGAGACAGGGCAGCAAGAAAACACATGGGGTGCTGCCCATTGCTCGAAGAAGGGGAAAATGGGGTATTTATTACCAGATCCAGATGTCATATTGTCAGCCGTTTGCTCCCCATCCTTCAAATAGCGATTCACATCAACTGGATGGAAATGAAGAATCTGTTCCAAACGGAAGAATTCTTTTCATTCTTCTGGTTCTTAATCTTGAGGAGGACAGCTTGAGTAACAGATGAGATAGATGTTGTCGCCATTGATCGATCGAGTTCCCGGCCAGCTCTTATTTCAACAATTGTCTTTATTTTTTAGTCTCACTCAAGGAAGACAAACTATCGGTGTCCAACAGTTGTCCTGAATACATTATACAAGCCATATACAATGACAAATACTATTGTTTCAGGCCATTGCTTCAAAGAAGGTTAGAATCACCATTAGACGTCACTATGGGAGGTAGCTACATATTCAACAGGTAAAAAGCTGCATATATGAGTTTATAATGTATTTCGCAGAGAAATTATGACATCAAAAGAACCAAGGGATTCGAGAACTCTCCTGTAAATTTAGGATTTTCGTAGTTTCAGTAATTTAAATTCTACTTTTTGATAGCTATAGAGTTGATACTTACTTAAATTTTTAATTGTTAATAGTCATAATCCTCATCTTAGTGTAATTTTCATAGATATATATCATTTCAAAAATTTTACTTTCTCTGTCGATAATTGTATATCTTAAATAAAATTTTATATCATTTAGAAATTTTAAATTTTGTAACTCCTGATACATTATGTTTATATTGTAATTATTCAATCCCTTTCGGATTTAAATCGTGGGAAAGCTATCCGTATCTATCTATATCCATATCGATCTCTATATCTATATCTATATACAGTGTATCTATATCCATATCTATATCCATATCCATATCCATATCTATATCCATATCTATATCTACATCTATATCTATATCCATATCCATCTCTATATCTATATCCATATCTATATCTATATCTATATCCATCTCTATATCTAAATCTATATCTATATCCATATCTATATCTATATCCATATCCATCTCTATATCTAAATCTATATCTATATCTGTATCACTCTGTATCACTCTGTATCCATCTGTATCTGTGAGGCTGTAAAGGGTTGAAGAAAGTAGAGCAGATGAAGATTGCATAACATTAAGAGAGGTCAAATTTTAGAATGAATAACAAAATTGTACATTGATTTGATTCAAGGCTGCAGAAATTCAGCGGCGCAACAGGTCAGATTCGATTTATTTCTCCGAGTGCCCGTTTTGATATATTGCCTTTGTTACAACTCAAACTTAAGTAAAGTAATTCTATAACGATTTGTTATTTTGTGTGTGACAAACATTCAAGGTTGCCAAATAATTGTGATAAATGACAAAACAAAATCCCAACACTCCTTACATAACTGCGCACTTGTCTTATCTTATCTTATCTTATCTTAAGCAAGCTGTCTTGCAAGTTTCACACACAAGATGTTTACTTAATTACTTCTTTTCTTTATTGCACAACACTGTCACATCACGAGTATGATAACATTTTTTATAGTAATTTTTACTTACAATACGAATAAGCCCTACATTGGTATTGTTGCATGACTTGTATTTCATAATTCTTTGTGCACAGACACACGATTTTTACAACTAAAGGTGTCTCCACACTCTCCGGTTTCAACAAGCTTTTATATGTCTTCCAATGCATCATCTAAGACTGAATAAGACATTTTTCGTGGTATTCTCATAAGTGTTATTCTACCTCAGGTTTTCGTCGACTTGTGTCAGTGTCCTCATGTTTTTTCACAAGCAAATCTCACAAGTGCAGCAGTAATCCATCATAGGTTTATAGTTGTATGACAGATCGGCTTATAAGTTTCACATCCTGTCCCTATAAGCCTCACCTTAAGATACCTCTGCAAGACCACTCCACCATTAAGACCACCTAAGTTTACCAATTTCACTTCTAAAATATAGTCAAAAGCTGTCCTAACGCCCAGCTGTATAGAACCTGCTATAAACGACCTTAGAGGGATGCATTTCCCATATCTATCAATCTATCTATCTATCTACCTATTTATCTGTCTATCTATCTACCTACCTATCTACTCTACCTATCAACTTATCTATCTATCTATCTAGCTATCAAATATCTATATATCTATCAACCTCTCTATCTCTCTATCTATCTCTCTATCTCTCTATCTCTCCATCTATATATCTATATATCTATCTATATATCCCCCCCCCCAAACTAAATTATCATAGCCTTAAACGGTAAAATATATCAATTTCTTTGGGTGACCGCTTATCGCAGGTTTAACTGAATTCTGACCATTTTATTAATCTCTATAATTATATAAAGACCACCTCGCTATTAATATGAACATGTCAGAATTCAGTCGAACCTGTGTTCAGCGGGGCATTTGAATGACAATTACCGTGGGTTCTGGATTCACATCTTATTCAACTGTTTTTTAAAAAGGGTCGGCTGTGATCTTTCTGAAAGCAATTCCACAGTTCCTACTGGTCCACCAGCTGATATCCCATTTTGCTTTTGTATTAACAAGCCTATAGATATTTAGAAACGATATCAAATTTATTTTCAGTTTGCTTTCTGTTTCATTAAACATTTGTAAACACTGCACCCATAGATAGACAACATTACTTTTTTTTTCCAGACATACCAGTCAATTTAACCAGGCAACCATAAATCAGATTAAACTCCATAATTTTCATTAAGCAAGAGCACCAATGCAATTGTACAACAGGTAGCAAAATCCCAAAGGTTTTTTTGTAAAAAAAATTTAAAGAGCCTAAAGCTAAGTTACAAAGACCTAATTAAACAAGGTTTCTATTTACTTCTAGAACACGAAAGATATCTTTGCACATCTAGGCAATTTAAACAACAGCTGTGGGTATTTCTGAGAATTTCAAGGAAGTCACATTTGAGCTCTTGTTTTTCTTCTCAGGAACACACTAAGAAATGGCCTTCGACAAAAACTTTCATCATGTATGATTTCGTTCGGGCAATTTCCTTTTTATCTTTATTTTTATCTTAACAATAACTATCGGACCACAACAATATTGCATGCCGGGCCTCATATCTATAGTTAAAACTTAGTTTTTACCTGAAAACTGCTCAATTAAAATTTGCTAATAGACACGGGCCAAGGTGAACCATGCAGCTACCTGATCTGGACTTTTTAAAATCCTCCCAGGAATGAGACATCTAACAAGTCAAGGACTAAATTGAATATAATGCCTAAGAGAATGTTACTACAGCTGTTTTTCAAAGTTCATTTATGTAATTACATGATTAGTACAAAATGGTAATGGCGAATTACGTGTATACCACCGATCAGCTCTACAGGCATCAATTGTCAATAGATGGCATACTGGTAGATATAGCTAGGTTCAGCTTGGTTCAGCTTATTTCTTCTTGGTTCAGCTTGGTTCAGCTTAGTTCAGCTTGGTTCAGCTTATTTCTTCTTGGTTCAGCTTGGTTCAGCTTAGTTCAGCTTGGTTCAGCTTATTTCTTCTTGGTTCAGCTTGGTTCAGCTTAGTTCAGCTTGGTTCAGCTTATTTCTTCTTGGTTCAGCTTGGTTCAGCTTAGTTCAGCTTGGTTCAGCTTAGTTCTTCTTGGTTCAGCTTGGTTCAGCTTAGTTCAGCTTGGTTCAGCTTAGTTCTTCTTGGTTCAGCTTGGTTCTTCTCGGTTCAGCTTAGTTCAGCTTGGTTCAGCTTAGTTCTTCTTGGTTCAGCTTGGTTCTTCTTGGTTCAGCTTAGTTCAGCTTGGTTCAGCTTAGTTCTTCTTGGTTCAGCTTGGTTCAGCTTAGTTCAGCTTGGTTCAGCTTAGTTCTTCTTGGTTCAGCTTGGTTCAGCTTAGTTCAGCTTGGTTCAGCTTAGTTCTTCTTGGTTCACCTTGGTTCAGCTTAGTTCAGCTTGGTTCAGCTTAGTTCTTCTTGGTTCAGCTTGGTTCTTCTTGGTTCAGCTTAGTTCAGCTTGGTTCAGCTTGCTGTAGCTCCAAATAGTCGTTCCTTGATCTGGTTAGCTATTTTTGAACGTTTATTTGTGTTAGTACTTTATAGCATTTTTTTTAAATAATGAGGTATCTGTTTCATGGATTCTAATAAATTAAATAGAATTCAAGTTGTATTGGGGTTCAAATCTTAGACATTATATGTCTCAATGGACAAAACAATGTGATGACGACATACAATTTTTCCAAATAATTCAAAATTAGAACTATGTAGGAAACAAGGCCTGACTATGCCCGGTAAAATCTAATCGAGAATTCCGTTTTATTGTACCCAGCAGTGAATTACCCCATTGGCAGATGAAGCAAATTGCTTCTTAATGACAAATTAATCAGGGCCTTCTCAGGCAGATTGGCTGGGGAACTATCTTGCACTAAATGAACGAAGTTGTACCCATCTACACTCGGGAAGAAATGAGAAAAAAAGGATAAATTCGTGTTCTTTGAAAAATTAAACACGCACGGTTTTTTTTACTGTCACTTTCGTTTTTTCCTAATATTATACGATAAATCTAGTGGAAGGTAATGAGTCCAACATGGAGTTTTATGGGATGAAACACCTTCCAATTTGCTTATTAAGGCGCCAGCATGCAATGTACAAACTTACGCTGCGTTCAGCCATCCGAAATGCTAAGTAGCTGGGCAATATACTCTGTTGCTAAACAAATATTACAACGATAGTGGATGGTGAGGGGTCCAACATTGAGTTTTGTGGGAGGTGTAAACATAACAATGCTGGCTGACAATGAAGCATTCTGATTATACATGCTTTTCATTGATATTATTAGTTTCTAATTAGGATATTTAAAAAAAGTTTTTAAAATTAAACATGTTAAGTCTGTTGAACATAAGTAAGCTTTAATGATCAGTGGTCACGTGACCCACGATTATTGAATTTTTCAGAAAAATGTCAATCTCGAGCATGTGCAAAGGGTACCCTTGAAGTTTTTCTTCACGCGAGATTCTCGAACGGCGAGGCAAGCGTAATGATGAGCATCGTCGTTTCACAACTTTGAAGTAATCTGATGGTAAAGAGAGGCTGCATACATGAAGCTTCATTTGGTGTATTCAGATTGAAAATAGACCAAATATTAAGGGAGATACAAATAGAAGAAGGCAAAGAAGCAAGTTCTGTGACGTCATCAAGTTGAAAAGCCCCCTGTATCATATCGGAATGAAGTGGTAATGGTACGATTTTATTTTCCCGTATTTTTTTTTGAAAGAAACCATACTAGTTCTTGCAATTTTAACTATCCTTCCTAAACCAACAAAACTTATGGGCTAGCCAGATTGGAGCCACCATAATGTTAGGTGAACCTTGCTAGTCCTTTTTATCATCTTTTTTTTCCAATAAATCAACCATCTCCAATTTTTTTGAAAGCTATCAACATTATCAAAACCATTTTTTTTCTTTCCCACTTTTCATGAGATTGAGGCTGGGGAACTATCTTGCACTAAATGAACGAAGTTGTACCCATCTACACTCGGGAAGAAATGAGAAAAAAAGGATAAATTCGTGTTCTTTGAAAAATTAAACACGCACGGTTTTTTTTACTGTCACTTTCGTTTTTTCCTAATATTATACGATAAATCTAGTGGAAGGTAATGAGTCCAACATGGAGTTTTATGGGATGAAACACCTTCCAATTTGCTTATTAAGGCGCCAGCATGCAATGTACAAACTTACGCTGCGTTCAGCCATCCGAAATGCTAAGTAGCTGGGCAATATACTCTGTTGCTAAACAAATATTACAACGATAGTGGATGGTGAGGGGTCCAACATTGAGTTTTGTGGGAGGTGTAAACATAACAATGCTGGCTGACAATGAAGCATTCTGATTATACATGCTTTTCATTGATATTATTAGTTTCTAATTAGGATATTTAAAAAAAGTTTTTAAAATTAAACATGTTAAGTCTGTTGAACATAAGTAAGCTTTAATGATCAGTGGTCACGTGACCCACGATTATTGAATTTTTCAGAAAAATGTCAATCTCGAGCATGTGCAAAGGGTACCCTTGAAGTTTTTCTTCACGCGAGATTCTCGAACGGCGAGGCAAGCGTAATGATGAGCATCGTCGTTTCACAACTTTGAAGTAATCTGATGGTAAAGAGAGGCTGCATACATGAAGCTTCATTTGGTGTATTCAGATTGAAAATAGACCAAATATTAAGGGAGATACAAATAGAAGAAGGCAAAGAAGCAAGTTCTGTGACGTCATCAAGTTGAAAAGCCCCCTGTATCATATCGGAATGAAGTGGTAATGGTACGATTTTATTTTCCCGTATTTTTTTTTGAAAGAAACCATACTAGTTCTTGCAATTTTAACTATCCTTCCTAAACCAACAAAACTTATGGGCTAGCCAGATTGGAGCCACCATAATGTTAGGTGAACCTTGCTAGTCCTTTTTATCATCTTTTTTTTTCCAATAAATCAACCATCTCCAATTTTTTTGAAAGCTATCAACATTATCAAAACCATTTTTTTTCTTTCCCACTTTTCATGAGATTGAGGCTGGGGAACTATCTTGCACTAAATGAACGAAGTTGTACCCATCTACACTCGGGAAGAAATGAGAAAAAAAGGATAAATTCGTGTTCTTTGAAAAATTAAACACGCACGGTTTTTTTTACTGTCACTTTCGTTTTTTCCTAATATTATACGATAAATCTAGTGGAAGGTAATGAGTCCAACATGGAGTTTTATGGGATGAAACACCTTCCAATTTGCTTATTAAGGCGCCAGCATGCAATGTACAAACTTACGCTGCGTTCAGCCATCCGAAATGCTAAGTAGCTGGGCAATATACTCTGTTGCTAAACAAATATTACAACGATAGTGGATGGTGAGGGGTCCAACATTGAGTTTTGTGGGAGGTGTAAACATAACAATGCTGGCTGACAATGAAGCATTCTGATTATACATGCTTTTCATTGATATTATTAGTTTCTAATTAGGATATTTAAAAAAAGTTTTTAAAATTAAACATGTTAAGTCTGTTGAACATAAGTAAGCTTTAATGATCAGTGGTCACGTGACCCACGATTATTGAATTTTTCAGAAAAATGTCAATCTCGAGCATGTGCAAAGGGTACCCTTGAAGTTTTTCTTCACGCGAGATTCTCGAACGGCGAGGCAAGCGTAATGATGAGCATCGTCGTTTCACAACTTTGAAGTAATCTGATGGTAAAGAGAGGCTGCATACATGAAGCTTCATTTGGTGTATTCAGATTGAAAATAGACCAAATATTAAGGGAGATACAAATAGAAGAAGGCAAAGAAGCAAGTTCTGTGACGTCATCAAGTTGAAAAGCCCCCTGTATCATATCGGAATGAAGTGGTAATGGTACGATTTTATTTTCCCGTATTTTTTTTTGAAAGAAACCATACTAGTTCTTGCAATTTTAACTATCCTTCCTAAACCAACAAAACTTATGGGCTAGCCAGATTGGAGCCACCATAATGTTAGGTGAACCTTGCTAGTCCTTTTTATCATCTTTTTTTTTCCAATAAATCAACCATCTCCAATTTTTTTGAAAGCTATCAACATTATCAAAACCATTTTTTTTCTTTCCCACTTTTCATGAGATTGAGCACATCTTATTTATCTTTCCCAGTCACATGACTTGAGGGTGAGCGATAATGGGTGGTTTTACGAAGACTTTTCTCATGGAAATCGCTTGAAATCAGTTCCGAACAGCCTTAGCTCTAACAGTCAAATGTGAGGGGCTGATGAAATTAATCGGGGTGACCACGACCCTGGAGTGATCCCTAGCTGGATGAAGACGCCCCCTGGGGGTGATAAGTGACAAACTGAAGTGCCCCATATTATCGCTCATCAGCTCGTCCTTACAACCACGTTACTTCTGTGGTCCTCAATCACCAGAGGGTGTTGGTACCAGTGCAGCTCCTTGTTTCACACCATCTTATTCTCTCTCTCCAGTTCTGTCCCTTTAATCTACAGGTCAAGTTCCATCTGCAAATGATAGGCATTTCATTGCAGTCGTAATTGTTTTAACCCTATGTGTGTAAAGCTTCATACCGTCTATATTCAAATAAAATAGAGCGGCTCACATATTAAGAATTTACCAAACCTACTGTTTATGTAAAGGTTATGCATATTACATACATTAATTTCCTCTCATTATAATTTTGCAGCTGCATGGACCCAGACTCTCATTAGTTTTTAATCAGATTCCTTTTTAACATATTTAAACGTGGAAGACTAGTGCTTTTCATATATTCAAAATAATAATAATAATAAGACCACGTGTGAATATATATAAAGGTCAAAGTGTTCCTGTATTTGGACGGTGGTACATGAAGTAAACTAACACAAAACTTCTAACAGATTTTGAGAAGTTGTTACATTACCAACGAACATTGACAACTTATTCTGAATATCACCAAAAAGTAGCACACTCTGTTCTTTCCTATCCTTCATATCCTATCCAACTCTATCCACGAAGGTCCAGATCAAATATCTACATCCCTATCCACCAGGAGATCATCTTATCAAGCGTTCTCATGGATACCATTCATTCTGCTACATTCAAGGTTATCAAATCAGCACAGGACCCCTGCTGCCCCCCTGGAGACTGGCCATCACCACTTCCGGTCCCTCGTGTCACGTGCCCCCTATCAGGTGATCTCCAACTTCCGGAGTTTCAAAATGACCCGACTGAACAGAGAATTCGACTACCCGTCTGGCAAATGCAACCAACAGGGAAATTTGATGATGCAGTTTAGCATTACTAATATGTATAGCGGATCTGTTGCTTGGGAGTTCACAGATTCAATGATACATCATAGGATTCTTCCATAAATCCGAAGTTTCTTTTGTGCATGTTTCATACTTTGAATTTATTAACCAAATCATCATAACATGTATATTTCGGCATTTTTCAGAAATATTAGTTTCAGTTATATAATTTTACATATTTTCTAAACATTTTTATTTGATTTCACACTCTTTCCGACACATTTTCTTCGACATTTTATTGTTTTGGATGAGCCAGGGGGAAAAGTGACAACATATGCATGGATATGAACATCCAACTGATACAAATTGAGAAAAAATATAAATTTGATAAATTTCTTAATTGCTTGACTAATTGGGTTGCCAAGATACACAGAACAGTCCTGCCTTAGCCTAATCTATGTTTTATTGGTTTGCACTCAAATTCAACTTGGATGAGAAAAATCTTGATCGTTGTATGATAGTATTTCTTGCCTTTATGATTTAATGCCCCAAAGGCTCAGAAAAAAGTTACATTTTTCATCTTTATTCAGGTGGGTGTTGTTATATTTTCTGCAATCTCAAATGAATTATTCTGCTGGAAGATTATTTGGGAAGTAATTTTATCCATGGCGTCAGGTGGCTACATATGTACAATGAATTACTGTCTGTATGAATCTATTAAAGTGTTATTAAATTGTCAAGATGATTTATCAGGTAATATGTCACTCAATGAGGTGAACTTGGCCTTGATCTGAAAATCAAAGTCTTTTCTCTCTCTTAAGTGGGCATCAGGCGGTGGTGGCCCTTTTGGTGGTCCCTTGCACCACTTTTGTGCTTTTTTTTTTTAAATAAAATACTTTCATCTAATTCTGGCTTAAAAAACCTACACATGTACATACATTAACACCCATTTCGGGCAGATATAAAACTTACAAGCTTACTACCCCCTACTGGATAGAAACAAAACAATATTCATGAAGAAACAATTAAACATCTGTAAATGACACTTAATATAATACAAATTCTGATGTATTTAGCCATAAATTAATTTTAGGGCAGATAGAAAACCTACAAGCTTACTAGCCTTTACTTAAATTCACAAATGAATAATCATGCATTTATAAATGCCTTTGGATCACAGAAAATTCTATATACTGATGCACTTCGTTTTACACAAGAAAGTATTCCACCTGCTGGATTCTGCAACAAATTGAGAGTGCATCAGAATATCTCAGAATGAATCAGCATTCGTCACTAGGGTACCATGATGCAAGAACTTCCTGAGGAATTGCTGTGGAGGCCATGCGGCGTGTTGCTATTTGGGCCACGTCTCTTATTGGATGTTTCTGGTGGAGTCCATTTTTCCTGCCCTGTTCAGGTTGACAAATGGTCATCTGGAGTCATGGCACTGGCAGGGTTATCAAGCAAAGACACTATACACAGCACCCAATCCCATACAACGGCAGCAAGCTACACACCCTGAATCATACACTATAAAGGGGAAGTGTTAAGGCTCACAGCATCACCTTGTAGCTCCATTATAATCCGCTGCTGCTTTTGCTGCTGTTGCTTCTGCTACTGCTGCTGCTGCTGGGCTTATTAAGGTCAACCAAACTAGCCAAGTTTGTGTTACAGCCCAGCACGAGAAGCAGCATATACATCATCTATATTGTACACTTAAATGATACATAAGACGCACTGCAGTATATGATGATGTTATGAAACATTATATGATATAATACTTTATATCATATTCAGTACGATACATGGGTCAACACATGACATTTAGGTCTTTTGTGACCTCTATAGTTCTAAACAATTCATTCATTCAGCAAATTGTAAGATATTACGCTAAGGCAGTGGTAATCTTATCGTAAAGGATCTTGTTTGATACTATCGTCATATTTATGTAATATTATACTGGGCATCAGGATATTAACCATATCTGACTGCCTATTCAAGAGGGAAACTGGACCTTTACTCGGGAACTTGTACTATTAACAAAACCAATTATATTGTAATAAGCACGATTCCAAGTAATGCAAGAGTTTGGTTTCTAAAATTCTGGGAGAACAACAATACTTACCTTGATTGACTTGAATAACATTGGTGCGGCAACTGTTTATGTTCATTCTTGTACAGCACAGTTTACATTTGTCAAGAATGTTATATCGCTGGCCAATCTACGTGTTTATGTACAGAATACTTTACCTATTGCAATATTGATATGACTCCATGGCACAGCTAACGTATGTTTAAGATCCCTAATACATAGAGAAGTTTAGCTTGCAAGTACCATGTATGCCATGCATATACCTTGTATGCCATACCAAATCGTACAATAATGAAGGTTTTATTTGAATGGCTTTCATTCAATTGTCTGACGCAATACAATGAATAAGCATGTCGTGAAAAATCGAGTTTACACAGAGGCTAACGTAATGATGGCATGCTATGCAGGAGTCCTGTCCATGTTGCACAATTCCATGGCAACATGAGTGGATTATTGTACATGCACCAGCATAGATTCTGATTACAAGACACAATTACACTATTTATTTTATACAGTTGACATGTACTATATTAATATTATCATGTCAATTATTTTAATTATTTTAATTATCTGAAATTTCAAGCGGAGATATTATAAAAGCGTTTTTGACATGTACAGTTATCCCTATGCACTTATCCTAACATAACATCATGAAATAAGTCTGTCAATTGTAAGTTAAATGATGGAGTTTGATGATGTTGATTTTATGTAAGGAAAGTTGTTTATCACATTCTAATGCATTTACAGCCATTAGATTGGATCCGTTGTGGTCAGGAAAGATCTTTTGAGGCCTGGAATCCTTATTAGTGTCCAGCAAGTGAAGTACTGGCAGTTTGTTGCCTTTAGCAAGCCTCTTAGACATCATGAGCCCACAGCCTAAACAAATGAGCCAGTACCAATCACTGATTAAATTCTTTGCATTCCCAAGGGTCCACAACCTTTCAGAGCACCTAGGCTAGTGCACCGGAGTTCAGCGTTTGTTAGAACTGCTCATAAAACAAGGCAAGAGTCACATAGGTCGAAGCCATACCTGTGTGTCCAGGTAGAGCTAATAATAGAACAATACAATGGCAGGAATGTATTTGTAAATATTTGATAGGCATAAATGGTCGTACAGGAGAGCACAAAAGAATTCTCACAAACCCAAGTCTGAATACAATTGAGGAACAGGTCCACTAGTCCAGTTATAGTATTATGCACCTGATTTGCAGTTTCCACATTCAACATATTAACTTGTATTCATTTAGCACATGCTAGTTAAAAAGGTCAAGGAAGATAGTGTATTGTATTTCACTGCATAATGGGACAATGACCACGAAAATTGTGTTAAAACCAATTGCATTTCAAAATTCACCTGTAAGCACACTGAAAACTTGACTCGCATTAGTGTAAGCAATGTCTAGACAGTAATAGAGCATTTAGTTTCCTATTCTCTTTCCAAGAATGCAGAGAAATCAGAGAAATATTGTATTTAAAATGTTGCTTATTTGACAGAAGACACAATTCCAGGAAAATAATTGCCTGGGCCACTTTTTGCAAACCATAGACATCGCCTCATCGACCACAATGATATCTCAAACCACATATGTAACAGTATGTACATTGATTTCCCTAAAGCAACAAATAACAACTACATAAGTACAATAGCTTTAAACAATAATTAGCCAAAAATAAAATAATTAAAAAAATCTGTTTTAAAACAGATTCTTCCATACAGTAAAATACAATAGTGAGAATAAAATTATTTCAAACCAACTTGTCAAAATGGTGAGGTATCGCTAATAGTGAGGTGTTTAAATGGGTGTAAGTATATCCAATAATGAGGTGTACAAATATATAGTGAGGTTTAAAAAATGGTGAGGTATTGCTAATAGTGAGGTGTCCAAATAGTGAGGCGCTACTACTACTAATAGTGAGGTGTATAAATGGTGAGGTATTGCTAATGGTGAGATGTCCAAATAGTGAGGCACTACACTACTTACTGTTTAAATGGTGAGGTGTCGCAAACAGTAAGGTAGTTCTTAGGTTGGTTTTTACTGTATGTTTGTGAATGGAATCCTTTTCACAAGCCATAGTAGACTCAAACCTTGACTCAGCTATTAAGCGCAATTAGCGGGGAGTGCACAACTTGGTGGAGAGTGCACTGCACCAACTTTAAAAACATCTCACATCTTGGAAGTTTGAGCACCTAAGATTTTATTGGGCGTTCAATTCAATGCACTACATCCCTGCAGTAGCACTAAGCAGGTGGTCATAGGTAGGCACAGCAAAAGAGGCATGAAAGAGAGCATGGGGAAGTGCCTAATGGGTCTGTGACGTCACAATGCTCATGCTGACAGGTTTTGCAGCAGTGAGCTGTTCTGGAAAAAGCTTTCAGAAGCTGTGTGTGCACCACACCTTGAAAGCAGCGTTTAGATGGCTATTGAAAATGCTTGGCAGCAGCTACAATTCATGCATTATATGAAGATGGATGAGAACAAATGTCTTGTGTCATTCAATGTGTCATCACTGTGGCCTCCACGTATTCCTTCACAAAGTGACACCTTTTTTACTCACACAATTCCAGTAAATATGCGATTAATGACTTGCCCCCATTCCTGTAAGCCTGTTGGAGATATATAGCTGACCTATAAGCAGTTGTGCAGATTAAGGTCTTACTTTAAGGTTTTAGTCTAAACCGTAGATAAAAGTGTTAGATTATAATAAGGGGGTATTGCAAGGATCGTGCTGACAACAATGGTATTGTTTTTCGCTCTAATCAGGATTTTACATAAGAGCATTACCATTCCTTAGAAGACTAGCTATTACATACAGAACGGAAATGTCTTGGTGTTATATATCTAATAGTATACAATATTAGTCAGTCTGAGTCCCACGGAGTGGACAAGTGCCTAGTCTTTTGTATATGTGGTATACAGTACTTTTATGCTTTGAAATTTGTGGTATCTTGACAAATTGTAAGAGATCACAACAAAAAAGAACAAAATACAAATTTGGTTTCTTGAGACATGAAACTACATTTATAAGATCTAAAAACATGTATTGTTAAAAAGCGCTTGACATATCACGTGGCATATAATCGGAAGACCTGTTGGTTTCAATTCATAGTCAATACAAAAGTTTCACAATGCTTTTTTTGCTATCTTAAGCAGGATTTTATTTATAGCAGAACCCTTTAGATTAATCACTGCAACTTCCTGAGGCCATGTCATTTTTCACACCACCTAACAATAGCAACAAGGAATCACCCTTCAGTCAAAACGAGGCTGGATGACGTCACGACTCAAACATCGACCTTCAGGACAACATAGATCTTCTGAAGGAAGCAGTGCAGCACGTGGTCCCTCTAGCCCGGGTCAAGCTTTATATATTGAACAAGCATTAGGAAAAATCGATCCCATGCTATCTCTTCGAATGTTTGATACCTATATTTTACCTATCCTGGAGTACAATAGTGAAATATGGACAAGTGAAAAATCTATGCCTGAATTAGAAAATTTGCAACTTGCATATCTTAAAAACATATTAGGAGTTAGAAAACAAACACCATCTTTAGCAGTCTATGGTGAAACAGGTAGATTCCCATTGCATGTCAGACAGAAAATTAGAATGGTGAATTACTGGATAAGATTGGAAAGAGCACCTGATGACAGTTTACTTAAGAAATGTTTAAATTTTCAGAAGGAAATTTATGTGAATGCAGTAAATGGAAATAACTGGTTCAGTAAAGTGTGTCATGTATTAAATAACTGCAACATTGAATATGATATTAGTAACCTCAGAAACTTTGACATTGATAATATCTCTAACACAGTGAAACTAAGACTCTATGAAGCCGAACATGAGCGACTTATAAATGCAATAAATGACAGTTCACAACAACCAAAACTTAGGACATATAAACTATTTAAAACTGATTGTAGAATAGAACCTTATCTTGAATTGCAACAAATTCGCAAAGTGTTAACTAAAATAGCTAGATTTAGGACAAGTTCACATAGCCTGAAGATTGAAACAGGTCCACACCATAAACCAATAATTCCTGCTCCAAATAGAATATGTGAAAAGTGTACGTTAAACTTTGTAGAAGACGAAATTCACTGTTTGATTGTCTGTCCTGGTAATGAGCAACACCGTGTTAACCTTTTTTTGAATGCAACTAAATTTATTAACAACTTCTTGTCTCTAGATGATATAACTAGGTTTACAGCAATAATGACAAACAAGGAACCTGAGTTATTAAATAGTTTAGGAAAGTTTCTCCTTCAAGCCGATGTGTAGAGAAAACCATCTCCTGTATCCACACAGTTATTAATTTAGTTTATTAGTTTATTAGTTATGATGTGCTTGTCATGTTTTGGACTTTAAGAGTGAAATGTTTTTATTAGCGGCTTGTATTTTTTTTCTATTGTGTATGTGGATTTTAAACACGTATTATAAGTTAACTTGGTGGCTGGAACCTTGATTATTGAAATTTTATTGCTTTCTGTATTTACATTAATGTCTCTTTCATGTTATCTTTTAACTGAATGACATATGTATCACTTATGATATTTTACATGTCAATAAAATCTATATATATATAACCACGACACAAGCCTAAGGTCACTATACGAGAAAAAATAACGTATGATGAAAAAGGTTATGATGAATTTATCATATAAAGCACACTGACTGGATGTATAGACAGTTGCTCTGTCGTGATTTCCATAGAATAGAAAAGACATAAATTCGGTGCCAAAATCTGCTCATGTGAGCACATTTACAAATGCAATTTACAAATTACAAAAAATCATACAAAACAATAGTGACTGTATGTACATATACATGGTGAAACTTTTGTATTGACTATGAACTTTCCATAAATTGAATTTAATTTTTCTTGACATATAATTTCACGTGTACTATTATATATGTACGAATAAATAATATATATATACAACCACATTTTGCACATTACATAGTAATTCATAGGGTGTCAACTCTGAAGTAGTTTGTGATATATTCCCACTTCTAACTATTTTCTAGTAACGAATATCCCAAGGAAACCCCTAGTTGCATTATTGAACACCTGTGATATTATTCTACCTCTCAGCTTTTGGCAATCCATCATATTTGAGGTGTAAGGACTCGATGACTTGGAGCTGCTACTTTGTCACATTTTATTCGCTGTGGGGTCTGTTAAAAGTATAATGCTTTTTGTCACTGCACGAAAATGTAAAACCCTTTAGGGTGCTTTCGACACGTCACATAGACCGGTTTAGGCAGTTTTACCCTCCCCATACAAATGATGTTATCGATCATACATTGTATATGCAGAAAGTTTTCAAGGCAATCAATGGCCCCAAGCTGTGTGGTCACCATATTTTGAAGGTCCATGGAGACTAAAACGAGCATATCTTATGGTACTTTTAAAATTAACACAATGCAGTATGGAAAACTTGGCAAATAATGAGCAAACGTTGTTCAGTACATTGACTAAGCAGCGTAGTTTTATTTAAAAAAAAAATTTTGTTTTTTTGTTAGATGGTGTTTCTATAGGATTAAACTAATTCTAACACCACAATTCCTGCATAAATTATTTGTTGGATGGCCGAGATTGTTTAATTAATTGTTTGTGAGATAACCAAGATCGTATTATTAGTTAGATGGCCAAACCTGTAAGAATGGTCCCTCAAGATCACCATGGCTGTATTATTATATATCAGCCACCGAATATCCGAGAGAACAGAGTATAGAAAGATAGCAGAACATTACTTTATGACCACCTCACAATCAGAACCCCCTTACCATCCAGGCCATTAACAATGATTAACAGTGGTATAAATAGACAGCATCTGCATCAAATGTGAAGTACTGAGCAGACAAACTTAATGTTTTTCAGATATATGGGACGGATGGGGGATTAATTGATCTTTTCAAACATGCCATCATGTCAGGTTTTTTTATATGCCTTTGAAATAGACATGTAGGACGAAAATTATCTTTTTAAAAGTGACTAAAGTTGTCTTTAAAGTATGTTTAAGTGCAATTTTCAAGTCACATGACTCACAGCCATGTCTAATCTTTGGCAAACACAGCATTAAACGGGCAAAGAAATTGGTCCTGACTACCAAATTCCCCGTTGAGCTTTGGAAGACAATCAGTCAGACGCCAGTAAGCCTCTGCTTATCCACCACATTTGGTATTTCAGGCTCTTATGTAATCCCATAGGGGAGACCTGGGCTGGATTATTACATACAATAGAGGTGTATGTACGCGTGATCTGACAAAGGCTCAGTATTGTCAACAGCACCAAGAACATGGATTCATCATTATCCCCACAGAAAAGCAGGAGAGGGGGAGAGGACCGGCAGGAAAATTGATGCTTATCAAATCAGTAGGAGTAGACCCTGCAGGCTGAGGCTGGTCACCTATTCAAATCATCACTGCGGGGAATCCGGTGCAATCTAGGGCTAGCCAGAGCAATCCATAACAGTCCACAGCAGTCTTTTGCTACCCACAGCTAACCAGAGCACCAGCGGCCATCCAGAGCACCCACAGCTAGCCAGGGGTCTCCAGTGCCAACCACAACCCACGTAGTCTAGCTCCTCTGATCTGGGACAGCCTGTGGCTTACTAAATCAAATAGCACACAGGTGATCATGGCAGATTTGTCACCGTCCAAACTAGGTCGAGGCAACCTGGGGACAACTCCACAGTCCTTCTGGGCATCAGTCAATCAGTCATTCACACAACAGCTCTTTGCTTCTAAGATCTGCTAACAAAATCCATGACATCGAAGACACCATTGTGACTTCCAATCCAAATATGGATTTGTGGTTGTACAATAAGCTGTAGGGCTTGTTTACTTGACAGAATATTGCATGTTATAGATTGTTTTTGTGTGAGACACAATGGTTTCCATTTCATAACGACAATGTTTTTATTTTTCAGTATGTTGGCACTAGTCGATTTCAGTTCAATTTTTAAGTCATTTTGAAGAGCACAATATGTACATATAAAGATATCTGTTTACTGTACACAAAATTTTTTTTTCCTTATAAATGTTCTCCTATTTTCTTGTTGATGCGGACTGTAATAATGACCTAATTCTTTTTTTTTACTAAACTACTTTAAAATAGATTTTTTAATTTTCATATCGATCAACTTAATCACTGAGTTCGTACTAAATTTTGGCAAGGAGGCAAGTACTTCATCCTAATAAGCGTTTCACAGAGAACATTACATCAGTCATAAAGCGAAAGTCAAATGTCCTGACACTGTTTACTGTTTACGTTTTTGAACCCAATGACTTTTGCACACTCCTGGATGGTTTTGAGCATAAGCTGTATTTTGAGGTCTAGTTTATTTTACTCAAGTACATTGGATTTTATTAAGGTAATTTCACTCTTATAACAAGCACCGAAGTTTGAGGCAATATTATTTCTTACTATCTTATTTGCCGCTCTACCAAAAGTTTCGCAATGATGATTTTTCACCAAAGGCCTTAAAGGATCATGTTATATTGTCATCACCGTTTAAAGTTTGTTTGGCACAAAATGGGGAAGCACCTGCCATAGGTTAAATGTATTGCATCACAGTAAATGGAATGTACAATTTTAGTGAGTGATAGCCTTTTCAATAAGGTCATTGAACGAGTAAGTTCATTGAATGAGTTCACTGAATGAGCTCATGGAATGATATCATGAAAAGGGAGTCACTGTATCATTGAATGCCATAGGAGGCATGGCGTCTCCTTGTCTCACTCCGTTCAATGTTGTTTGCCCTGACCAAGTGGCAAGTAATAGTTGCCTGCTAGTCTCTTGGTGTTCTCTAGTAGTCTCTTCTAGTTTCTAGGAGTCCCTTGTAGTCTCTACATGGCTTTCACAATGCTCTCATCAAAGTGTCTCTTTGCATGTCTTAGACGGGCCACTTTCTGTACAGGATAATGACAACCTTTCATACTTGAACAGAACTCTCCATGCCATTCATCTGTGTGAAAGGACCTTATTTGTGACTCTTTATGCTTCAGATGATGAAGCCATGAGAATCGATAAGCTCCTTAATGTGTTTACATTACCTGTGTACTAGTTATCTATACAAACATCGCTCCGACAAGCTAAACAAGACCTAATGGGCCTTACACAGAAGCTGAGTACATATAAACAATGTATAAACCGACAAACACGCCATCTAACAATGATGTAACCCCATTCATGAGACAAAAGCAAAATTAAGTTCAAGCAGTGAAATAAACAGTCATGTTAACCCATTGAGGAAACCTATCATTTTGAAATTATCTTTGCTTGATAAAAAAAAATTAACTGCTGCAAAATATATTTACTCAGATAAACTAATGTAAACTTATTTATGGTCATGAAGAGACCTCTGTATGGGTGAAAAGGCATGGTTTTAAAATGGTCAGTATGTTTTGTTAGTTAGGCATTGATTCCAGGTCATTTCCAAACGTTCGAAGAGGATTGATTTGACAAAATCTTACATTTACATGTCCAGAATTGCAATTCGTTAAATTGACTTTTTTTCTTTCAGTATTTCCTGGAAAACATATAAAATATAATCTCTTTTAAGTAAATTTGAATAGCCTGAATGGGCTTAAAATCCCAATGCTATTCAGCGAAAGAGCCACAGAAATGGAATATTAGCACTGGGCATGCTTCACAGTTTCTAGAATAAAAAAATAAGCTGTCAAACAAAGAATTCTTGACTCGCCAATGTCACACAGATATAAGATATTAAGAATGCTTATCAGGATTTCTTCAAATAAAATTTTCCAAGAACTGGGAATTGGTTAAAATTAAAATTCTAAACATGATTTTCTTCAATTAGATGGCATAATTATGTGGAAATGATGGCATGTGAAGGACTCTACAAGATTCCAAAAAAGTAGTGGAACTGTTAATTATGATGGACAATTATAAGGTCATATATAAATAATAAAAAGACTGAAAATTAATATGATTAATATTATTTGATTTGTGTATTTAAAATGTAGCTGGTAAAAAGTGCAGTTCATCCAAAGGCAGATTAGACTAGAAATATTACAAATTTACACCACCATCTTATACTTACACATTCAAACCACCATCTTTTATTTACACCACCATCTTTTACGTACACATTCAAACCACCATCTTTTACTTACACATTTACACCACCATCTTTTACTTACACATTTATACCGCCATCATTTACTTACACTGGCATAGACATAGTGGATAAGGCACCAACAATTCGTCATAGCAAAATTATGACTTCCACAAGCTCATAAAGCCTAAAGGTGGTTCAGGCTAGATTTCGAATCCGGACCATCAGAATAGTTGGCTAATGCCTTAACCCCTAGACCACTGAGCCGCTAAACAGACAGCAAATAAGAGCCATTCACTTGCATGAAAACCTCGATCAAACCACAAAAGCTGGGCTCTCTCTGCCTGTTGCACACTCCAGTTCTGTCTGACTTATTATCAAATACTATGGTACAGACGTCAATGGTCTCATTGGTTAACACATCGCATGAGAGGTGCCTTGGACTCGGTGTCTGTGCTGAGGCAAGTAAAAGACCCCACCATGGGGTAAATGTGTAACATGGTGCGGACTTCCAAGCCTTGTCTCATCATTATGTCTGCCTCTGGTAACTGGTCATATAGCCATATAAGCAAGCTAAGCTTCAGACCTAGTAGCATTGGGACATCGACATTGAGATTGGTAAACATTATATATACCTAGATTATTTATCTATCTCGCAATGTTGTATTCTGTCTGTTCTGTCCACACCTTCAACTGAATCAAACAATGGACAGCACCAGCTCATTAGTCATCACCGAAGTACAATTAGCTTGTACACCTGCAACAGTATACACAATTCTTGCCACATTTGACAGATTGGTGTGCACCACCAATTGTACAGTCGACAAGGACAAGGCTTCTGCCATTTCCACATAAATGAAGGTTTCAACAATGAGAAACCTTGGGCTAATCCCTCCATAATCACTGTGGATATCCCTGGGTGCATCTGTTTTAAATGACAATACATCCTAAGGGCGTGCCGAAAATAAACATATGTTTTCTTCGATAAAACATGATGTATAGTGATGATGCAGATGATGCATTGCGACAACTGAAACTGTTTTGTTTCAGCAGCTCAGTGATATTGGTCAGAATGATGCTCTCGCTACTCTTTTGAATTTCAGTAATATGCGAATTTAATGCGAGTTGCGCAAAGTTGTAATGATAAGATGAGATAAAATTAGGTTGGTGCAGCCCTCTAAAAAAAGGTTTCACTGGTCATCAGTGTTAATAGACGAGATGAGATGAGATGGGGAGAGATGAGATGAGATGAAATGAGATAGGGAGAGACAGAGAGATCAGATAAGAATGGATAAGATGAGATGATATGTTCTCAGAACAAGATTTGGTGTGCGCATTATATTAAAAAGTTATGCCAAGCAGAGGTTTTTTTTTAGCTGAGAGTATATTCCAGATTTTATATGGTTAAGATATTATGACTGACACTTTACACAGTTGGACAAACTTTTCAGAAATTTTGACAAATTAATGTTTATCAATATCGACTGTGTCTAGATGACTGACCCCCCATTTCCATTTTTGACTATCAGGTTAGTCATCTTCACCTGCCAATTCAGTCATTCTTAGTCAATGTTAGGTACCCTGGATGTAATCCCTCATGATGTCTAACTTCATAGTTACTTTACATCCCTAAAACACAAAGACTTTTTTTGCCATATTATACGTGGCATTTGGGAGAAATATTCGCAAGGAATTATGCCCAAAAAAATATTGTAGGGATGTGAGTGCAAATATTTATAATTTAATTCACATTGTGAAACTATTTTGACTTTTCCAGGATCCACATTTTGACTTTTCCAGGGTCCACATTTTTATAATCTGACAATATGTTCCGCACATATTGACATACCGTTAGTTAAAATAATAATTAAATGTTGTTCCGGTAATTTGGTAATATCTGTGGGAAATATTATCTCAAAACAGTAATTTTTTGGAAGTTCATGTTATCATCTTGTTACAAGGTGTTCTGCTGCGATATTGAATTCGTCAAGATGTTTTGACAATAAGTTTTGGGAATATTATTTGAAAACATGACTGACAAATGTGTTAGGGTCCACACTTTATTATTGTGACAATATAAGTCAAATGTTGTGACATGATTGTCAAAATCTGTTCGCGGTTGCAGGGATGGCAGTGACTAAAAGGCTGCCTCAGACCGATTCATCAGTCCCTGCATCAGATATGTAAGACTGCCTAACTTTTGAGTAACGCAAGGGCTTTGGGGTCAGTCATTATAAACACCATCAAATTACTTAGATCTAAGGAGCTGTCCACCTCTGGTTCCTTAAAGACTTAGCCACCTGAATATTATATGCACTGATGTATACACAAATCCCCACTAAATACTTAGCCTTCTCAGTGTGATGTATCTCTCTCAAAGTTCAGTCAAAGAGTTTCCCTGAAAATGTAAGTAGTACTGATAGGATTACTGGTAGGGAGCTGGAAAATAGAAATAAACTTACGTATACTAACGTATTTTGTGAAACTATAGAGCTCTACAGTCACACCGACAATTTTGTGAACTTATAGAGCTCTACAGTCACACCAAAAACTGTGTGAACCTATAGAGCTATACAGTCACACCAAAAATGTTGTGAACCTGTAGAGCTCTACAGTCACACCAAAAACTGTGTGAACCTATAGAGCTCTACAGTCACACCAACAATTTTGTGAACCTATAGAGCTCTACAGTCACACCAAAAATGTTGTGAAACTATAGAGCTCTACAGTCACACCGACAATTTTGTGAACTTATAGAGCTCTACAGTCACACCAAAAACTGTGTGAACCTATAGAGCTCTACAGTCACACCAAAAATGCTGTGAACCTGTAGAGCTCTACAGTCACACCAAAAATTTTGTGAATCTAAAGAGCTCTACAGTCAAACCAAAAATGTTTGGACCAATTCAGAATTTGATGAAAATTCTAATTGTAATGGACATGATTGACTTCAACTGTCAAATATCTATTTTAGGAAATCAGTGTAGTTTAAAGCCAAATATCCAGCATATTTCAAGGCATGACTACATGGCCAATTGTGCCACATGCGTTTTCCATGCGTTTAACCTTCTCATGGAAAACGCTTGTGGCACATTTGGCCATGTACACGTGTTGTGTAATCAGACCATCAGCATACGATCATCACACAGCTACGACCACTGAAACTTAAACAGTATTCACATCATTGTAATCAACTTCACTATTGATTCACCTCTCCATTAGGTCCCAATGTTCCGTCGTTTCATTGCCATGGTCCCTGCCTGTCCTAATAAGCCCATCAGGTGCAGAAATACAGGACGCAAAGCCCTAATCCACCACCACCACCACCACATTAGGTCCCAATGTTGATATTCTCTGGAACTTGTATGTCATAAATGCACCAAATGGCACTACTCTTTGTCAATACGACCAACAAATATCAATAATTTAATATGCTAATCAAGAACACAGCTGTACCCTTTTATGCTTTTGACGACATTTCGTTTTCTTGGTATTGTCAACCACTCCCGACTACAAGGACTCTAACCAGTCATGTTTATACATTGTATTGTATGGCATTGTATGGTATAGTATCAATAGAACCAGTTGCCAAAATGCAAACGTGTCTACATATTATACTTGTACCAACATAGACAGCAAGTATAAGTTACTTCACCTCAATTATTTTACACGTGTCTTAATTCCAATCATGCATAACATGGCAACCTGATGTCTATACTAATGTATTTGTATTCCTGGATTCACAATTCAACTGCTATGGATCGAGACAGCAGCAACCTTGATGGAATTGCCTGTCATAATCAGTTATGCAATGATGTTGTTACAGCAGCATCATCAATAGCATCCTTACAAGAGTCAGCATCACTACAACATCACTGACAATCAGATCATAGGGAGCAAGATGGACTCCACACTCATCCACAGACATGGCTATTAGAGAGGAAGCTACTATCTGTCTATCTGTGCATCAGAGGCTAAATGATATCCCAACTGAAATACAAAAACTCCCAACTTACTTACAAGTGATCACATTATAAAAGAAATTCTTGATTACCATGTATTTCTAACCACAGGCCTTAAGATATCATACATGGCAATTACGGCAGACATTTTTTTCATAATTGTCAGTGTTCAGCCGAATTACGTGTTATAACTCAATTTGAAATGCAAGTGGAATGGGTTGGGAAACAATTAGATGCATGAATATAAGTCTTTTCTAGTTTTGCGGTACATTTGGGAATTTTTTCCGGATAAGTTAAAGAGGCAAAAACAAATTCTATGTAATCTATACTATTTTGTACACTACTAATTTCAAAATAATGGTTTGGCAACTGACCTACATTTCGTCCCAATCAAAAATCACATACAGCTGCAGTCAGATGAGCAACTGTGAGTGATGATGCCTCGACCTCAAACTGCTACGACTGACAGCTAATTAATGTCACCTGAGCCTACACTAGGGATAGTCAACATGTCACAGTGAGAGGTATTAATGACAACAGGAAGCAGGGTTGTTGAGTAAACTGAATGTCTAAAGGAGTTTTTGAGACTAAAATGCACTACCAGTGGCAGTATGAGACCAAAATGCACTACAGTGACATTATGAGACTAAAATGCTCTACCAGTGGCAGTATGACTGAATTGCACTACCAATGGCAGTATGAGACCAAAATGTACTACCAGTGGCTGTATGAGACTAAAATACACTACCATTGGCAGTATGAGACTGAAATGTACTACCAGTGGCAGTATGAGACTATAATGCATTACCAGTTGCAATATGAGACTAAAATGCACTACCATTGGCACTATGAGACTGAAATGCACTACCAGTGACAAATATTCTGCCACAACCAATTGACAGCATAATTAGAAAAAGACCTGGGAGTAATTATATAACAAATTGCAGGTAAGCAAACAAGTAGCCAAAACAGTGGAGATCGCCAACAGAGCACTAGGCATCATCAGGAGAAATATCGAGGACAAATCCAAATACAACATTACAAGGTTCTATAAAACACTGGTGAGACCTTACTTAGAGTATTATATCCAGGCATAGAGACCTTACCTGCAGAAGGATATCAACAACATTGAAGGAGTACAAAGGAGAGCCTTGAGAATGATAAATGGACTGCAAAACGTACCATATGAAAGTAGACTTGAGAGAAACAGGACTCATTTCATTGGAGACAAAACGGATAGAAGCATGCAAGAAAACGAATGGGTTAGAAGATATCGACAAGGAGGAACTATTTATATTTATAGACAGGATAAGAAACCTAAGAGGACACAATCAGAAGATCTACAGTATTCAAGAGAAACACAAGGAAGTATTTGTTCTCCCAACGCGTCATTCAAGAATGGAACAACCTGCCACAAAGACAAAGTGCCAATAATGCGAGTACAATAATTCAAATGAAGCAGCATGGGGGGGGGGGGGGCAATATATAAGCCAGAGAAGGCTTCCTACCGCAATAACCAGAACCACCAAGGGCCAGCAATGATCGTCGATGGATCAAGGTATCAAGGTAAATTATTACATCATCATTTTGCAAAATGTCTTCCCTCTGACATGAGCCCTTGTAAGTTCTTTCCCCTCCTCGTGGCAAGGGTAGTAACACCATGGGTGTACAGATGTTATTTACCTAACATTGCGTATGATGGGACAAATAACAGACAGCACCCAGTGGTAAATCTGTTACATTGACTCCAAGTCTGTCATCTCATCATTACACCGGCCTCTGGCAGCTGCTGGATATATCACATGTTGTATGCTTTCTTTTCCTTTTTCCTTTTCTTTTTTTTCTCTCTCTCTTTCTACCTTTTACGCTTTTTTTCAAAATTATCATTATTACCAAAACTACCACGACCTACTGCTTTTTTTGTCCAAACATTGAGTTAAATAAGTTATTCATTTTATTAACTTGAAGCAAACCAAATTAGTAAAGGGGGGCCCTCACGATAGCGTCAGTGATAGCTGACTTAGTGAGGGTCTCCCTAGTCACCAACATTTATATATATTTGTGTTTTTTAATACCAATTGTAAATGCCACTGGCTTAAATAAAAATCATTTGTCTGTCTGTCTGTCTGTCTGTCTGTCTGTCTGTCTGTCTGTCTGTCTGTCTGTCTGTCTGTCTGTCTGTCTTTCTTTCTTTCTATGCTGATTGAGCTTTAGACCAGAAGCATTGAGGCAAAAACAAACGTCTTTAAATTTGGCAAATTCATTTCACCAACAGTGAACCACGTGGATTGAAGAGTTCTCTTATTAATCACCACAAAAATATCTCACTATCTCACTAACAGGACCACCTAATCTTTGAGAAAATATAATCTTACACTCATTTTTACTTCCTCTGTCATCTGTCAGACTACCTCATTGTAGTTTTAATGTATTCAAATTTATAATGGAGGTAATTCTCAGACAATATCTGTCTCTTTTATAATGTAGCACTTGTACAAAAAGTAATACATCAATTTGTGCTGTGCTTTGGAATAAAATAAAGGCAATTATCTCTGCTTCTTTTCTTTCTTTTTTCTTGTTCCACGGTGAAACTGATCCCTTTTTCAGCCATGTAAGAAACAGAAGTTCTTAGATAATGGGGCTAAGTTGCCTCAATCACTGTCTAATCCTTCAGCCCCCTGCGTCAACTTAAGGATTTGCATCTTGCAAATTGGCAGAAGCTGTTAGTCGTTCAGCCGAAGCATCTAGATAGAGACATGGGCAGATGACACTAGTGGAATGACTGAAGAGAAGTGAAAATTTCAGTAGTGTATGTGGTGGAAGTGACAAATGTCTTGACAAATGTCTTGATATACCATGCAGATTCAACATAGGCAGCCGGACTAAAGCAATCTTGTTTTCAAATTCTACTTTATTTCTCAATCATTTTGGATTCATCAGCTGCTGTGGGCAGAAATAACGATGAGCTGGGGCATACAATGAATGTCCCAATTTTACCATTTGGTTATGCATTATTCAGAGATAAAGATACTTAAACTTCTTTGTGGTGATTTACACATTTACACATTTCAAATTATGCTGCTAGCCATCACCTCGGATGACACCATTTAAGTATGCACTTGCAGGAGCTGCTAGCTGCTCGATCCGTCACTGAACAATAATTGGACATCAAAAGGCAGTTATCCTGGAGGGTGGGCGGTGGCAGCTTCACATTAAAGCTTTTAAATATCTGTTGGGCTGAGAGAATGGCAAGAAATGGCCTTTAATGCCTTGCTTAGTGCGGTATGCTGTCTATATTACATGCGTGGGGTGGCTATGGTCTTCTAATCATGATCTTGGCATATCGTATTTCTTGGATAAAGACAGGGGAATGAACGGGGAGGCTGCCAAAGATGTCTCTCTGTGTGGGAACTTGCAAGAGAAGGATCAGTAATCAAGAGACCATCTGTTTGCTGCGGGCAATCCTGTCCAAGATTTCATCTACTCCCCACTTAACTGGCTCACTACATTCTCCACCAAGCATACTTTGCTCCTCTTTTCAATCACACCATTGCTGCTGCTGCTGCTGCTGCTGCTGCTGCTGCTAAAGGTTGTAATTTTTGTGGCTTGTTCCTTATCTGTTATTCTTTTTAGGTCTTGGAAAGCTTTTTTATTGTTTAGTTTTAAACAATAAAATCATTATTTTTGCTGCCACTTTTCTCTCTCTCACTGACTCTTATTCCTCCTATTTTAGGCTGGAAACTGCTGCTATTGTTTAGATTTTCAACGTTAAAAGTCTTAAGTTTTCGCTGCCAGTAATTATTTTACTTTTCACCGAATCTTATCCTTTTTAAGTCTTGAAACAGGTATTATTTAAGTTTTTGAGCACGAATCAGATCTTCAGAATGTTTTATAGAACTTTGAAAAGATCTCAAGTTAGAAAAGAAAGCACGAAAAAAATAGTTATCAGCATATCAGAATGCCAAAACAGAATACGAGGAGAAACGTGTTGATTCGTTTAAGTAACCGAAAAAAGATATAGCCTATAATGTACTTCATACAAATGTGAAATCAAGACGGAATTAAACCTTGGCTGCATATAAAATTATAAATGGTTTTGGCTTTCACCGATAGAAGTTAGTTTGTAATTAACCATCTCAATTGTCACTGGATTCAGTGATTGACAACCAATTAAAACCTTTACAGGAGCATTTTTATTTTTCGTCAAAGTATTCAGGCAAATCTGCCATTTAATTGGCAAGCAATAGGATGTCCAGAAATGTTCAATTCGTTGATAATAAGCCTCATAAAATCCTGCTGCCTTTTAAATGAAAACAATCCACAACCCATTGGCTGGATTATGCTGAGCCTATCCATCTGTTTTGCACAGGTATTGCTCCAGAAAAAAAGTCATTAGTAAACCCTGAACGTCGAGTAGGCCTCAATCTGAATCAGCCTCACAAACTAAGGTAATAACAATCACTCTAGCATTTATGGGTAGTCCTTTAAATTCTGCTGCATCCAGTCACAGTGTAATAGATGACATTGCTGTCAGCTCAGCTTTTAGCAGTGTTAGGCGCCCATGTAATTAAACAGTTTCAACAGATTGCTGCAGCTTGCTCAAAGTCTGTTGGTATGTTGTGTGATCACTCATATATATTGAAGCAGTGCGTTATGTTCTGGTTGATGGCTGGTTGTGTTCAATAAGAAGGAACAGTTCATTATCTCATTTACAGTAATTACAGGATTCCGATTAGGGTTTTGATTTCATTTATATTAAACATTCTGAAGGCTTTACAATTAAATGAAGTCCATCAACAGCTGCAGGGTTTTTGGTAAAATACACAATCAAAGCCCAGAAAATCTAAACCAATAACTGGACATTATCATATAATTAGGATCTGGTAAACCCAACTATAGTGTGAACAAAGTGATTGGAAAAAAGTTGTTTAGCAAAAGATCATATATAATTAAATGGGTTAGAATTGTCACACAAATCATCTGCCAGTCATATTGTCAATATCATGCAAACAGTAATAGCTTAATAGTATCAATTCAATGGACCATTAAACAATATCCAAAGACTATCCCATGTTTTCCTCAAGTTTCCATGGAGGCACACTAAAATAAACAAACAATGTCGACCAAATATAAAGAAAGGATAATAAAAAATCCATTATAAGGCATAAATATGATAACATGACAATACTCCATCACCATTGATGAGAAGTTACCTGATCACTCATGACAAGGGCTTGAACTTGTGACCCTCATGCCATTCAGCCTCTTGCTCTATGCACTAAAGATGCAGGTCATGCAAGGACTATGTACTTAGGGACCCCATAAGGTCATGGGGGTCACAATCATATGGAGAAGGACCTTCCCTCTGATCCTGGATATGTTCTCGATAATTGTCAGTGACCCACAAGGGATTTTTAGGTTGCTCTTGATAACATGCTGTATCCATCAGTGCGTTTGATATCAAGGGAGGGGAGGGGGTTCATAGCTCTTCATGCAGCTTGACCATGATGAGAAAATGGTCATGACTGACCATTTGACCATCTCAAGTTGATATGTCACACTGCACATCCACGCGGAAGAATTTTGTTGGGGTTAGTTTGAGAAAACATTAGGAACAAATAGAAAAGAAAACAAACCACTAATTTACAAACTTACTAATTACTCTATAAAGAAGACCAAACGAACAAACTTATTACATACTTATTTACTCGCTTGTTTGCTTGCTTACTAAAGATGCGTCATCTTTATGAGTTATCATATTCCCCAACAAATACACAACAAACAAACAAAGCAAAGAAACTAACTAAATAACTAATTTACCAAAACCAAATAACTAACTGACTGAATTTACTTATTAAATCACCTGCTTACTTACTTACTTACTTACTTACTTACTTACTTACTTACTTACTTACTTACTTACTTACTTACTTACTTACCTACTTACTAACTAACTAACTTACTTACTTACTTCATTACTTACTTACTTACTTGTGGGTTACTGACAATTACTGAGAACATACAGGATCAGAGCAGGGACTTACTAACTTACTTATTTACTTATTTACTTACTTACTTCAGACTTTATTCACATACCATTACAAGATATAAATAATATGTTTATATAAAAAGCCACAATATAGCAATCTAACTGAAATATATTATACATATTGCTTATGTACTTTCCTTTTCAGATACCGATGATGATTTTTCAAGCTCTAACGACTATACAGCTACTGCTTTTCAGGTGGTTTTGCCAATTTTTGCTGTTTCTTCCTCAGGAATCTGCAACTGAAAGGGCCTTTCATCCTAACCATTAATTGAGGAAAATGTATTTTGCATTTAGAAAGAATCTGTCTGTTTCGATTCCGGTGATAATCTCAGCAATCAGCAAATGGCCCTGACGTTGATTTGGTGGCTGCCTTGTGAAGTAAATTAATCCCATAACAAGCCATGTCCCCTGCAGAATTTAAGCAGTGAAATTAACAATTGAAATAAGCTTAAGACTATTAATGAAGCCTTGTCATTTGATGGGCCAATAATCTAATACATCAACATTGCTGAATCACTAATTAATAGAATATGACACCAATCAGTTAGTGTTAATGAGAGAGTGGCTTTGTTATGTTCTTTCTGGTTCTTTGCTCCTGTGCAACTCCCAATGGTTGGATGCTTCTACCTGTGCTCATTGGTTACCTGCCAAACCATCAATCTGCAGTGGACAGCATAGTATCAAGCAAGATCAATCAAGTGATGAGGAGGGCCTATGGACGTAAACAAAGGCTCAAAGTTACCCTTGGATCTGCAGAGGTCACAGGTGACACTGACGTGAGCCCTGAGTAATCAAGAGAGGGGGTACCACAAGGTCACTTCAGGAAGGGTGTGCCCAGTTGTTATGAGTTATTGTGAACTATTTCCACTCTTGAGTAGATGATATTATGCAAAAATGGCACAATGCAACATAGCAATTAGTAATGTTGCCTATACTGACAGAACAGGCTTTAGTTTACAACTGGATGGAGAATATATATTTGTCAGCTCCTCTGAACATGAAGGTTCCTGGTCCATGACATGGTGGGTGATTCTGTGTTGGTGGTGGTGCCTTAATAACATCTTATCTCATCTAATCTCATCTAAATTTACCTCACTTCATCACATCTCATTTTACCTCACCTCTTCACATATCATCTTATCAATAAAATTATGAGAACCTGTATATCACACTTTTGTAGGTGTAGCTTTAGATAGACTTAGTCAGTAGAGCTATAGATATATGTGACATGTATCTTTTCTGATAATAAAAAAAGCCCATATATATCAATACGCTTTGGTGCATGAAAAAACCAAAAACTTTCCTTTCAGAACTGTGTGATATCTAAATCTTTATGATCAATCAGTTTGACTTAACATTTAAGAGCATTTTTTTTTTGCAAGCTCCCAGTAATGATAACTGAAGACATGATAAAGAATTTATAAGATGAAATTGTTTTGCAGATTGACCTCATCCTTGGGGTCATCTACCTGCCTCAGCGTGGATGCTCAGTACAAGAGACCGCCATTTTTCCATATACGAAGTATGACATTCAAGTGACCTTTAGCTCTTGAAGTCTGCCTTGTCATTTTAAAGTTATGTGTTTTATGCTACCCAGCCTGGCAGCATCACAATGTAACATATAAAGAGAATTAACATCACCTGACATTAATAAAAACATAACAAGCGGTGTTCGTCTGTGACCTTTACAGTAAGTTGAAAACTGTGTGTAAATCCGAGCTGTTTGGATTATAAGCTTTAAAAAGGAAATAAATCTTAAAAATGGTAAAACAAAATAGAGAAAATATTACTTTAGATTCATATAATATTGGAAATCTTCAAGGGACAAAAGTTTATCATAATCACACCAACCATAGTATTATCTAACTACTGTGTTAAGTCAACCTCACCAATAAAACCACTGCATTTAGGACCTTTATAGTATTACAGTTATGACCATGTTTGAAATTACTGCACCACAGTGCACTCATTCAGCATAATCACAATAACCATTAGTATTTAACTTACTAATTGATTGTACTTGGTGTCTATGCTGGGGCAATTAAAAGATCCCACCCCTGGAGTAAATGTGTAACATGGTGTGGACTCCAAATCCTCATCATCTTATCATTACGTCTGCTTCTGACTGCTGGTCATACAGTCTACGGCGTCATACAATATAATAAAATACTGCCTTTTTGGTATTCGTGCAAAACAACCCTGAAAGCATTCCCAGTCGACCCAACACCGCTTCTATATTGGCCACTGTCGGTAAAACATCGTATCAATATCGCCGACATCTGCCGATGTTGAAACGATTTTTTGGATTGCTATTTGGGAATAAGACACTGCCTTTTTGGTAAATATCTGGGTTTTCACCAGGTATTTCTGTAGAGAAAAAAAAAACCGCATTTATTCACTGCTCACTGATTTTGTGAATTATTCCACTTTTACTAGTAACATTCATTTCGTCATTCAAATCAGGTGTTCCATTAGGTGGGCGCCATTATTTAAAAATGGATCATTGAAATTTCTCAATGCAACTGCCAAGCTGGGCAGTATTGACTTTCTTTCATTGCAGAAATATTGCCATGACTGCATGCTTAATGCAATGCGATAAATTAACACTTTCCCACAAACAGACTTGCATGTCAATCACAACCAGAATAAATTACTAAAATCAGATCACAAAATCATTATGTGATGCCAGAAAACTTATTGACATTGGCACAAAATACAAAGAAAGTACCCAATGAAGGTCAAATAACAAATACAACTGAAAAAAGTGATGGTTTTGATAGTTTATGAATTTTTCTTTGTCGGAAGAGTATATTAGGAGATATTGTGGCGTCCATGCCCATATCTTTGTGATACTTCGGTGTAATTACCACCAAATGGGGGTAAATATGTAAAACAATAACTATTTTCGAGTGATTAGATTACTATATTATGATCAGTATTTCTATATATTTTTGTAAAATTTTAATCTAATCTTGATATTGTAATCAGTATTTGTGATTTGATCTGTGATTTATCCTCTATCTTTTATGTACTTATATATTATTTCGCTTTAACATTGAACGTCTAAGAGCGGGACTCTGCCCAGAAAACATCAAATTATGGCAACTGGAACCTTGAACGTTAAGCTATATATTATGTATAAAATAATGAGAACTTGTGCATCATATTTCTGTAGATGTAGTTTTAGATAGACGTAGTGAGTAGATATGTGACATATGTATCTTTTCTGATATAAAAAAATTGTCAATAAAAGCTATATATATATACTATAATTGTTCGTGAGCAAACTTTTTGCAGGTTATACTGTATATGTCCCATCAGGGTGACACAATTCTTACACAGTGACTTCGGTAATCCTGAAAGTATACCTGGTTTGACCTTAAAATACACCCAGCCAGCTGATTTATAGTCTTGTACGGAATAACAGTGCACTGTGTGCCAGGCTGGATGTCTGCCAGAATGCACTTTCGTAAGACCACAAGGTTGTGAAATACTTGTGAAGATTTTAGAATAACATTTTGTGCTAATTATCTATTATCTGACCAGTGGCAGACTTAATGATGTAATGATATGGTTTGGAATCTACAACAGGTTACACATTTGATCCATGGCTAAGGTATTTTCTCTGCTTTAGCATAGACAATGAGTATATGGCTGCTATCAAAATGCTAAACTCTTCAAACCATGGTTTGAGCAAACCATGGTTTAATGAGCAGGGTTTTGACAGGGCCAATCTGCATCGTTTTATCATTTCAAACAAAGTTGTGCATGTAAATACTGGGAAGGAAGGAATGGAAAAGGTTGATTTCCTCAGTTGATCTATTGGCAAGGCTGTGTCTTCCACTATTACCATCAGCTATTAGCCTCAGAGAGATATTAAAGGACAAGTTATACCTGTGCTTAACAGAGTCTGCCAAAGTTGAGGCTAAATATAGTCAAATATGCACAGCTGTTTTACCACTGTTATTATAGTGTTTTACATAATGTCCCCTATACATGTCATGACGTATTATACATATATTTTTTTTTTTTCAGAAGCACAACTAAATATATACTATACGGTGGTACCTGTACCTAATGGTCTTAATTATGAGGTGGTCTTAAAAATGAAGTAGTCTTATAATAGAATTTCACTTTTCTCACAATAAAATTCATCTGATACATTAGTACACCATTTGATTTGGTACACTGGTCCCCTATAAGTATTCTATGTATTTATTTTGTTACTAAAAGTCAATTTCAAATAAATATGTGAAAGGATTTATTTGTATCACTGCTGATTGTTTTATAATGTAAAGTCGCAGAGGCAAAAAAAAAAGCAATTATTAATGATCATATTCACATACTGTGCCATACCATGTCTTTCAGTTGTCTTTTATGCCCCAAGTATTTTTCCAAGTTCTGATTTTATTTCATGTAGAATAAACCTAACTTCGAAAATTCTTATTTGTTCAAATAACCATTTTTCTATATTTTTAGCCATAAAATGCATGACAATGCCAAAAATGAAAGTTTTCTGCATGACATAGTGTCTATAAAAATGCAGCATGTGCAATAATGTAGAATTTGGCAAATCTGAACATGATATCAGGCAATTGCATGTTTATGCCAATGTTTGATGCACAAGGAACAATTGCATTGCCAGACAGAACTCAAAACAATTGTTCGTCATATTTTCTTTGATGTCATGCATGAGTTTTGGAACTCATAGCAGATATCCAATAGCGGCTGAAGGCATCTGGGAGATCACATGTTATGTTTTTCTTTTGTCATCCCCTTACATTTTATGAATTATTTACAGAATAAACATATTTCTTTTTTCATCCCTTTACATTAATGATTCAACAGAATATACATATTTTCTTTTTTCATTCCCTTACATTTTATGATTTATTAACAGAATAAATATTTTTTTCTTTTTTCATCCCTTTACCTTATTGATTCAACAGTATAAATATATTTTCTTTTTTCATCTCCTAACATTTTTCCCCTCTCCCCCACCCTTTTTCTATTTTTCTATCTTTTATTATTATTAATATTTGCTCATCACAATCACAAGATTACAAGACTCAGGCTTGCTACCAGGAAACTGGTGTTTACAGAACCAAAATATTATGATGGAGAGCTTAGTTGTTCTCTTCTAATTAACTGCATTTAATACACGCATGCAACTGAACGATAATTAGCCTATTATCCGCGGAAATTATCTAACTAGTCCACTGAAGGCCTAGTGCAAAAATAATGAAGCCTTTGGTATCATATTAAGTCTTGCATAAAATACAGCTATATTACTAACTCTACAGTTGGTAATTATATTTATCTTATATTTGGTAGATGTTGTGAGTATTCTGTGAAAAGTTGCAGCAAATCAATTGAGTCGTTGTCCTTTACGCAAGATTGAACCAAGAATACTCTGTACTATTCTTGATTGAACTGCAGAAAAACGGCATTTTTTACCGTTTTTAGTGTGACATTTTGAATTTGGTTGAATATCATTTATTCATTTCAATTATTCGTACTAATAATTCAATATTTAAAACTAACATTTTCTAATGTATATTTAGTCTAGTTTTTATAAACTAAATAAATTTGTGGTTATTCTTGTGCAATGTTCATCTTACAAAAGAGGACTCTCCATGGAGTCCATACTAAACATAAGGGAAATTTCCACATTTAATGTATTATCGAAGAATTTATGCAAGCAATCTAGCAGATCGATTGTTGAAATATTGCTGAAAGATAGCAATAATAGTTGTGAAAATATCTGTGGCTCAGATTTTAATGTAGCTTTTTCCCTGTATCACTGATATCATCAATCAATGTAAAGCTTATTTTGTCCCGAGCGTTATGCTCCATTCGTTACTCACATTTTTACACATTTATTGATTTATTAGAAAAAGATTATAGCACTAAATCACGGTGTTATATGTTCTTCATATCATTCCAGACTATTTTCATAGTTCCTTATGTTTCAGGTGTAGTGAGAGCCCAACAAAAATAGAAAATGGGGGTCCCGAGCGTTATGCCCTAATGTTAATATACACTAAACAATCCTTTCACAAAATAATCAAATTGAAGGACTGAGCCACCTGTTTACTTGTGTTACAGGCCAATTAGAACAAGAATATAATAAATTTGCGGGATATTAATCTATAGAAGACAAGAGAAATGATAAAAAAATAAACTTACAATGGTATTAAAACGAAATTTGCAGGTATTGAGAAGGTTGTGAGTTTTTATGAAGCATTAAGTTCCAAAAACTGCAAAATCTAACGCTTTGGTCATGTCACACTTTGGCTTCACTATTTTTGCACAAGGCCTCATTGATCCCAGATGGTCATTCCGGCAAACACAGCAATAAAACATCAGAGACACCTAACGCATACATTTTTTATTTCAAAATCTGAATTAAGTAGTCACTGACATCTAAATTATGCAGTGCTTCTTATCTATTATTATCCAGCTTAAGTTGCTTTTTTCACTGTCTTGAAGGTCTTATGCTAAGGTGGACAACCAACCACTCACGACGATGGCAAGTGCAATGGCAAGTGTTTTGGCAAGTGCTTTGGCAAGTAGCAACAGTCCTTTGCCGCGTGGTGTCTCTGGGGTGCACCCTCATCAAATGGACCCCCTCATCAAGATGCAGACACTGACGGTAGTCACCGGAAGTGGAATCATCCTCACTCCTTCCCACTTAACAAATCAGCTCCCACAGGGGGCATGTTGGATGGGTCATCAAACACTAGCGTTCCTTGACCTCTGTTGCAACCCAAGCCCTCTAGTGGGGACTGCTCAAATTAGATGACCAACTGTGCCTTTCAGAACCACAGCCCACTTAAGATAGTATGTCCTTTACAAGACACCAGGAACCAAGCTCTAAGGAATTATGACCTTTGGACTATTAATGCAATTGCTGAACTGTTGAATTGGATAAAGAAAAGTATCTAGAGCAGATACTTTTGGAATTTGTCATTCCCTTCCCAGAAGGTAGTCAATGTTTCTATGGCAACTGTCCACTTTATAAAGGCCATAATAAACCAATTTTTCCAACTACAATTTGATATATGTCAAAAAGAAGAAAAATTCATGAATTTGCATTGCTATTTCAATTTTTATGGATTTGTAGATATCGGTGAAATGTTGAAATGATCACAGCATATTTCTCATCGCTATTAACTAATTTATATCACTGAAACAGTTAGTCACTCGTGATATGCCAGTTCAATAAAATCTTTTCACATTTCAATAAGAGCCATGATATTTCACAATAATATTATGTACAAAGGACACAAATGTACATAATACTACATATGCCACGAGCCTATACACGTGTGAGCCCTAATTATGGAATCAGCTCTTAACCATTTACATTGTTTGGTATCAAAAGGCCCTTTACAACTGAATTGATCTATATGCAAATGTAAATACTTAATGATAACACTTATCACTCACACATACAAGTATGTGTCTTGAGTCTTGAGTCCTGCTGTATTTATAGACAAAATCGAATATGGTTCCTCGTATTCATGTCAATTTAAAATGCTTATTCTAAATCAATACCTCAGTCATCCGTGCACTATTTTACTCTGTAAAAAAATAATAACAAATTAATAAACACAAAATGGTTGATATGTTTTATAAAGGAAATAGCTACTAGTCAAAATGGACATCAATTGACTAATTCTTTTGTTTTGGCAACAGGGCCAGGTCAAGCAAAGGTGCACACCAGGAGCAACATTGAAATTAACGGTTACCACTAAATACCACAAGCCCAGGGATCTAAACACTGCTAAAAGGGGAAATATGCATACACATAACATGCTATATCGGATATAGATCAGTGTGATGACGGCCACTGACAGTCAACATCAAAATGGTGTTGACATGATCTGGCAAGCTATCTGGAAGGGATACAGGGCTAGAGAGTGCCTTGTAAACTAACACTTGAAAAAAAAAGAAGAGCAGTGTCCCTCCATAACTGCACCTTATTTGGAAAAATGGCTGTAATGTTTTCTCAAATCATTCCACTGACCGGTTATTTTGTATATTCTTAGCTGAATAGCCATTAGAACATAATCTGTAGTTAAAATAGTAGTATAAACTGTGGAACAGCAAGTGCTGCCTTCTTGAAAATCATAAGAAAATCAGATGTTGTTTTTGTGTTCCCCCGTTACTGATGGGTTTTTGGCAACTTTGCCAATGAAAACTTTGCCCATGAAGATCGCCCCCAACTAAAATTCTAGGCATTTAAGTCAAGGTACAAATGAGCCCTCCCACCCTGAATGTTTTCTCATTTCCAAATAGCATACGCTGGGAGAAATAAGATAAAAACAGCAAATTTTACCCTCCGTTACCCCTTGACCTGGCCCAACATTGAAATATGTTATTTTAAGACATCATTAATGTATATAGAAACTTTCGTCGTTTCCTGAATTTCGGAAATTTCGTTTGGTCCGGTCCTGAAAGCAGATGTTTTTCCTCCCAGGTGTGTGACAGGGCGGCATGTTGTTTCCTTGTATCTTTGCTAAACTTTTGCTACTGTTTCTGCTGCTGCTATTGCTGCTACTGCTGTTACTGCTATTGCTGCTGTATACTATTACTGCTACTACTACTGCTACTACTACTGCTACTACTACTATTACTACTACTACTACTACTACTACTACTACTACTTCTACTTCTACTACAACTACAACTACTACTACTACTACTACTACTACTACTACTGGTGGGGCCTAGCTCAGAGGTAGCGCTCTGGGCTTCCAACCGCTGGGTCCCGGGTTCGATTCCCGGTCGAACCTAAGTTGGATGGCTGTTTCATCCTTCATCTCATTGCCATGGTCTCTGCCTGTCCTAATTAGCCCAACTGGTGCAGAAATACAGGACGTAAAGCCCCAATCACACACACACACACTACTACTACTACTACTACTACTACTACTACTACTACTACTACTACTACTACTACTACTACTACTACTACTACTACTACTACTACTACTACTACTACTGCTGCTGCTGCTGCTGCTGCTGCTGCCGTTGCTGCTACTGTTGCTACTACTGTTGCTGTAGCTGCTGTTGCTTGTTGCTGCAAAGAGTCTGACATATGCTACGAGCGTCCTAGTTGCTTGTAAGCAACATGCATGCCATTAGCCAGTAGCAGTGAACCACTTCAAGTCTTGTCTTTAAATGCCAAAAACGTCCTCTTGCTCAGTCTGTCATTCTATGCACTAACCAGCCCCAGACGCAATTTCCTACTCTCTGCTTCTAAACTTCCTTGAATTTATTGAAGAATTCGGTCAGGAAATTGCTGGCCAAATTAAATTTCAGCCCTCAAGCAGGTGATTTTTAGTGTAATATAATAAATCTCCCCTAATGATTTGGCCCCTGGCTTGAATTTCAATGGCATTTTTAAAAGTGCTGCATCCCTGTCATACCTCCTGTGAAGGTCATCAGCAGCTGTACCAACAAATGTTATGGCATAGTTGCGGCTGGTTCTGCAACGCACAATATTTGATTTGTCACAAGAGTAGTAGTAGTAGTAGAAGTAGAAGTAGTAGTAGCAGTAGGAGTAGCAGTAGTAGCAGTAGTAGTAGTAGTAGTAGTAGTAGTAGTAGTAGTAGTAGTTATAGTAATAGTAGTAGTAGTGGTAGTAGTAGTAGTAGTAGTAGTAGTAGTAGTAGTAGTAGTAGTAGTTGGAGTAGTAGTAGTAGTACATGGCCAAATGTACCACGTGCATTTTCCATGCATTTGGATAAACGCATGGAAAACGCATGGTTTTTGCCTGATTATATTTAGGCAAAACTATGCGTTTTCCATGGGTTTATCCTTCTCATGGAAAAGCATGTAGTACATTTGGCCATGTATTAGTAGAACCTTTAAAAGCCAAATGTCTCCCAGTTACAAGGCTAGTTATATTTACGCAAAGTTAGCCGTCCATGTCTACTTTGTTAGCATAACATGCAATCATACCATCACAGGAATCAACCTATTTCACATACAGTATTGCACACCAACAACATGTATACCTGAAGCTACATGAAGTCGAACCAAGCCATGCCTAGCCAAAGACATTTAATAGTCCCCTCAAATGAAATCCCTAGGTATACCATTCTTGATTTAACAACAACAACAAAAAATAAAAAATTGAAATATTCATCAGTGTGGAATACTTATGATAGCTTACAGTAGACAACATAGGGATGTTATACGCTTGGTAGCTGTATTGGTGTAGTGCATGCTTGTTATAGCTAGAAGAGGGTCTAACTAAGTTTAGCCTGCATAACACATGATATTAGGCATACTATATATCTACATGAGAATGACTGCCTAGTGTCCAGTCTTTATCCGTCTTTCTTTTCATCTGTCAGTCTATATCTTTATCAGAATGACAGCCATGTATGGATGACTTTTATCGAAGCCAACATATGTGTCTTCCTGACTCTACCACCACATTGTGGAAGTGTTTTACCACAAATTATCTCAAGAATTGATTCTGAGCTGTCAATCCCCACAGTCTAAAGTATGTTTGGAGGCAATTTAAGCCTCGGGTATTGGACTGAGCAGCCTAATGGGAGCCATGATGAGCTTTTTTGATGACAAGAAAATCATCAGTAGATCACAAAACTTGTAATATCTTCATTAGATGGACAACTCCCAGACCATGTTATTCATACAATGGCGATCACGGGCTTATGTAGAATGAATTAACAGATAATCAATGATGTACTTTAAGACCATGGCTACCTAAAGTATTTCTATAGGTTAAAATCATACTGTTATATCAGTTTCAGACTTAAGCCCACTTTGATATTAAGCCAATTAAATGTTTACAAGGCCGTTAAGTCAAAATTGCAAAATATGTTTTATCCTAAATATATTGCTTTATGGGTATCAGTGACAACTCTCAAAGGCGACAAAGAAACACTTTGAGAGTGAATATATATATATATATATATATATATTTTTTTTTTTTACTCTAAATAATATTATTATTTTCTTGTATGCTGCATGGTGAGGTCACTGAGGTGATCTAAATGGTGAAGTTAACTTATTAAGATGATTTAAAATGAGGTTGAGCCTCCAGCTTTCTCAATTTCCTTTCATTGTACATGGCCAAAATGTGCCACGTGCATGTTTGGAAAACGCACGTGGCACACTTGGCCATGTATTATACCCAGTGTGATTATGAACATGCAATATATTAAAAAATTAAAAAATTAAACTTTCAGTGCAGAATATGACATACACGATTGTTAAATATGTAAAATTTGATATAACAATTGTTATTTTAATATTTACATATTACCTACTAAGTACCAAAAAGTGTATTACAATCCAAATTGTATAATTAACACATTTCACATTTTAACCTTTCCTTATCTTATTCAAGATAATCGGTTGCAAAAAATTGATCATTTATGCTCAACTTAAACTCGGTACCACTTGTCGTTATCCATTTAATATTAATTAACGTCGTAATAGGTGCATAATTAATGGAATAATTAGATAAATCTAACTCTAAAGACTTCTCAACATCACATCCGAGCTCAAATGTTCCCTATGCTTAGCATCATAAGAAAGCAGAAGCACACAGCACACAGAATGCAGTAACCACAACTTAGCTATTCCATCAAGACACACAGAAACCCATTTGGGTAATTGCCCGATGCCACAGACACTTGTACCTGCTCGACAAAAGAAAGGGAAGAATTTTGTGGAAAATAGACAGCTGATCAAAATATCTATAAAGGGTATCAATATTCGTGTTACCTACCACCTGTGAGGCTTGCGAAACAATACTGAAAAGATCTATATTCACGATGGATAGATAGATAGGTAGATAGGTAGATAGGTAGATAGGTAGATAGAAAGATAGGAAGATAGATAGATAGATAGATAGATAGATAGATCGATAGAAAGGTAGATAGAAAGGTAGAAAGGTAGAAAGATAGATGGATAGATAGATAGATAGCACACACATAGATAGGTAATGTATTTAACTGACCAATTAGTTAGCTGACTGACTGAGAAAGTGCTCGACTAACGAACGACCGACTGAATAACTCGCTGGCTGATTGATAAACTGACCTACTAACTGACTGACATGCAATAAAATAAAATCTCTAATCCATTGGTGAACAGTGGTGGAGAGCGATAGACTGGCATCCATCTCTTGGGGGCTTTCATCCGGGTCTCTAGCAAGCAATATCTCATGTAGACCTCCCTCTTGAGTCGAACCCTCTGGTTGGGCAGATTTTATGAACCCCTCATCCTCAATAGCTGGGGTGATGAATGCCTTAGGGTGCTAACGCTTTAGGCCATAAACTGTTTCCCCCAGCTGGAGTGAAGCATGGTTTTAAACATTGAGGAAAAGTCAGGGGTTTTCTGATATGATAGACATGTCTCCCAGCAACAGTTGTTGCTGTTAGAATAAAAAGCTTGTGGCTAATATATTTCTGAGATGAAATAGAATGTATAGAAATAACCTTGTACTTCCGGTCATTCTCTGGTGTAATTTATGTCCTCAAACCTGTAAAATTGCCTGAAAAACTGTCATAATAAAATGCCCAAATTCACAATTAGGACCTTATGAACTTATGTTCGTCTAGGTACCCTCAAAAGTACGAATCTGAAATATTGGAGCTATTGGTCCGTAGGCAGGTGTAATGATGAGATCATTATATCATATGTACAGGCTTCATGACCGAAGCAATTCCATCACTCACTAAAAATGAGTTCGACGAACCCCATTTATTATGCACAGTGATGTGCAATTCAAACATTTCGGGTGATGCCGATGATTATTTTGGTCAGTGTGTTTTAACATTTATGATTGGAATTCCAACGAAATATTACTCATATATACAATTATAAATTACTATTTCCTTGGTAATGAAGCCTTTTAAGCAAATGCAATAGTATTGCCATCTATTGACAGTATGACTATCTCATTCTACAAAATGCTGTCATTTTTATTCATCCCTAATTCTCTATATTCAATCATAATCCGGACTCCAATAATCATGATAATATGGTGGAGCATTGACAGCTCCTGGGCCTTGCCTGGCAGTAATTACAGAGGATTCTGACATCTAGATTCAAGAAAGCGGTCAGCAGTGAGTTGTTACAGACTCTGAAAGTGACAGGAGCACCTAGGACTGCATGTTAAGATGTTTTTTGATAGCTTTCAGCACACAGAACCCAGATGGGTGTGGCGCTTTCCAAGCATTAGAGAGTCTGCATTCAAGCTCACTGGTTCCCTGACTCGGAATGGAAGTAACTCCTCGCTATTCTGTTTCCATGGCAATCCCATGGATTGGTTTTAGGTGAATTATCTAAATTGGTAGGACAGCAGTTTCTCGACAAAGTTCAGAAACAAGAGTAAATGAAGCGCAGTATATCTGTATGCTGGAGACTTTTAAAGGTCCACATGACGAAAGTTTTTTTTTTAGATCAGGCTTCTTAAGATACCAATTTATTGGAAATTGGAAATTCCCATGATTTTGGTATTAGGAAAACCTCATTTCACAAAACTTTAAAACCTATAATAAACATTAAAAATTTCCAAATGGAGTTTCACAAGTAGCTCATATTACTTTCAGCTGCCTTCCTGTACATTTATCCTGATTTACCAGTGTGTGAAAACTCCTGTTGGTTAATTTTTAAAATAACGTTTTCCAGTAATAACCGTTTTTTTTTTGTTTGTTTTTTTCAATCCATTGGTTTATTGAACAACCAAGATTGTCCCAAATTTTATTTAGTGCGCAGTAGAGTTTTGCTTGAATGAATCAGTTAAACAAAATATCTTAAATTGTTATTTGAGAGTTATATATGCACTCAGGCTTAGAGCACTGGATCGACATTAAAATTGTGCTTTAATCTGGAAATGAAGGCTAAATTAGGGCTAACAGACCATGAAGCTTTAGCTGAAATCACTTTACAAAACCCCACGGAAAACCCAAATTGCATATGGGTCGTGGAACAACAAAAAACAGGAACATGAAACTGATTGATATGTTGAAAAGTAATTTGTTTCTGCCTACCCTTCCTTCCTTCCTGTCAAAATGCCCTTCCGGGTTTTATACTGCAAGGATAAATCAATTTAGAATTCACATCTCAGTGTTTATGGGCCTGTTGCATCCTCGTCGATACTGTAGGACAGGTCATAACGAACTGTATTCGGAAGTTGAATTGGAACTGCTTTATAGAAATATAGTAGTCAAATATTGATCTCAATGAGGGGCTTGTACTGTATCACATATTTGGTTGATAGTTTTAATGGCAGAATGGTCGGTGTTGGTGCTGCAGCAGAATTAGCCAAACCATTGTGGATGGGCAGCCACCACAACACCTGATGTTTGCCTTGCCTATTTCTTGTTACCATCAATAATAAATGAGAAACATAGAGGCCCTCACATGAGGAAACCCCAATTATGCCAGTAAAGAATGGCCCTCTTGTTTTCTCAGGGACAAAAAGCCACCTTCTCATTTATCATTTAGTGTTAAAACCTCAACAGTCACATCACACTGCCTTCTCCTGACGGAACATTTGAATCCTTTTGTCTCTCATGTTTTCCGTGCCTTTTGGTAGTTTTTCTAAAATTGTTTTTATTATTAACAGAACCATTTCTCTTTGTATATCTGAAGATAATGATTGATGACTGTGGATATTAAAGGCTTTTATACTTTCTTAAAGTTTATCATTCTTTATATCTTTAATTTGATTTAACTGCTTGATATATATTATCCAAGAACACAACAGCTGGATGGCACAGTATGGTTCGAAACTCTGGAGACTCAGAGCTCGATCAACAAGAACTTGACTTCAAAGGATGTATTTTCCTTGTCAATCGATCAATCTATCTATCAATCAACCTGTCAATCAATCAATAAGGCAGGGCACTTCTCCAATAAAACAATACATTTTGGCCCATCCTACATGTTTTAATTGAGGAACTTCATTACTACCTGGTGGTGGTGGTGGATTAGGGCTTTACGTCCTGTATTTCTGCACCTGATGGGCTAATTAGGACAGGTAGGGACCATGGCAATGAGGTGAAGGATGAAACAGCCATCCAACATAGCCTCGACCGGGAATTGAACCCCGGGACCCAGTGGTTGGAAGCTCAGCGCGCTACCACTGAGCTAGGCCCCCACCCCCTTTTACTACGACCTCGTCTCACCTCAGGAAAAAAGGTGTTAATAAGATCTTATTATATTTGTCCAGCTGGGTTTGAATATCCATCTATCTTCCTACATCTTTCTAGGCAATATCTTCATACACTGTAGACTTCTCAGGTGCACATTGTTGTCAGCTTTGTGTATATATAATATAATATGCACTGTCACACAGCCAATAACCTTGGAATTTATCACAGTCTTATTGCACATTGAGTGGGTATACCACCCACGAGCAAGATTCTTGAATTGAGAAATTTCAATATATGCCACTGTAGCTCAGTCCTGAATTCTTGAATACCCGAATTACGTCAGTGGATTACGATAAAGTGTGACCTCAAATTAAGACAATATTTGGAAACATGTCAATATCGAGGTGGAACGACTTTTGTAATTTTCCTTTAATTGACAGTTTTATGACCAGCAAAGTGGTCTTAATTTTGAGGTGGTCTTTAATATTAGGTGGTCTTGCTTGTGGGGTAACACTATATTGTACGTCTATTGCTTCCCTTGTCCCTGGGCAGGAATCAAATGAGCCAGATTCCTGTTTGATTACCTGAGGGGTTGTGTCAGAGCACTTGATTGTATATTGTATATCAAGTATTCTTAGCCATGAAATTTGGTTGCTGAAATATCTGGGGGAATTTCATATATTTTAAATGTAATATTTCGAATATTTCGGTCTCATATAATACCCAGTTTTATGGAATAAACTCCCTTTTATTTCCCAGATAGAATTCCAAATCGTTTCCACGTCGGCGAGATGTCGGCGATGTAAATACAATGTTTATTGACAGTGGCCTTGGAATGCTATCTGGGTGGGACATTAAATATTCTGAATCATTACATCAATTCCAAAGACTTTTGAAGAGACATTTCTTTATAAGTGTATTTTGTGATTTCTGTATTTCAATGCTATTTCCTCATTAAATTTTCTATTTCTAATTCAAATATTTGTATTTTGAGCAAATTATATATGCACCTTTGCATGGCTACATATGTACATAAAAGAGCGCTAAAAAAATTTGGAATAAACAAAACAATAAACAAACAATAATTAATATTACAGAAAAGATTCAAATAATTCCAACGTCTGTGTTATAATGTGTTTTTAATATGTAACTTAGTTATGTTCATGTAGATTGTGCTTTTATTTTACTTTATCATTATATATATATATATGTGTATATTTTTATTTATTTTTATCCTTGTATTTTACTTTTGTGACACATGCATCTTTTTGATGCTCTGTTTCAATAAAATTATATATAGATAAGTAACAATTCTGCCGGAGCTGGAATCGAACACTGGTCCCTGGGACTAAATCCAGAACGTTTGTCCAATTTTACCAAAGAGCCACTCTCTGGACCACTACTATTTCACCTGTTTTGCCAGTGCGACCAAAAATGAAGCTGAGCTGTGCAATTAGTTCAGGAACCGAAAATGTCGTGGGAACACGCAAAAAAACAGAGCTCCAATAAACAAAATTGCTTTCTTTGCATATTTCATTTGTACAACAAAAGACAGAAAAGACAGAATTATGTTTTGAAGGCTGATTTGTGTTTTTTTTTTCCTGTTTTTTTTTCCCCTTCTTTCCTGATTAGAGAGTACACTGTGCACTTGAGGGCCCCTGGCTGTTCATTCTTGTGACTTCAACGAAGTCAATGCAAAGGTCAGCCGCTCCCTTAAGGATACATGGGGCATGTCTTTAAATTAAGGACAGACGATTTTTCATCATTAAACAGAATCTTTTCCTTTTCCTCCTACAATTTGCACAAAAAGACAAAAAGAAATCAAAACCAATGAAAGTTTGTTTTTAGCCTTATAAATCTTAAAACCCAAAACCAATACTTTTGCAAATTTATTACAGCTGTTAAAATTCTTAGCCCTGTAATTATTTCAGCGTGTTAAGCAAATTTATATTTTATATTTTAAAGGTAGTACTTATTCTATTAACTGAAAATTGTGTCTCTCATAAACAAGTTCCTGTTTTTATTTTTTATTTATTTTTTTATTTTTTTTTAAACTGTTTTTTTTTATTAATCTAATATGAGTTTTCACTGCCTTTACCTTTATCCAGTGATAATATCCACACTGTGCGAATAAAATATATTGATATTATATCATTAGAAGAAAAAAAATAATATTTTAGCGTGGATTTTAATAACGGCTTCTTAAAACCTGCAGATGTTTCTTAGCTCTCTCGTCTCATATAGAATTTATGAATTCCCACGCATATTTGAATAAAAATTATGGGAATATTCTTTTCTTGTTCGTTAAGTAGTTGGTCCTTGCTTAAACAAATATGCAAATGGTAATAGGACCACTGAAGTTACAAGGATCTAACATGCTAATTCTCTGACAAGTCATTACCATAAAGTCCTTAAATTTTGCATACATTATATAATATGTTTAATTAGGATAAGTGCAGCCCTCTCAGGCAAGTTCTTGGTATTTGTAAGCTATTTTGTTTAGGATAATTATCTAAATTGGAGGTGCCTTGAACTATGCTGAGGCAAGTAAATTATCCCATCCATGAGGTAAATGTGTAACATGGCGTGGACTCAAAAACAAAAACTATCTCATCATTACGTCTACCTCTGGCAGCTGGTAATATAAGCTGACTGAGCTTCAGACCCAGGAGAATTGACACATAATATAAAGCAATTGGCAGCAGCCTAATTCTATCTTAACAAAGATTCCCTTGGTAATATATTATTGCCATCAGATTTCAAATCAGTTAAATCTTTCTTTGATTACTAATTGTATGTATCACATTGCATTTGATTTCCAGAACCTTTAGTTATATAAACGACACTACTAAATTAAACTTGTAACTTTACAAATTTCATGAAAAAAAAATAAATGAAAAAATCAAATATACAGAATCCTTTGGAAATATATTTACTTTTTCTCAGAATTTCCAATAACATCTGAGATATATTTCATCCCATCACATATGGTGAGACCTAATCCTGTCTACTTTTTCTCATTTCTGGCAGAAAACTGGCTGACCATATTTATTGGACTTGGCTGAGTATCACCAGTTTCAGTTGACAGGCAGGGAGTAATGCTTGGCAGAGCATGGGACATGCCAAGTAAATCTGTCGAGTAAATCTGTCATGCCAGGCAAACCTGTCATGGCAACTAAACCTGACAAGTGTGCAATTTCAGCTGCTATGCATGGTGAATGAGATTATCCCCACCCAGACGATTAGATGCTCATATATATATCCTCACATGGTCTTTTGTGACATCCATAACTGGCCTTAGCTGATTATCCAAGCCCCCAACAACTTAGTGTCAGGCTAAGACCAGATTTTTCCTCCCACAAAATACAAACTTCATATGTCATAGGGTGTGCTAAATCTGGTGTTAAAATGACGCCATTTGAATTTAATTTTATTGACTTTATGAGGTAAATACAATTATACTCCACTTAGACCGTTTTCCTATTGTTCTAAGCAGCCAATAACCAACAAAAATGTTACACTCGGCGACAGTGGATTTCGCCACGACACTGAGATTCGCCACCCCCTTAAACATGAATATAAACAGTGCAAGGTCTTGATTTGCTAGCAAACTAATTGTTTAAATCATTAACAGTGTTGTAACATTGCGGCAGCCATCTAAAATGTGTTTATGGTAGTTTTATGGGGGTGGCGAATCTCAGTGTCGTGGCGAAATCCACTGTCGCCAAATGTAGGTAACTCCCTCCTGCATGCAAACTGACCTTAGTAAATATGCGCTAATGGAGTATAAGTTAGTTATATCCCTCAAAATCGCGAGTTAACTAACATTTTTGTTGCTTATATCCCTCCGCCTTCGGCGTCGGGATGTAACCGACAAAAATTAGTTAACTCCCTCCTATTCGGGATATAATTATAACATACATGAAGATGAATGGAATAATACATGATATATTTATGTTTGAATTTTTTTTTTAAGAAGTGCATGATTATGGATATAGGCCCACCATACACGCACAAAGCCTGTCTTTTCTATTCTGTTCTATTCTATTATATTCTAAGGCAGGTCAATAAACTCTTAACTGACTTTAATTGTTGGTAATCAAACATTGCATAACTGTAATTAATAAACAATTAAGAAATTGCATAACATGTCTGCGAGGTGATCGACCAATGAATAAATAAAATATTAGTAAGGCGTCACATCTAGATAGATAGATTGATTGATAGATAACATTCAGAGATGAAGTTAATTTATTCGTGGTTTTTTTTCGCCATAATTTTCAATGTAATTTTAACCCGACCTTCACCTTGAATTTTTTCTTTTTTATGTCTCGGAATAAGCTCAGCAGTGTTCAGGTGAAATGATGACCAAGGAATTTACAATTAACTAATGCGCTGACTAAGCTTCTTTTCAGAAGCTTAATGTTGGATTATATAATATTCTTGACTGAGACCCCTGCGTTATTTTATACTCCAAAGATTGGCATCGTAATAGAAATATCTTGAAAGATCTATGGATGTTAATGGGTTACCACTGTGTGCTGTCACTTATAAGACCAGCGACATAATATGGACATTTTTTTTCTATTTACTCACCTAAACTAAATTAATCAATTTCTCTTTTAAAAGGTCTAACAATGAAATTACAGAATTGATGTTGATATACATTTAAATAAAAAAGGTAATTTATTAAGACAAACTTTTTTTTTTAAATACAAAATATTAACTGAATACGCAATACCGTATATCTCCGTTATAAATCCACCTCAAAAATGAAACCACCTCAGAATTAAGACCACACAAATTTGAATTAGGGATGGTCTCAATGCCGAGGTTTCACTGCCATTCTTAATAATGAGGTGATTTTATGTGTGAGATATAAAGACAATGTTGGGTTTATTTCATGACTGTGGACCAATTTAGCATGGGAAATGTATTTTCCCCAAAATAAAATACAATTAAAAAAAGCCTCAGATACATAGATATATAGTGTGGACTCCAACTGCAACATTATAATAAGCATATTCTATGCCACACTACATTCCAACGTCATATGGACACGAAACTCATAAAATGTTTATTATCCCTTGCAATTCTGACTTGTCAATAAACAGGGGAAAAAGAACATTGAATGCTCTTAACAATTGATCTGGAAAAAGTTCTTTTGCTAAGGACATTGATAATTAGAGACAATCTGAAATTCATTAAGCCCTTGGGCCTTGTCCTTAGAAAGAGGATTTGTTGGGCTATAAATATGAACTTCATAGATAGATAGATAGATATGGAAGTGCAGCCCTCTCAGGCAAGTTCTTGTCGCTATCTAGGGTTGATTGATGAGGTGTGAGAGAGGAGTGCAACTATGTTACACATTTACCCCATGGGTGGGATCCTTTTCTCGCCTCAACATAGACACTCAGTAAAAGAGACCGCCAATTTAACGTCTCATCCAAACGACATCCAGCTGGGATGATGCTCATGAAAGGTGCCTGTTCATGGTAAGGTAGCTACTAGATAGAGGTAATTACAGTAATCGGATCTTGAGCATGTTAAAATTTAGGTGCCTTTAAAACATAATATTGTGACGCACCACGGGAAAAGGGGGCTTACGGGTGGTGAAGTCATAACTGCAAAACTGGCAGGAAAATGCAAGCAAGCCACGCGTGCGTAGATGTTTATTTTATTTGTTCACAGTATGTAGTATTTCAATATGGTTAGTACATTACATAAACAAAAAATGACATTAGCATACTGTGGGGTGTGTGCACTAGCTTACTAAGCTGTAAAATTGTGCACACCCCTTACATTATAAATAAAAGGAAAAAGACGCTAATTGAATTAAATTGAAATTAAATTCATATAGTGACACATAATTTAAAAAAATAATAAATAAATAAAAATAATAAAAATAAAAATGAATTGACATATATTGCATTATTCCACACTAATACTAATTACAAAGTTGCTTTTTTAATGCTTTATTAAAGGCTTTGACACTAGTTTTGCTTTTTAATGTTATATTCGCATGTAACCATAGACTTGGTGCTTGTCCCAGATAACTTTTATTGTATAATGTTTGTTGTATGATGTGGTGTCCTTAAATTGTTTCTGTTTCTTGTGTTGTAGTTATGGTTTGTTAGGCTAAACAAGTTCGTAATTTGTAATGGTAATATTTCACTTATATACTTATTGGATATATTCAACAGTGAGCTTTAACTAGATTATCAAATTTTAATATTTTACCCTTTTTATAGTATGGTTCTAGTCTGGTCCTTCTTTTGACATTATATATTAACCTGATTGACTTATTTTGTTGTTTCCTTATACCATTTAAATCCTTGCTTTTCAACATAGGTCCCCAGGCACTTATGGCATACGCCAGATGACTTTGTACATTACAATAATATACTTGTAATTTCGATCTAGTAGGTATAATGTTTTTTATCATATTTAAACTATAATTTCCTGCAATAACTTTAGTTAACATATGTTTTACTTGTAGCGTCCATTCTAAAAATTCGTCCAACATGATACCTAAATATTTAATACTTTTGACTTGGGGTATTGTTTGCCCATTTAGATCTAGTTTTCCATTGTAATTAACTTGGTTCCTTTTTGATCGAAAAATGATATATCTTGACTTTTCTATATTCAATGTAAGTGAATTACCATTAAACAAACTACTTAATGATCTTAAATCTTCAATAACCTTTTTGTACAAACATTTTAAATTATTTCCAGAAGCATATATTGTTGTGTCATCTGCAAAAGTTACACCACAGCAAAATTTCAAACTTTTTGTCAAATCATTCGCTAAAATTATATACATCACAGGACCTAATACTGAGCCTTGTGGGGTTCCATATTTAATTAGATATTTATCAGACAGTTTATCCTTATATAGTTGACTTGATATGTGAGGCAAATTGAAGGGCATTAACTGCAAAACAGGGGCCGATCAGTTTTGTCCCAGAAGTTAATTTATCTATTAATCCTACTGCTCTCTCCCTCCAACATTGAATGGACTCACCCATGTTAGTCCCATTTTTGGGAAATGGGCTAGTTCATTTCAGTTTTAGGGATGAAAGCCTATATGCCTTGTAGTCAATGCTAGGTCACAGCTTTAAAAAAAAGACTGCTAAATTACGATGCATGCTGCATGGGCAGAATTATGATGAGGGGCATATTTGCTAGCATGTGCGATCAAACAACACAAGTTCAGCATTTTTGCATAATTGCCGCAATTATAAAAAAAAAAGGAAATATATGTCAAAATGAAGCTTTGTAGTTGAGACCCAGTTGATACAGGTTTTAGAAAACATGAATTTTTCACAATATTCTATAGTATTTATGGCCAGAATGACACCAAAAGGCACATAAAATATTTTAGACAGTATCCGAGCACTGCTAAAGAAAAAGCATAATAATTTGAAAATTTATTTTGCCCAGTATACCTTATTAATTTTCCTCATCTTATCTATTATATAAATTCTACACATTTTCTTGGCCTTCTCACCTGACTTTCTTTAACTAAAGACGTTGATCTTTAACTCACCTGAAGATGTTTGACAGTGCAAAACTTCAACTTGCAATTACTTGGCTTCTATGCATGATAGAACAATGCAGTTTTTTTCTAATTAGTTCATTTGCAACATTCTTATCATCTATATACTAAAGAGAACAATAATTTCAGGGGATCCGAAGAAAAAGCATGCCAATTCAAAAAGTCTGATTTTTTTAAAGGGAACTTTTTTACAAATCTTGCAATTAAAAAATGTCCAGCCATATGAATTTAATATAACACGGTACCCGACTGTTCGTTCTTACTCTCATATACGGAAGCCTTTTAGTGCCACATACAACTTTTTTTTGGCGTTTCTGGCCACTTTATTTTTTTTGTTTTCGCTCAATTGGTTCAAGAAGGAGTTAAATAATGTTGCATTTATCCGCAAATATTTGCATTTATTCGCAAATATTTGAGTTTTTTGCCACATAATTTTTCCGAATTTGTGTTTTTTGCTACATAATTTTTTTGTTCTGCTCAATTGGTTCTAGAAGGAGTAAAATAATTTTGCGTTAATTCACAAATGTTTGTGAATAATAGCAAAAAGATTCAACTATAATGTAGAAAAATGTATTTAAAAAAAAATTATGTAATGAAAAACACAAACTCAAAAACATTGTGTATCAAAAAATGCACACTGAAAAAAATTATGTTGGATAAAACAAAGTGAAAAAACATTATGTAGCAAAAAACACAAATGACGAAAAATCATGTAGCAAAGAACACATTGTAACGAATTATGTATTATTTTTTTTTTAGCAAAAAATTATATAGCTTAAAACACAGATGAAAAAAAATATGTTGCAAAAAACGCAAATGAAAAAACAATTGTATAATAAAAACACCATAAAAAAAAAGTATGTAGAAAAAACGCAAATGAAAAAAATTATGTATCAAAAAACGCAAATTAAAAAAATGATGCAAAAAACGTAAATAAAATAAATTCTGTATCAAAAATCACAAATCCAAAAAGATATTTATAAACAAATAATGCAGCAAAAAACCTTAAATTTAAAATTTTTTTTATCAAAAAACACAACTCTTAAAACAATAATGTGGAAAAAAAGACGCAAAAAAAAAAAAAGAAGTTGTTTGTGGCACTAGTAGGCTTCCGTAGTAAGAATATTAACCTCAGCTGGTAGCCCATGTTTGAGGCTCAATTGTGTTAAAAATTTTGCACATATAATAATGAAATTTCAGAAAAATTTAGAAAATGTCATGATAAACACAATGCCAGATTGTTGGTGAATGACCAACCGAGATAAAAAGCCAAATACAAAGGTTGTTTTTATGTCGGAAACTGGGTTTTTAACACGCCAATTTTAATGTTGAATTTTACAAAAAGTAATTATTGTAGCAGTTCTTTATTTTAGTTCAGTATAGAACAGTTACCTCACGATCACATATCCAAAACTCGTAGATTTTGAACAACGGATAACGAAGATACGTCATGAAATGTAATGCATAGTTTCACAAGTGCCTGTGTTGCTCCTCATTACGTCTGCAGTGGTTATATGCACGAAAACATTACATTTTTAAATACCACATATGACCACTAAATATTGAGATATCTGGAATTTTTTTACATTTCCATAAACTACACATGTTAGACAATTACTCGCCATCAAAAACTAATTTTTGAAAAATCCACCCATTAGCCCCCTTTTTACACGGTGCGTCACAAAATATAAAAATTACATTTTGATGGTTTAGTCTCTCCAAAAAATCTAATTTAAAAAATAAAAACTCCAAAACATACAAGAAGAATGCATTATTATTTTACTATTCTATTATAGTCAGCTCATTCCCTAACTTCTAATGTAAGGCGTTTTGATATTACCTTTAAAGATATCGGAGCCCTACATTTTAAGTTGGGGAGCGACAGTCAGCTTTATCATAGCTTAGTCAGCTTATATGACCAGCTGTCAGAGGCAGAAAGAAGTAATGATGAGATGATAAGTTTTGGAGTCCACTTCCCCCATGGATGGGTCTTTTACTTGCCTCAGCATATACACTAAGTACAAGGCACCTCCAATTTAATGTTCTTGAATATACAGGTAGTCTTTAATAAGGGGGGGGGGGGGGATCTATGAAGACCGAAAAAAAAAGTAAGTAGTTGAGGACAAATAACAGAGGTAAGCTCTATAAAAAAAAAATGGGGGGGGGGGGGGGAACAATCCTATGACAAACGTGGTGTTCTGCTGAGTGACTTCCAACTAATCCAAGGGCCGGTGAGTCCAAGGGCCCGCCGGTGAGTTGTGCTGTTGCCGGCCTGCTGAGGGTTTTGGCAAACATGCCTTAATTGCTGTTAAGAGCCTGGCTGATTCGACCTAATTGGCTAGAACTGATTGTTCGGATAAATTATTCAGCCTGTTGCTAAATCTGCGGTCAGTGCAATGTTGTTTGGGGGAATTAGCAAAAATGTCGTGCTGAATTGAAGCTTAGTCAGCTTATATGACCAGCTGCCACATGCAGACGTATAGATGAGATGACAAGATTTGGAGTCCACAACATGTTACTCATTTACTCCATGGGTGGGGTATATTACTTACCTCAGCATAGACACCAATAGTGCAACGTATAGTTGCAGCATTACACAGACAGTGTGATATTTGGTTTAATCGTGTATAAAGGATTGTTAGTCCAATCAAATTGGTTAAAGTTTACCTTTAATGGCATTAACTACATAAAATGTACATTGTACTGTTTCGTTTCGAGCTTAAATGAATTCAGAAATAATTAACTAATTTATTGAATAGTTTCAACTCATGATACGGCAATTTCTTTCACACCGCATTAAATTGAAAATTATGAGCATATAGGGCCTTTAATTTTACTGCATGGCTTATAATGAAAATTGCGTGTCAAGTTTTGGTTTTCGTCAAAGTCAAATATTAAAGAAATATATAATGTTTGATATTGCAGTTCATGCTATATTTTTATATCAAAAATAAATCATGGCATGCGCATGCATTTATCCTTCAGATCAAGCGTATTTTTAAAAAAAATATCTAGATTCTCCCAGCAGAGAAATTTAATGCGCTATTGAGAAACATATGTCAGAAACATGTACATTGCTTGTTTTTGGCCAGAGACATAATAATGAAGTTGGTGGTGTGTCACACTGACGTAATCACTGAACCTGTCAACAGACCAGTTCAAGCATGAGTCGTTCTAAACTCTCAGTGACTACAGCCCAGCCATTGTATTGCAGGCGTTTCAAATATAAGTAATCTGGTGCAGTGGTGTCGTCTCGAACCCACACACTTTAAGACTTGCACCTATGACCATTAGACTACAACATCAGGACAAACTATTTTCAAACTGCATTGACTTAATGGTGAGGTGGTCAAATATGTAAAGTGAATATAAACTTAAATAATATTGGATCCGAATTCAGTGGTTGTGGTGGTCTATGTAATAAAAAAACATTTATAATACAAATTGGTCCATTTTTAAATTATCCCATTTAAATCATACTTAAGCACTTCATTGGTCTTAATTGTGAGATTTTCTTAAATTGAGCTTCCACTAGATTGCAATTTCCAAGCACTTGTTTTTCAATTCCAGCACACTTACACGCGTAGATGAATAAACTTGTGGGACAATTTCCAAACTGTCACTCTACTCAAGGTTGCGCTGGATCCTACCTTGCCAAACTTATTTGTCTGGATTAGGTTGGCAAGACTATTTGGCCAGAAAGCCTGAGTGACTTTCTTCTGAGAGACTCGCTTGCAGCTTGTTAGCTCTTGTTATTCCTGCTCAAATATATTGGAGTCCTGTCACAAAAGCCAATAGGGCTGGCGACAGTTTACAGATGAGATCTGCCGGAGTTGTATTTCATTGTAATTGTATTCTTCTTGTATTTTATTGTATTGTCTGAGTGCTATTGGTATTATGCTAGAACAATGGTATCTGTGAACTCCATGCCTTGTTATCTCATTAGTATGTCTGCCTCTCACAGCCTGTACAAGCCGGCAACACATATAATGCAATACAATACAATGCAATACAATGCAGTTGAGTCCACACTTGTAAATGAAAAAGAGTATGTAAATCTAGCAAACATATCTTAAAAATAAGAAAATAGATAGATAGATAGATAGATAGATAGATAGATAGATAAATATACAGGTAGAGACAGACAGATTAGATAGATAGATAGATAGATGGATAGATAGACAGATAGATAGATAGATAGAATTATTGATTGATTGATAGTTAGATAGATAGTTAGATAGAATGATAGATAGATAGATTGATAGATTGATTGATGGATGGATGGATGGATGGATAGATAGATAGATAGATAGATGGATAGATGGATAGATAGATAGATAGATAGTGAGTTAGAAAGATAGAAAGATAGATTTTATTAAACTCTAACTCCTTTTCATATAAAATACAAATACATAAAAACAGCATCATGATAAAAGACGCATTCAGTTATGAATTATGGAATTTTACAAATAATGTGCCCGATTTACACAAGTTGAACTTTCTTGATTTATCGTATGCATTGCAGCATTGTATTGCCCACCATCTTACATTTATGTGATTTTGATATCATAGATGGTGCGCTCAAATGCTCAAATAACTTCGATATTAATATCCAAGATATTCCACAATGGGGCATAAAACGGACAAGCGATGTCATAAAATGCGATTATCGATCACAAGAATCGACTTTAATATCATTTTTATATGGGAAGGAGCTGGATGTTTGTTGGATAGAAAATAAGCCCAATATGTATTTAACATAGCTCTTAGGCTTAAATATCTATGGAAATATGCTTCAAATCTTTTTCAGTAGACTAAATTTAATAATATATAAAGAAAAATGTTTCAAATCTTTTATTATAGAGATTCAAAAAATATATAGAAACATGTTTTTTATATAGATTAAATAAATTCTCTTATTCCTTACGGTAGAAGTTGAAAATATTTTCATTTGTTTCATGTATGTTCAGCTATATATGAGCATAGATTTATGAAATATGATCGTCTAAGCTTAATACTGCATGATATCGCATATATACAAAAAATAGGATGGAAACAACATTATTTTGTTGAGAAAGCCAGAAAGGTAATCCTTTTGTCATATGATTTTAAGTAAAGCTAATGAAATGCCATTAAACCCTGTGGGCTGTTTTACATAAGGTAAAATAAACTCAGTAATATATATTTTAAGTTAAGTTTAATTCAATGGGCCTAGCGAATAAGACCATCACTGGCATTCAATGTATTGTCCTAATATTGAGGTGGTCTCAATTTTAGATTTTAATTATGATGATTATTATTATTACATAAAAATAAAACACACTGATGACCAACCTGACTCCTCACTTCGCATGTGTTACATTTTAGCGAGCAGACATGGTGTGTAGCACTTAATAATAAGGCCGCGTTCAGGCATTCTGAAATGTACCTGATATATTAAAAAAGAAAAAGAAAAAAAGAAGCCTTTCATGGGTTACATAAATTCTACGTAATGGCGTTGCATAAAAATAACAATAAGCTTTATTTTAAGTCACATTTAAAAAAAAATTATAAAAAATTGCCGCAATTCTGTGACATAAATGTGTTCAACTTAGTATGCAGTGCACCCTGTCAACCTTGAAATGTCCCACAGAGGTCAAACCCAAGAACTTCGACAAAGGCCTTTGTTGCCTTAACCACTGGTTCACTCAGATGCAATCTTGGTGTATTTGCTTTTGTTTGCTATTTTGTTTGTTCTGTTGATGGTTTCATCACATTAGAATAGATTGTTTTAACCCTGGTTTCTTTTATTTTTTTTATAATTTTGTTTTTTTTTAGACACCAACGAAGATGTTTGGTAAAGACGACCAAGATAAATCCCAGATAGCATTCCAAATCGTATCAATGTCGGCGCGATGTCTGCGACGTCAAAACGATGCAGAAACGACGCTGGCCCGATTTGGAATGCTATCTGGGATATTGGTTGATCTTAAAAGTATATTTGCTTGAGTTATGTATTTTTGATCGTTCAAATCTCCAATCAATGTCCAATGTTTAATCAGTTTATATGATGAGATGATAAGACTTGAAGTCTACACCATGTTACAAATTTACCCCATGGTCAGCCAATATCTGAGTTGCCCTAAACCAAAGATCTTGGTCTGGTTATTATTGATTACAAAAACCTGGTTAAAAGGTCCCGTCTGTTTTTAGAGTTGCCATTGAAATCATTCAATTCCTCTAGTGCTGTATTTTTACAATAAGGCACCACTAAATTCCACTCAAAAAAAAAAACACAAAAAAACTACAGGTCCAAATTGTAAACAAGTACACTCAACAGCAAAATCGAAAAAGAAGCTTAAAAAAAGGTGAGGGAAATTACTTGATAAAAGATGGAGTTCTCATGCAGTATTCACCCTGTGGGAATTGATGTGCATGACTCCTTCCAGACAGAATAATCAACCATTGATTTCTAATGTTGTGCTGCTTGAAACAAACCTTAGTCTGGCTTGCTCAATTGGGCCCAAGCGTCTTGAGGTTGTGCGATGGCTGAACTGGCAATATGAGCCAAAACAATTTATTATAGCTTGTGGTAATATGATGATTTCATAGTGTAAAATACCATTCAGTTTTTCTTAAATGAAAAAAAAAAGGTCAGTTAATTTTTTGCTGACATGTGTATTCCAGATCGCATGCCAGTGTGGAGTCAATGAACCATATTATCTTCTTCTTTTTAATATACAAATAAGGCTTTTTTCTTCTTTTTTTTTGGTGAATAGATAATGATTATCAAAGTTGAAAAGTTCGTTTTCTACAATCTTAATGTTTCAAATAATCTTATTGTCTCAGTACTACTGGTCTGAAACTAAGCCGCCTTATATGACCAGCTGTCAGAGGCAGACGTAATGACGTGATGATAAAATGTTACAAAATTAAGCCTGGCTAAAATTGGAACAATATTGACCTGATTTGGAGTGTACCTATTAATTAACCAGTGCATAAATTGCTAGTTTTTGTTTTTTAGAAATATGTATCATGACCTAACTGGATGGCAAAAGCCCAAGTTCATAAACTTTCACAAGAATAAACCTCATGTATATAAACCTGAATTTTTTTTTCTACAGAGTCTACTAATATCAACTGTTTGTTGGTACCCATTGTCACCTTTGCAAGCTTTTACCTCATTTTGTTAAATATGAGCTACATTACACAAAATGTATGTCTATTATTACATCCACGTTACACTAGAAAGCTTACATAAGTTCAGAAGCTTTTCATGTTTTGTCTGACATTTGCCGTTAGTTAGTCAATATTGGCTGCATGGCAATTCATATTTTTGTTAAGTTTTTAAGTGCAACAATTTCACTGCAAGGCCTTCATGAAGCAGACATAAAGACTGGGTGCTTTTCCAGGCACAAGCTACTCTTAATGAGATCAATAGATCAATGATCTTTAATGTTGCTGTTGTTGCTGCTAGTATTATTAACAAATACGCGTGTCCCTTAATTGCAGAATTTAGCTGATAGTCTATGCTGGATCAAGTAAAAGAGCCCACCCATAAGGTAAATGCGTAACATGGCGTGAATGAAATCTCATCATCTCATCATTATGTCTGCTGCAGGCAACCGGTCTTATAAACTGCACAATACAGTACAATGTAATGACAGCGTTTCCCGACCAGGTTTTACGCAAATAATAAAACTTATTATATATATTTTTTTTACCATATCTATAGCCTCACAGCTCTGAAGATTTCATATTTGAGACACAAAAAAATTGCTCCTAATGTAGTCTTGTTCGTAGGGTGCATATATGAATTGAGACATAGAAAAATCAATATTTATAGTACATTTAGACGGAGTTAATTGGCCAGTCAATTACACACAAAATACATCTAAAACAGGACTCTAACGAACTTTTAATATTGATAGCCACAAATTGTTCAGTCAATTATTTAATAAAAACTACATATGTTTCTACTCTCCACTGCTTCTAATTTTTGTCTGCCTTGATTTGGGGAATGAATAGTTTGTATCAGGCTTCAACATTTAATGGAGATATGTGGTGTATTTTTCGCAACAAAAAATTAATAAATATATCCATGTAAACTTTTATAGTTTTTAGTTTTTTTTTTGTATAATTTGTGAATCAACACAAATATTATTGTCAGTATCAAATTTAGAAATTTTATTATCATCAGATGAATTGACATAAATTGTATTGCCATTATCATATTGAGTACAGGTCTATACAACATAAATATTCTGTGTATCTCCTCTGAAATGGCTTATAACAACATTTTCTTTCCATAAATGCATAACAGCGCAAGGAAAGAAATTCACAAGTTCTGCCTGTTTGTCAGACTACATCTGTCAAATGAATAATTCAACAGTTCTCAAGTTTCCTCCATGCCAATGATCCCCCAATAGCTAATTAGTTTTACATATTAAAATGACAATGCATCATTAATATTTTGTAACATTACCATGCCTTTGATCACCGTATTTTATTTTAGCAAGAATCTACAAGTCTTTTGTAAGCAGGTTGTTAGCATGTGAAACCTGTAGGATAATATGAAATATGAAATATGCATGGGCTTTGCAGTGCTGCTATGGATGAGCTGGTTATTCATGATAAATGGAGATGGATGGCTCAAGAATAGCTAGCTCATGAATGAACTACTGTCCGAAGGATTGGTGTCCTGTCCAGTTGATTGACCTTTACAGAACTAAGGCAGAAGACTGGATTTTGTGGATGACAGCGGTAAAAGTTGCTTCAAGTTTGTTCAAGTTATCATTGAAAAAAATAATAAGAAAAAGTAAAAATTACGAAAAACATTTAAAACGAAATTCATGAATTTAAGTTTACTCAATATCTGAGAAAACTCGTTGATATAATACACATTATAAACGAAGGCATGCATATTTACGAATAAAGTTGCATGTTCAAGAATTTTTTTTTTTTGAAACCCTGGTTTCTTTGATAGGTACTATGTTTAAGGTGCTAGCTTGCTTTTATGATGGTGTAAGTTCGAATTCTCATTTAATACACTGCAGGATGCACTGCCCCCTCCCCGAATAAATTATCATTATCAATATTTCAAAATCATAAATACAATGAAGTAATAATAACATTTTTCACCAGATCAAATTTTTTTTATTTATATGCCAAAGAAAAAAAAGAAATCCTCAGTAACAAACGAAGCAATTCATAATGTTATTTTATATAACGTTTTTTTAAATTTCTCGCAGTAAAAATTAGCTTATCTTCATATCTAGGCCTATATCAGTACAAAGTACAATAGACACTGTAGTTATTTCACCTGTTTTGAATTTTAAACTTTTATCATATATTTTTTTTAACAGAATTAAATCCTTGAAACATGACAAGCTTCAATCAAATATTTTCATGCATTACCTTCAAAAATTGATAATAATGAAATCTGAAAGAAATTAACACGAATTCCGTGATATAATTCCTAATTTCTTAAGGGACAGATTCGTTCATAGAAAGACGAAGGCTGCTGTTCTATTTTTAGACTACTTAAGGCAAAACACATAATAGACAATTAGACATGAAAGTACGAGGCAAATTAATTGACGTGATGACCAAATGACAGTGTTATGGAATAATAACACGTTACTCTCATTATCACCGGAAAGTGGCGGAAACTGTGTGTATTGTATTCGGAATGCTAATTGATATGATGAAAATAAGGCCTATATAAATGTTATTAGGTACAGTGCTTATTAATAAGAATCGGTATCATATCATATGCCTAGTCGTGCAGGTTATAACGGGTATAAATACTCAATTAATTAGTAAGGATCCTAATAATCATTTTACATAATCCAAGGAAAGAAATGTTAATAGATTGTTAGCAGCGATAATTGTCTACATTTATCTTTTCTGCATATCTATGTGCTCGCCTAGCTGCAGACTGTCTTGGACAAATGTACAGTAGGTAAACCTCGAACCAATAATTTAATATGAATAACATTTAAATTCAAATTAATCAGTAATTATAAAAACATGCATCATATTTAGGGTGAATTACTTAAATCGTTTGAATTCATGTTTACCACTGTCTAGCTACCTGTCTACATTCGGTTTCTATGCTGAGGCAAGTAAAAGACCCCACATTAACCCTCATTAGTTGCAAGAACTTGCATTAGAGGGCTGCACGTTCCATATCTACCTATCTACCTATCTATCTGTCTATCTGTCTATCTATCTATCTATCTGTCTGTCTAGCTGTCTATCTATCTGTCTATCTGTCTATCTATCTATCTATATGTCTGTCTATCTGTCTGTCTGTCTATCTGTCTATCTATATATCTATATATCTATCTATCTATCTATCTATCTATCTAGATCTGTTTTGACATTTCTCAACTTAAAAGTCACAGCAAACTGGCTGGATATATTTAGGAAGGCTAATTCTAGTTGTCGAAATATGGCTATTAGTTCAGACATAAACAACGGGAGTTTTTCAGTAACTTTATACTATTTGTCTGATCTGTATCACCATTTTTGCATAATCTTGGCAAAGTCAGTCGGCATCAGCAATTGATTTAATTGATTTATTATCAATATATAAAATAGCGATTCTGGATTCATCCTCAAAGTCTGGCATATCACATGTGCTAGGTGAAGTTGACAGTCTACTTCCATTGTTTTTAAAAAAAGTAACTGAGATATAATCATATGTTGAGGATTTTTTTCTTCACACACGATATATGGCTTTATTTTTTTCTATATAGGAGCAACAGTAAACCATGGTATGATTATGGACGCCACGTCGGCCAAGGTCGGTAAATGTTGGGCCGACGTGTAGGCCTACTATACCCGATGTGGCGTACTTACTGGCACTGGGTTCCCCACATTATAACTAGCTCAATGAAAATTATTATGTATATTTTTAATGTGGTACTGATATCTTAGAATTTGTATATACAAGTAGGACTATCTATTTTCAAAATAAAATGACTCATTCTCAAAATACATGTAAATGGCTTTAATATGAGACATTGCCTTACAAGTGAGGGGGCTTTGCTAGTAAACAGTTACTGTAGTGAGGGATAAAGACTTCCACGAAGTTTATGAAGATTCTTTGGCAGCATTGATTAACTAATAAAAATTAAAATGAGTCACAAAATCTTACGGATAGTACTGGCAATTGGCAGGACAGGTAAACCAATGTATTTTTCATTTTAGTGGTTATTCACTATTCTGCCTACCAGTAAATACATTAACCGTAAAATCATTGCAGTGTCACACTTCACCCAGTTAAAAATTATGATAGAGAATATTATTGGACATTTAGTAGTATATAATATTTCCCGTATTATGGTGCCAGCTACACCATGGTACTACATGTGTAGGTAGAATACAATTTGAGGTTAGATATGAGCGATTTAAATGTTCAATATTTACAAAGTATATCGAGAAAAGATGTCTTTCAGTATGCCCACTCCGTTGGGTATGTAGTTGTCGAAGTGACTGAAAGTGACTATAAGGTACTTAAAGTAGTCATCTGATTACATTTTGACCAAAAGAGTGCCATAAATATCAATTCTTAGTCATTTGGACAACCTTAAATGTCAGCTCTTAAGTCATTTCAATTTACAGTCTAACTTTAGGTTGTTGAACCGACTACATTTCGATCAAGCAACTGACTTAAATGTCAAATTTAAGCTGTTTTGACAACCATTCCTCAGTAATCAATCTGACTACATTTTGACGAAACCGGTGCCTTAAATGACCGCTTCAGTCATTTTGACAGCCTTAAATGTCAACTCTAAGTCATTTTATTTGATAGCCTTATTTAGGTGGTCATTTTGACAAAATGAATGCCGTAAATGACCACTTTCAGTTATTTTGACAACCTCACTTCAGGCATTCATTCTGACTACATTTGGACTAACCAGTGGCATAAACGTCAAATCTTAGTCATTTTAACAACGACACCTCCCTCAGTAATCAAACTAATTATATTTTGACCAAACGTTTGCCATGAATGTCAAACCTTTTTTTGGTCATTTTGACAACCATGCCTCAGTAAAGCTGACTACATTTTGACAAAAATTACAATACGAGTTCCATAAATGACCACTCTTAGTCATTTTGACAACCATACCTCAGTAGTCAAACTGGCTACATTTTGACAAATCTAACAAAACGAGTGCCTCGATTTAAATGACCACTTTTAGTCATTCTGACGACATATTGCTGAGAGTAGATATTCTGGAAGGAATTTTAAAAGACGAAAATCCACCTACCTTGAACAGGCGCAGAATGTTAGCAACCATGATAGAGACAGGACTTGCCGCAGCCCCTATGACGCCTGCCACAGGCTTGGATGGGGTGTACAGAGGCTTCCTTCCATCTTGGCAATAGTAATCCGCTACATCTAAGGTGTTCATGTGAGCTTTGATGAAGTCCAGTGACTGCTCAAGAGCGTATGTGTCCCTCAAACAAGTGTCTAATATATGCACCCCTAGGGTTACGTTTGGTAATATGGTTTTATCAGAGTTGATCCTTTTTATAGCATACAACATGGCCTCCAATCTCTGTATGCCCTTGTCTTCCTTAATTGCCCCACATACCCTACCCCCTATACCCTTCTCATGCATGGGAAACAACCCCCCTAATATGATGTCCCCATCAAGACGCAGTTCCTTCCTCCTAGCTGGATGTCCAGCATCCGGTGGCTCAGCTTTCATCAAAGTCAGTAAAAGAGCGCTGTACGCAACGTATGCCCAACCATCCATGACGATTAAAGTCACTATCAACTCAAACCAACCATGACAAAGTACTCCTTAAATGCCCAACTATTGTTTTCAGAGATATCGGTGTTCGTAAATCCATCATTGAACAATTACAATTCCCTTGAAACGACGATTTCAAATCCTCAACTGATGTTTATAAGTCACATGAACACTCCAATTAATGTCATGTTGTCATAATCCAGAAGTTGCGTGCACAATGTTTTATGTATTCCATATATTGAAAAATGATGTCCATGCCATGCAGAACAAAAATTCTCTTCTAAAGGAGTTTTTCTGAGTTGGAAAAACAATATATCAACAACTCGGTGAAAACTCCAAAAGTTTGCAACACACACCTGTAGCTTCAACTATGTAGTTTATCACACTACTCCACAGCTGTTCGTGGAACATGGCAGCTAATGCCACTCTGCCAGTTTGCTAAAGCTTCCCTGTGATTCTACGAAGCATCATTAACGCTGGTCCCTGGCTCATCTCACACCAATGCGATGCCATCGACTGGTGAATAGTCACTGATGCCAGTGTCCCTTGCACGCAGCGCCCCTAGCGTCAAAGGTGGAATTAATGCGCTCTTCGGAATAACAGCATTGATTGGCTGGTAGGGGCTAGGTGCTCCACCTTACAGGCTAATGGTAAAATAAGCCTAGAATCCCTGTATGTTATGTAATGGGGTTAAAAAAATCGTATGTAGGGTAAAACTAAGGAATAACAGTGCAAGTCCAGTCTGTAATGCAGATAAAGGCTCTGTCCATTTCCACCTTATGACAGGTTTTTTTTTGTAATGCATGCTTTTAAAACAGTTTTAGGATTCTGTTTATGACATTATCTAATTGATACTGTCTGCTTGTCTTTTAAAACAGTCCAAAATCCCTTTTTTGTCAGTTTTACTTTTCTATTTTAAAATATTTGTTTCACTCAGACTCAGACTTCCATTTATTTGGCAAAAAACAAGTATAATAATATTTTTTTTTTAATCACAGGCTAAGGTTCGTTGGTACAGAAAATGTTTTTAGTACAATAGCTGAGACTTAGTTTAAGAAAATTTAGGTATATTTACAACATTTAAGCAACCTTACTTGTAATTGTTCAATGATGGATTTTGGTATATTATGGTTAAAATATCAATTTTGACAAATTTTAACTGATAACAAATAAAAGTTTGAAAGTTCATATATATTAAATTTGACAGATGTAGCAGTAAGATACATACAGAGTCGTAAGGTTGCTTAAATGTTGTAAATATAACAGGATACCTGTATGATATGCTATTTCTGGTGAACTCGTGGCTCACAACAGGAATTCTCAGCTGAATATGGAAGCATTATATATCATAACCTTACAGTACGTAATTCATACAAAAATGTTGAAGCCCGAATACTGGAAATATTGGCAAATGGTTGATTTTCGTTTCCACATTCTTTGAAAATCAAATATGTTTTGCTAATAATGTGACACTAGCTTATTATTATTTGATGTTCAATGTGTGTTTTGTAGTAAGATGTTTTTTTTTTTTGGTCATTTTTTCATCATTATCTGGTGCACCTCGCCATTAAGACCATCCTCGGTACATCAACGTATATATTTTACTGGACTTAATGGCAAGGGTAGTCTCAATACAGAGGTTAATAGAATGGTAAGAATTCACTTGGTCCAAAAATGGGTAGTCTAACTCTATGCTGAGGTGGTCTTGGAAGTGAGGTGGTCTTAATGCATGGTTCAGCTGTATTGTAAAACATGTTTTATGAAAGTAACCTTTTATGTTCACCTTGTTGTTGTTGTCTTTGTTGTTGTTGTTGTTGTGGTTGTTGTTGTTGTTGTTGTGGTTGTTGTTGTGGTTGAAGTTGTTGTCGTTGTTGTTGTTGTTGAGTCTGACGTTTAGGTGTTGAATTTTTCACCCAAGGTAACATAATTTTTAGCAATACCAAAATACCAATACGTAATAATTTCAGAAAAACATCACAAAAAAATTTCCAAACTTGCAATGCTAGCATGTTTACTGATCAAGTTACCTACAGAGAAACTTGTTCCTATGCCTGTCCTATGCTGCTTACCTACTCTGATGACCTAGCCTCAGTTTAGCAGCACAGAGCCAAATATAGGAGCAGGCTGGAACTGAGCAACATTGTGTTGGACAACCTGATGAAACTTATCTAGCATCCTCCATCCTCCCCAGGGACTTTCTAACTGGGGAATTATCTATGGGCATCATAGAATCGCCCAGGTCACTCCAACCACGATGCATTGTGACATGCTCAGCTGAGAGAGTCAGATGGGAGAGGGGTTTAACAGTCTGGATGGGGAATTGGGACAAAGGGGAAGGTAGAAAAGTGGGAAAGAGGAAGATACATTGATTTTAGTTTTAAGTTGAATTCGTGGGCTGCTCCTTCTTGACGGTTTATGTCTATAGCTAGCCTTGTGAAATATCTGACACCGTATGATCTACAATCAAACAATCAGTAAATTATAAATCTATCTATCTATCTATCTATTTATCTATCTATCTATCTATCTATCTATCTATCTATCTCTCCCTCTCCCTCTCTCTCTCTCTCTCTCTCTCTCTCTCTCTCTCTCTCTATCTATTTATCTATCTGTCTATCTATCTCTCTATCTCTCTCTCTATCTATCTCTCCATCTATCTATCTTTCTACAGATAGTGCAAGACACAGAAACACACTATACACCATATTTAAAATTCACATTTCGAGAAGTCCATTAGGACAGAGTCACAAAGATACAAACAGAGAAGCGAATACAGTACTTTCAAGAGGACTAAAATTAGACCAACGCAGAGTGCAGGGAGTTAGAACACACTTATCCAGGATCACAGCCATAGAAGATGACCATTTGTAATCAATGCACCACCCAAGTTATCATTTGTGGATCATGCAAGTCATTAAATACCCTTAAACTGTCCATTAGTTGTGTTTAGAACGGTCCCATCCCTTCGTTTAGATTCAAGAGCTCTGGAAGAGCCTTTTCGTGGTGGATGATTTGGTCAATTCGATTTTAAGAGAGCCCTTTTCAAGTCGTTCTTGTGCACATTACTGCAAACCTCAGATGACACTTTAAGCAGCAGCCAAATCCTCACACCACCGACAAATGATCTTTGATTAACATGAGTCCTGTTTCCAAGATCTGTGGATGGCATGAGTGAAAGGAAAAGGACTTCGAGATTTGATCAATTAGAACCCATTGCATGCAGCATTCTTCGCTACACTCCAAATCAATGAAGGAGTTTCTAATTATCCTTGGGATGACACACTTTCTCTTTCTCATTAGATCCAATTAGTCTTCAAATGTTTCAATTTAGGTAGCAAAATCTGATTTGTCTAGACTGACATGTAGAAGTATACAAAAGTCAAATTTCATTCAGACCACTTACAACAAATTAATTTGCTAATTGCTTCTACTTCCCCAGGTAAGGGCAGTAGAAAACATTTGCCAAGTGTAATTCATTGCATGGTCATTGTATAAAAAATTTCAAAATAACGTCCTAGGTTTTACTTACTAAGACCAGTAATTTGGCGCGAATATAAATGACAAAATATATTTAAAATAAAAGCTTATTGAAACATACATTCTCATACTAACATTTAAATAAATAATATTTTCATACTTATTAAACATAATTTCCATACTTACTAGTAAAATGACAACTTTAAGTAAACTGACTTGTAACAGATTAAGCTAACTAATACTTAAAAACATTGCATAAAAATAATCCAAATTGTTTTATGTATTAGCAGCGCTATGTTGATTTTTTAACAGAAAAACATAGAAGGACGACTCGGAGGAAAATAATGAACAAGGATACATTGCCTTCTCACTGTTGCACATACTTAGTTGCTACGAAAAATAAAAAGGAAAAAAAATAAAAATAAGACTTGTAGAGAAGCCAAATTACCAAGATCCCCTGGTATCATTTTGAAAGCCACCCAAATAATTGTTTCATCAAGCTTATTCTTGTTCTGCTTTCCTATATCTTACTATATGGCCAAAAGATTAATTCCAAGGAACTAGCAGATATGCAGTATGAATAAAATATATGTAGGGCAGTGTTGTAACGGCTGACCAATGGTCCTTTGACATTTGTTTAGAGGTCACAGGAAAATTTGCAACGACGGTAGCAGGAAGAGATAGGAAAATGAAGTTACTAATTGCATTGGATACATTCACTGCAACATCATCAAAATATTGGTTGAAACATATCATTGAAGTGAGCACAGGAAAAAAAATAATCTTCATTAGACAACTCCTGTTTGGCAAACTTTAGTACACTACATGGCCAAATGTGCACCGTGCATTTTCCATGCGTTAGGATAAATGCAAGGAAAACTATGGTTTTCACCTCATTATAATTAGGCAAAAACCACACGTTTTCCATGCGTTTATCCTTCACATAGAAAACGCGTGTGGCAAATTTGGCCATGTACCCACTAAAAATATTATACATATTTATCTCATTCGCTCTTCTTTTTTTAGGGTGCTTAACAGAGTAATTTCCAAAACAAGGAAGGAAATTGTCTTCCTTCAAATGTATCCTTTTTTTGCATGTACATTGAATATCTCAATGTACATAATGCAGCTACCCCATAGAAACGTGTGTCAAGTCAATTATGATGTCATCCAAATGGAGATCATTTTTGCCATGTTTTATGCAGACACAAGCAAATTTCTCCCAGTCCATAAGATATGCATGGCAGGCCTGTCTATGTAAAACAATGGCTTGAATACATTAGCCTGATTCTTATTGCAACTGATATGAGTTAATTATGAGGCTTTGAAGCATCTTACATAAAACAATATGTAATTATCAACAACTTTCGTGTCACTTACGCCATCTATTGATAAAGCAACGAACCATTCAAGACTTACTTCCGGTGAAATGACGTTGGCCCTCATTGATCATAAGTCTGTTGTCTAGTCACTATTGTTATGGCTTGAACATACTTTGATTACAGTCAGTTTTCGCTTTCAAAGAGTCCTTCAAAAGATGTAAACATTTTGTCAGATCCAGAGTAACGGCAAAAACTGTAAGAGATTGATGTGTTTAATTAGAAGACAGTTATGTTAATTGTATCTTATTTAAGTCCCCTTTTTCGTACTGGCTTTAATGAGGCAGCTATATTATAAAATCCCCACCCATAGGCTAAAAGTGTAGCATGGTGTGGACTCTAAGCCTTATCATGTCATCATTACGACTTCCTGTGGCAACTAGCAATATTGATGCAATGCAATACAGATCCATATTGACATAAAAGAAAAATGTAGACTGTTAAATTGGACATAGTGAAAAATAAGGCCTTCTGGAGAGAAAGAGAATGCTCAATTGACATCAGATCTAGTCCACATTGTGACTTTGCAGCTTCAGGAAAAAAAGGCAGTGAATTTGGTAGTCATATTATGCTCATTACCAATCTGCTGCCTTCATCTTGTCATGAAATTACTAGGTCAAAGGTCACGTCACGAGGTCACCGTCCCCCAAGCCTTTTGTCCTCAACTTCTCAATTGCACGCCATCTGTGTGTAGTTCTCTTGTTGTAAGCTAGAGGGCTCTGTGTGCCTCTGCAAAATACTATGTATGGTTTGACTGAAATAAAAGGAAAAGTAAAGGTTGCAGATTATTTTTACTTTTTTTACCCATATTGCATTCGTTCTTACAGACTTACTTACTTACTTACTTCCTTACTTAATTACTTACTTACTTACTCACTTACTTACTTTACTTACTTACTTACTTACTTACTTACTTACTTACTTATCATTCATGTGGTTGCCATAGTGTTTTATAATCTAACTCAATTTATGTTTACTTTATTACAAATTTTCAAATCCAGCATGTAGATTTTTCAATGGAACTCTTACAATTCCTGAATATAATTTATCTCATCAGAAATTTACCTAATGTTCAAATGCCCCCTATAACATACACTGTATATGTAGAACAGAGTTATGTCAGTTTGGCGCCAAGACCTATCATGGTCGTTAATGCGCGGATGTATCTTGTCTATCGGTCGCCAGGGGGCTTCACGAAAAACCCTGATTGGCCCCAATCACCAACAACCTGCTTCCCATAAGCCTAGTGGGCTGCCAACTTATGTCTGTGCATTATCTGATGCTGGAGAGGATCTATGCACACAGCTATTGGACCAGCTGATGTGCATGTACTGATTCTGATAGTATTGGCATTAGGTACACAGAGATGGGGGTATGCTTCCATGATAGTGCCAGAATATTTTTGGAATATCAATAGAAACAACAATTAACAAGGCATAGGGGTAACATTTGGCCAAGGCTGGTTTATTTTATCAAATAAATGACGAAAATGTGAAAAAAGATAAAAAAACGAACACAATGAGACACCATAATTAAAGCCATCAAGGAATAAAATTGGCTTTGATATGAAGGTAGTCTGAATTATGGTTAACACAGCATCATGGTCTTACTATCGAGGTGATCTTAATATTAAGTTGTCCTAATTGTGGGGTTTCTTTGTGCTGAATGTGTGTTGGTATTGCATCAGGCACACAAAGGGTAAGATGACACTGCACCGAAAACAATAGGAACAGTGGTTCACAAAGCCTAGGCATATACAAACAGGTTACCTAACCCCTCCTATATGGTAGAATTTCTAGAAGGGAGCGAAAAAAGGTTAGAATATGGTCAATGGTTGTAACAGCACACATTTATTGCTTTGCATAAATAGCTTGGGTGTCCATATTGGAGATTCTACTGTACAGTGACATTTGTGAACTGTCATAAATAAAAACATACCTGTCTGTGGCTTCCTCTAACACATCAAACTGATTTACCTTGGAAGGCCCAATTAGCCCAGTTGCGGTAAACAAAACAGAGCATAGGAAAGCCCCTGAGAACATTTTGCTCTTATTGCAACAAAACATGTCATTGGTCACGAGATTGTACTTATAAAAAATAGTGTATTTTTTTGGGATGTGTAGAGAGGTATGAACACATGCTTAATAACTGAACTAAATTTCGCATGTTAATATTGGACATTCCTCATAACATACAAAGACCATATTAAATACCAATGCATATTTTTTGTGCAGTCCTTTTCTTTGACAAACTCGCATATTTCTAATGATAATACTGATCTAGGCAGCCAAAGTCAGTGCCTCTTTATGAGGCTGATAGGGTAGGTAGGTTTACTGACACTTGATTTTGCATTTAATAATTTGAACAGTGGAATGGAATTTGCTGTGGCCATTAATAATATAAAACATATATAATGGAGGTTTGGTCAGAACTACCGTAGCCATTATGTTTTGTTGCCGTTCTGACCCTACTACCAAAAATGTAACACAGAAAGATGTAGAAATGATGGTATAACCACAAAACCCTTATTTGGACTGACAAAATACTATATCTGCCCATAAAATTACATTTATCATGCAGCTGGTAGTATGAAGGTCTCTCAAGAACAGACAAAGGTTGCCATTTGAGATTTTTAAAAAGCAGACAACACGTGGCCAAAACAATGAAAACTCGGTTGAGGATATTTGAAGTGGCCATTTCACCTTCCAAATTTTACAGTGAAACATATCAATTTTTTTACTGTATTGTAATTCCCATTGCCATGTTCATAGACAAAGTCAACAGGCTACCCATGTTAAAAGGAACTGCAGAATTGCCTCCCCAAACAAATGACCACCTCATTACTGCCCCAACAATCTACTCTTCAATAGCAGCATGTGCTTTCTAAGGCAACTGCCTAAACATTGCATCTCCCATGGAGAGCACGCACCTATTGTCATAATTCTAATATTTCTGCATGTTTGCAGAGAAGAAAGGACAAACCATCTGTGGTTCATCAACAAATATAATGCAATCATTGGAGAGTAGTCATATATTTACTCAGACCACGACTCATAAATGAAAAATGCCATCTTTTCTTCATAAGAAATATTCCAGGAAAGAAAATTGCTGTAATATATTCAGTAGATTTTTGTCCATTACCAATTACTTTTCAACGTCTTATCCACTAAATCAAACGAAAAAACATCCTCATTGCAGGAACACAATATGGAATACCACTAATGGCAGGGAAAGATATAACTGCATCACTTGCTTGACACAAGTATACCAACCAAAATCTTCAGCAACGTGTAAACCACCTATATGAAACTATCAGTAAAAAATCTTTTTTTCAACATCCACATTACTGCCAGACATTTGATAATACTCATTGAAAAGATGAAACCTTAGAACATTGCATGAAATGCCTATTACATTAGGTGATGAAGTGATCGAATGGAAGACAGATTAGTCTGCCTTGAGCTGGATCAGGATCTTGTGTCAAAAACTTTACAATTACTGTGTCACCTTTCAGTATTGACTACACATTTAGTGTCTTGAAAACCAAAACAAAATTAGTGGGAAGTGTCACCTCAGCAGAAAGTTTGACCGGAATTGTGTTCCATTCACAATACAGGACCACAAACACTCAAAAGCCATGTATACAAATGTACATTGTCTGAAAGGCTGGTGTCAAATACCATGGAGAAAACTTGTAGGAAAACTGGTACCTGCTAGAAATCAAACTCCTCTAGTGTCTAGATATATTTTGATTTCAACACAAACTGCAACAAAGCATCATTATAACAATGAAACGAACCCAACGGAAGCATCTCGTCTTCATCATGTGGAAAAAATTGTTCAGATGAATAGGTAGAGAAAACAAAAGGTTTCTTTTGTGTATGTTATTTATCTAGGGACTACCTCGTTAATCCTGTTTGCCAGTCATGTCAGGCCCCCCAAACGACCCCCGGGACATTGCTGATGACAGACCACTCCGGGGGGAGCGTTCTTATGCCCCTGGATTTAATAAATGTCATATTCAATGGCTGCCCATGAAAGGCAAGACTGAGAGACATTGGGGGCCACACAGAACCATCTGACATTTCATTAAATAAACGAAAAACAAATTTCCCTTTTGATCTGTACACAGGTGGGATCACCAGAACTGTCAAACAAATGAAATGTTAAAAAATTGCAAATCCACTGTTAAAATAAGTTGTCTTCGTTTATATTTACAAAGTGGTCTTAAATTGGCTTAATACCACCTCTGTAATATACATTTGGTGCATCTGACAAAATTCTTTAAACTAACCTCTAAGGCCACTTAACTATAATGTCTACTTTACCTAGTAGTCCAGTAGAATCATAGGTGAATGGTAACATGGAGTATGGCAGCTATTTTTTGGTTGATATTGGGTAATTTGATGGTGCAGATTCCAAATCTGACGGGTGCCAGTTTGGCATCCTTGAGCATTTTTAGATATTCACAAAAACAGTTGCCATGGTAACAAAAAATTGCATTTTCACTTTTCAACAGAAAATGTGAATTAGCAAGATTGCTTCAATCCAAAGCTACAACTAATGTTATAAAATCAATAGCCAGAGATATAGGCCCGAGAACTCTTCATGAGCTACATCCAAGCTTGATGTCGGTTGCTCAAGACGTTAAATTGGAGGTGCCTTGAACTTGGTGTCTAATGTCTATGCTGATGCAAGTAGAAAAACCCGGCCACAAGTAAAAGACCCCGGCCACAAAGGGGGTAAATGTGTAACACAGTGTGGACTCCATGCCTCATCATCTCTTCATCTCTGCCTGTGGCAGCTGGTCATGTAAGCTGACTAGGCTTCAGACCCAGTAGCATTGAGACATACAAACTGACATAGAACAAAGGATTGCCTATAAAATAGAGTGCCACATTGTCAATTGCACATTCAGCCTCTAAAATGACCTTTGAAGACATGTGGAACCACAATACAGCCATACAGTATTCGTAATATACTGTAGAAAGAGAATAGTTGCATTATTGTGGTCCGCCACAAGAGATGAGGCCCCATGAGGAGGTCTTTGATTATGGCATCTTTGAGTTACAGGAGTCACTGACAGGCTAAGCGTTGTATGTGGTTGTCTGTGAGCCTTGGCTGATTGCTACCCAATAAAAGAAGTTTTAGGTAATATGCATTTCTGGTGAGCAATGATAAGTTTTGTATATTGGTCGGTTGGTACACCAGCTGGCTTCTCTAAAGGTCCCGGATTCGATTACCGGCCAGGGCGCTCTTAGTTCATAAGCTATCTCAGCTGGATGTCGATCACATGAGAAATTACTGCTGGCTCCTTGTGTACCTGTGGGATAAATGTGTGACATGTTGTTGACTTAAAGCCGTATCATCTCATCATTGTATCTGCCTCTGACAGCTGGTCATACAGCACTGATACATTGACGCAAACCAGCCATTTAAGATAAAATTATTGTTTCTGTGTGATTTCAGGCATCAGTTTCAAGCATCATCAAAAGCTTGAATGACTGGCCATGCAACGAAAGGACCTTCGAACGATCAAATACGGTATCATTCATATTGATTCCATCTTGATTAGTCTGGTAACATGACTGTATCTGGTGAATAGTCTCTCCTCATTTTCTCCCTGTGCTTTCCTGTCTCCTCTCTCCCCACACACAGTAAGAGCAATGCATCATTCTGATGGCCAGGCAGGACCTGGAGTGAGGTCGGAGCCCAGGGCAAAGTGAACCTCATAAGCCACCGAGACCCCATACATCACCTTAATATGAACAGTGACCGCTGCATGACCCATTGTCACAGGCCCCGTCACAACCTGTGTCACTAGCATCGTCACAGTTATTGTCATGCAGCCATTGTCACAGGCACGATCAACGTAATTGACAACCATTGTCGCCAGCCATCATCACAGTAATTGTCGCAAATTAACAACTATTGCCACAGCCATTGGGCATCATCACAGTTATTGTCTAAACCATTGTCATTTTGTCACAACATGGCCACAACCACTGTTACATCTATTTTCACAACCATTGTCATGGGCATTTTCTGAGTTATTTCAAAGCCATTGTCACAGCATAGTCACAGTAATTGACAGACTTTGTGACGGCCATTGTTACAGCCATTGTCACAGCCATTGTCACAGCCATTGTCACAAGCCTCATCACAATTATTGTCACAACAATTGCCACTTTTAACGTCGCCATCCTTGTTTCACATTGCTACAGTAACTGTTATTGTCACAGCCATCATCACATTGATACAGCCCAATGTCACAAGCATCATGTTCACGATTTTATAGTTCTCACTGAAGGTTTCAGATGGAAAGTCTCATAACAAGATTATCAAGGTACAACATAAACTGGTAGCTAGTGGTAGGATGTAGTCAGGTTCATCAGACATCCGGTGAAATGTTGAGTTCATTGATGACCATGATGAGTTGATGACAAATGCAAGTCTAGCTGGCAACAATAAACTATCGGGAAGATTTTAATAGCCTACCCATGCTCTTTTAAAGTGTTAAAATTGTCAGTAACTCCATAAAGCCCACACACTGAATATTGGCAACAGGTGGCAGCATGACTCTACTGCTCTGGTGCCCTCTTGAGGAAATGCATGAAGATAAATTACTGCTAACAGAAGCTAACAGACAATGACTTTAAGTAAGACTGAAAAATCCCTGCAGAATATATATTAAGTACAGCACTAATCAGTTGGGCTGTCAAATGTCCATAACCAAATTCATGTAGTTTCCACAGCCTCTTAGAACTATTTTACTTGTATGCCTCATGGTACATGACAAGCATCAATTGACCACCCAATATAGATGTAATGATGAGATGACGAGTTATATATAGCAAACCTTGTAGAACATAGACATTTGCTTAGCCCAACACCTGTCCTCAAAAGTAGGTCAAGGTGACCCATCTTCGAACTCATCCAAGGTCAACCCAAAATAATGAACCCTGTTGGTTGCATGACCAATACATCTCAAGTTATTGCTTCTACAAAGAGTGATGGACAGACAGACGGACAGACAGCTAGACAGACGCATGGGTGATTGCAATACCCTTAAGCCATTAGTACTGTAATGGCCGAGGGTAAAAAGGGCTCATGCAACCAACTTCCAGCTGTAGACTCAGTACCAGAACTGTAGGAATTATATTATAAGAGATATATGCTAAAAAATGAATGACATTTAATTGTGCTAAATCTGAACCTATTACATTAAGCAATTAATTTCTATTGCACATGTAACAAAGCAGTCCTTGCTGATGCAAAATCATCACATACAATTTTTTTTTTATTGAAAACCACATGCTGGCTGGTGAAGTATTTTCAAGTTTCTGATATACTACATATTTATGCCATTATGTTTCAAATGAACAAAGCACCAGATAATAAATATAATTTTAATGTATTTTATACAAACAATTCATATCAGGAGTCTGGGATTATCATTATAATGAATTTAGTCATCAGAATGACAATATATATTAGCACAATAAACTTTGCATGGTCCTTTCTACAAACAGATAACTAGATAGGTAATCCAATTTCAGTCACATAGTGCAAATGGAAACACCCAACAAAAAAAGGATCAATTGGGATCAAAATTTTTGTAAAAAAACATATCACAACTTAGAAAATACAGCTTTTTCTTTAGTTATTGCAGACATCCCTGCTTTCATGACATCTTCACTCTGCAGCATGGCTTGGTTCCAAGTCAACTGAAAAGATAAGATTGTTACATTATTGGATAGTTTGTTCAAAATCACTGTGACAATTAAAATCAATGAGCACCGAAATAACAGGCAGCATTTATTAGATTTTGATTTGTCCTAATTCTTAACCTTAACCAAAATGATTTGAAAATGTTCTAATTCTTAACCTTTATAAATATAGTGGCTATGTATTCTATTCAAGATTGTTCTAAATATTAACCTTTCAACCCAAAACAAAGTCACCACTTTTCTAATTGACACAATAACTGTCAATAACACACACAACAATGCACAATGCAGGTTCTTTTGAGTATGCCTACATATTGACTGATCTTTCTAAATTCTAATTCAAAGGTTTTTCCTGTGCTTATTTCACCATGTCATATTTACATATATAATAGTAACATTATGTGAACATTAAAGGTCCAACACATGCATAATGCTAATCAGTATGTACTAAACCATAATAATGCCAATAAATACACTGCCATGATGCCATCCCCTCTCTTTCTTATTTAAAGGCGACAAAATTATCTGCCAAGAATTTATGACTGGGTCACTTACCACATAGTTAAGGCCATCTTCAACAGAATGATCTCTGGCATAGAGCAAATTCACTTTTGAGCCTTGGACGGCAATTGGAGTTTTACTGGCAATTGTTGAAGCTGTTTCCAGTGCGCCTTCTAACAACGCACTGTGGTCAGCAAATACTCCACTGCAATGCAACAAAAACAATTATATTATTTACTCCTCAATCATTCTGTATTATTTACCTTTTAATCAATCTGTAGGAAATAAACATCTATAACACTTTTTTACCAGGTGTCAAATTCTCTTAAAATAACACTATTTGGCGTCACAGTCATTACAGTTTTGTACTGTATCAAATTCTTATAAAATATATAAAACTCTATTTTGCATCACATTAAAGTTACATGAATTTATTAAGCATTATTGTTAAGAACAGCCTATTCAGTGCCTTCTGTCTCCCCAAGGTGTCATCTTGAGAGCGACACCCATGTCTTTCGGGTGTGTCCTCCCAATGTTTAGTGTGCACCAGTTACATACATTTTTATAAGCCTGATGGACTTAGAAATAAATCATATTTTGACTCAGTAGTTCAAGAGAGCAACTTAGAACAAGCCTATGGAAAAGAAGTCACATACCATGCTCAAAATATCTATTAATTTTTACCTCACAAGCCCCTGCGCCTTGGCCTCATCTGCTTCCATCTTCCTGGCGGTGAATGACAATTCCCTCACTAAACTCTCATTTCCAATAACTTTGGGTAATCGTTGCAATGTGCCAATGTCTGCTGCCAGTCCAACATCCACTTCCTGAAAAATTTAACACAAACTGAATAAATCCCACACCAAAAAAGATGAACATTGTTTGCAAGACCACAGAGGACCACAGGTGCAATTTATGACATAGATTTTGCTAATACATACCTTGATTTGAAAATATGCATCTTGAGAGCAGAATCTTATATCACAGGCTGTTGACAAATCGATTCCTCCACCAACACAGCCATTGTGAATTGCTGCGATAACTGGCTTTAGGCACTACAAATAAGTCAAAAAATTTTACTTATATATATGCTGAATATAATAAAGCAAATTAACACGGCAGCAGCCATACTTCATCTGTATGCCTACCTTTTCAGGAGCACTCATTGCTTCCTGCATTGGACGCACTAGTTTCCTGATGGCAAATGCTTTTCGTCCTGGATCTTCTATATCAGTCTGAGCCAAACTAGCTAAGTCCATCAAATCAATGCCTAAAATACAAATTATTTTCACTATATTTATAAAATACTGGAATTTTAACAAAATCATCCAACTAATTAACTGTAAATTATATCTACCAGAGCAGAACATTTTGCCGGCACCAGACAAAACCACTGCACGACAGTCTCCATCTGTTGAAATCCTTGTGAAGCACTCGAGTAATTCACTGCACAATGAATAAAACTGATAGAAATAATAATTTATGAGAGAAATTGTATGTGATATCAGATAATCTAATTCCAAAATCAAATTTTGTTTAAAATGGTAACAAGAGGAGCACAATCGGCTTGAAATAGAATGGACTTTTATATCAGAACTCAGAATTTCTTAATTTGAAGACAAGTCTATGACAATTGGAATTCGCTGTCAAGGGCTCCCCCGTGATGATATTTACATCAATATCGCAACTTGACCAAACTGATCTTTGCAATTATTATCATTTGGCATTTCAGTGGTCTGTACAATAGTATAAAACCCAACGTTCGGCATTGTCAGATAAGATCAAGCACACATGTCATATGTATACAACCTCAGAATATACTCGCCTAAACGTTTTGAGACTCAATGCATTTCTCTTCTCCGGTCTGTTTAGTTCCACATGAAACACAAATTCTTTGGGTTGCGTAACTTTCAAGCACTCAAAGTTGTAATTTGGAACCGAAGACATACTTCTTGAACAGAGGGACAGCAACCCTGAAATCAACATAGAAACCATTATTAGTGGCATCACTGAAAAATTAAGCAATATCTAATGCTCAATTTGACACTCCAATCTACACGTCTTGCCAAGATACGTGTTCATCATACAGCTTCATTTACCTGATCCTTTAAACACACGAAGCCCGGTGACTGTGACTTTTGAAAGCATCTCTTTGCACTTCGATCCCCTTTCCCTGTGTTGACAAGTCAAGACTGTAATAGCCTGACCTACTTTTAAGTATTAGACCCATTTTCCAGCTCGCTGATTGGTCACAACTCTCGACTAATCAGGAAAGAGTTGCGTTCTCCCTCTAGCGGATTGTACGTAAACTAGCGTCAATCAACAAACATGGGGTTCTTGTCATGGAAGTGGCTGCTTGCTGGTGCAGGAATAACTGTGCTTGTTGTCAAGTTTAGATTAGGTGGCAAGAGATATCATGGTAAAGAACAACTAGAGGGGAAGACTGTTGTCGTAACAGGAGCAAACACCGGTATAGGATTATGTACTGCCCTAGAACTGGCCAAGAGAAAGGCACGTGTCATTTTGGCATGCAGGGATCCCCAGAAAGCAGAAAAGGCAGTTGCTGAAATCAAGAAAGCTGTCAAGGCAGCCAATGTCCTCTACATGAATTTGGACTTGGCGTCTTTTGCCTCTATTAGGAACTTTGCGTTTGAGATCCTGAAGAATGAGAAGCAGATTGATGTTTTGGTCAACAATGCTGGAGTCTTCCAATGCCCATTCAGTCACACAGAGGATGGGTTGGAAATGCAGATGGGTGTGAATCATCTTGGACATTTTCTCCTCACCAACCTCCTCTTGGATAAACTCAAGGGGTCTGTGCCGAGTCGTGTCGTTGTCGTATCTTCAGGCCTCGCCAAACTTGGACGCATTGACTTTGAGAATCTCAACTCAGAAAAGGAGTATGATAAAAGGAAAGCGTACTCCAACAGCAAGTTGGCCAATGATCTGTTCGCCAGGGAGTTAGCGAGAAGGACTAAAGGATCAGGAATCTCGGTCTATTGTCTTCATCCTGGGATGGCACGCACAGAACTTGGCCGCCATATCCCTATTCCGAAAATTGTGAAACTGATTGTATACCCCATCTATTGGCTATTAGTGAAGAGCGCATGGCAAGCTTGTCAGACTGTGTTGTATTGTGTCCTCAATGAAGATTTAGAAGGACAGTCGGGAGACTACTACGGGAACTGTGCAAAAGAAGATTGGCCAGAAGTTGCCTTAGATGATGATGTTGCCAAAAAGCTATGGGACATCAGTGAAAAAATTACTCCACTCAAATTTGGAGTCTGAACTTATAATTTTTTTTTATTTTTGGTGACATATTATGATGCTTATAATACTTTATGCATTTTGACAATCTGTATATATTTATGCATTTAATTGCAAGCTATTATTTTCAATCAACTAATAATGTTGCAATGAAAGTTGTCCATGAGTAACTTTAAATAGGTGTCTGAGCGTATTTATATACAAGCTCGATCTGCATATTTTTATTATTTTATGATTTTGAATCACTATTTGCGTTTTCAGCACTGGATATTCCATTTTATTTCTAGTTGCTTAAATCTTGTTAATGCTAGCAAAGAAAATACAAATCTGAAAAATATATGCTGTCCTGTTACATTGTATTAATATAACGTCAATGTTGATGAACTAAGCTGAATTGGCTATGGGACTATTATTCACATCAACAATTGTACAAATGTATTATCAACCTTAAATATAGGATATCAGGATATCGAAATGAGATATGACAGTAAACATATATATCCTGATAAACTGCAAAGCTTCCAAAGGAGGGATTGAACATTACTAGACGGTGGCGTCCTCTGGGGATATTTGACACTATGTTGAAACGGCTTGCTGAAAGTGCCGTGTTAGTATTTTGTGCCGGCGGGAACTTCACAAAACATTCGGGCCATTCATGGAATAAGCTGTTCATTTGTGAAATTATGGCTGATACGACCGAACTACTACATGGTATATGTGCTAATTTGTGCAGATTTGTGTCACTGTGTGTGTAGAATCTTTTAGTTTATCTAACATCCTGTCTCATTGCTGTGACAGCCTGAATACAGCAGTGTTCAGTGTCAGCAGTACCCACCTCTTGTGAAAATGACTAGTCTTGAGTGAAGGGCATGTGGAAGGGCTAAAGGCATACTGCTGAATAGTGGAAGGAATTATGCCCCCCCCCCCCCTCCAACCACGTACCCCTCGCTACTCTTTGAAAAATTCAAAATTACTCGACACTTGAAGGTTGCTGCACTGTGCTAATCTTGTTAAAATGTTATAAGTATCTGCAGTACACTATTGGGTATTAGGTACTGGTATCTGGGGTGCTCGATATTGCATGTTGCTGCTTTAACCAGGGTTGGACAGTAAAAACTGTATTTACCAATGGCCTTCTACAACTACTTTTGGCTGATTTCAGAGCTTATTGGAGCCGTCAATTCTTTGCGGCATGAGGTTCAGCGAATGAATAAGAATATGGCTGCCCTTCATGAGGAGCATCAGAATGTTATAGAGTCCTGCAAAATGTGGGTATGTTGTCTGGAAAATTTTTTGTGATATTGGTGCGAACTCCTCAGAAAGCAGTCATCTCAATGTTTACTTATGAAGTGTTCAAGTGTTTGGGATTAGATTTAACCTGTACTTTTCACACAATGCAACAAAGTATTGTATTGTTTAAAAGTATGTAATATGAATGTATTGCCCGTTTTTTCAGGGTGAATGGATGGAGAAGGATGGTGCCTTAGTACAATTGAATTTGACGCAACCGACAACTGATGAATCTCAACCTCCACAGGAGAGAGGCTCAGGAGATGCTGCTCAAGGTGATGTTGCAATGGACGAAGATGAACCGCAGCAGCAGCAGCAGCAAGACTCATCTCAGCCCCCTCCAGAATAAATATTTTCGATAAATTTATCTTATTAATCATACTTTTTATGGTGCTGCTTGACTTTGTCTAAGCGTTGTCAGAATTTCATGGAGTGAAAATTAATGTGACATATTTTGTACCCTATCTGAGCCTGTAGCAACGTTACATTGAGTTTTGTACATATACAATGTTCAGAAATGTATACTTGTACAGTGAAATTGTATGCAATATTCTGAATGTATTAATGACTTCCTGTTGCCTTAAGATTTTTTAAAAGGTTGTGTTTGAGGGCTTGTTCAATTTTGTGATTGCTCTTGAGAATTTGCCAAAATTGTCTTCGTACTGTATTGGTAATATGTGTTGCATGCTTTTGATTCGAAGAACAAGGTGTCTTTTGCTATTGTGATGAGTGAAATGGTGAAAATGAGTTGTTTTTATACTTTGTTAACTACGAGTGTCTGTTATAGTGCATGATACAAGGTGCAAGTCCATTAATCCTTCAACTAGCACAACTGTCAGATGGTGATGAAGCTTTTCTTGCTGTAGGAGTGTTAGCATGTAGTGGATGTAACAGTTTTAGTCGAGTCTTCCAAGAATCTTTTGTGATTTTTAAATAAATCAAATATAAAAAGAATGGTATTTGCTTCTTTGATGAACAATATTTAGAAGATTTAGTCCACTTAATCTGTGAATTTCATAAAGTTGAGTCATTGTGAAATCAGGGAAAACCTGGAAAAAGGTGTCTTTTTTAATCCATTGAGGAAAACACTTTTAAAAATCAGGGAAATGCTTAAGGAATCTGAATTTGAACTGATGTGTTTGGGGCACAAGTTTCTTACAATTAACATGGTGCGCATAAAAACCTGCACTAGCAGCTACTGCTACCTCTTCTGTTATTATCTCAATTGATAATCATCACATGCAGCTGCAGTCATACACACAAATGTAATTATAGTCCTAAATTATCTTTATTAATATATTTTCTTGTTTCCTCGTAAATTATTGATAATATGGATCTAAATATAGCACATGCACACTTATCATACCTTAGGGTAATTTTCGCCATGGCCTTTGCAATACATGTATTAAATTATGTCACTGATCATACAGATGTGTTACAGACACCTTTCTTGACCTTTGCCACCAAAAATAGGACAAATAGATTAATTTTTAATAAGAAGGTAGACCATTGACACCTTTGAGGTGGAAAGTTCCATTTTGGATTCTGATAAATTTTCTGTCTTATTAACTGGCCCATCTTCCTGAAAATCATGTGATTTTTTCCAGATTAGTTGTAGATTCAAAAAGTCCCTCTGGAATACCATTATATATTTCTGTTTTAATTGTATGACCTTGCTGGATCAAAACTGAAACCAACCTTCTTATCATCTAATACCATAATATACATATGCATGTATAGAAAACACTGAAGGAGGATTCTCTGCAAATATTATATTTTTGGTGGCTTCAGAGGTGTATTAACTAGGAAATCTCTAATTTGTAAACTTTTCTGCAACTAGAGACACCATGCAAGCAGACAGAAGTCTGACTTCTGTGACATGTGTCTGTCAGAACAAGCCTTGCAGCATGCACCCTTTCAATAATTCAGACACTGATATTGTCTGACATTACAACATCAAAAATATCACAATGACCAATTGCTTATACCCCTTACTAAATGTGGCAAAACTTTAAAAGCATTTAAGTAACCAAGAGCTATCCCGAAAGAGGAGAAGCCCAGTGCAAGTTTTTAGGCCGCACCCTGTAGCTGTGTTCGAATCAGTCACTTTTAATTGACCGCTTTCTGGTGAACAGATCATTTTATCAGGAGCAAGTCCAGGGAACCCTAAAATCATGGTAATATACGACTTTGGCTTAGTGCATTCAAATCCTGCTTTCTGCTTTATTTTTATTAGCCAAATCTGGTCCTTTTGTTAAATTTGAGGTCATTTCATGCACTGGTGGATATCAGTTTAGTTTTCTATTACTTGGAATATTCATCTGAACGTTTGGACGAGTGGTGATAAGTTTATATTCAAAATAACACAAAGCGACGAATAACAATATATCTAGCAATATTTCAAGACCTATTTTTGTTTGCCCAAAGTTGAAAAGCACTTCGCACCTGATGATAGCTTCTGTTGTCCAGACTGCTTGAATACAGTTTTATTTCCAATTTGAACTTTTAAAAATCTAGAGTTCAAGAAAGGCTTCCTAAAGTTTTGCAAGTTATAGGCCTCCTTGTGGCTAGGACTAACATAGCGTATCTTCCATATGGAGGAAAATGGCCCTTTAAACGGGTAAGTGTTTTATGATGCAGTCTCTTTGAAGCGGGTATACCACAGTCTCATCCTCAGCCCTGTACCAGGTCAGAATTAATTCACAGAATTCAGCATCTTCCTGATGTCCCAGGTTTTCAAATAATTTTGTACTTCAGGACTGAATGTCTTCCTTGTATATGCATTGCTAGGGTTATTTTCTAACACCCCATCCTGTCCTCTAAGCATTCCTGACATGAATGACCCCCTGGCAGTTAACACGTCATTGAAATGAAGTTGGGATATCTACTTACCAACATTTCTCATTCCTAATTCGAAAACCTTGCAGGCCATCTTTGCTGCGACAGTTTACCAGTAAATGGTACCCGTCCCAGCAGTTAGGTTCCAACTGACCCAGTCTTGAATTATGTTCTGGACAATATATATGTTTTTTTTGTTGTTGAGTAGATCCTTTGAAAGCAAATCAGTTACCATGTCTTTAAGTTTTTTTGTGGCTCCAGATACAAAGATTTGGCACCAGTGAGATAATGTCCCAATATTTTCTCTGCACCCAAATAACATTCACTTTATAATTTTTTTTGTTTCTGCGATATCAGTTTTACTGACCTCAGGCAAATTCAGCTAATGCGCGGGGTCTTCCTCCCAGTCATTATGTTGATCTTATTCTTCATCTGTGTAGTCCATGTATTTTCCAGCACAGGTACTGGAGCTTTCAAGTGGGTATATACAGTCGGGCACAAAAGTTTACAAAAACTCCTCATCATTTTGCCAAAGCATTCAGCAAAAAAATCGTCTCTAAAATAATGCTCATGGTGGTATCAAAATGTCTGATGCTAAGAACACCCCATTTGCTTAGGGTGTGTTTTTAAATTATGGATTATGTCTGATGCTAGCTAGGTACAGTCAATTTGCTTGACCTAATTTCAAGACTAAAACATATATTGACATCGCAGAAATTGTAAACATTAGAAATTACGTTGAGGAATATCCCCCAAAGCATGGCATAATGTCGCTTTCAAATAATCTACCATTAAGACCGATTTCAGTGTCGAGTTGAAAAATAAACTAAGAGACCAACAAAGAATTATTAATTCAATAGCACTTTATTAGTATACTGCTGATCGACTATAGTAGTATGAACACAACTTCAATAAACTACAATATTAGTAATATACATTTAATGGCTAATGATCTAATATAGCATTGGCTATAGCAATTTTAGACATCATTGGGTTTGTCATTAAATACAAATCACTCCGGAACACCTATATATATCTACTTTTTAATGTACAGCAAATATTGTGTGATAAAGGGTTGCTCGGTAATTAAATAGAAAAAGGTATAGAAGGATAGAAAAGGAAGAGAAAGAAATAGAAATAAGGTTAAAAATATATATAGATTTTGAAAATAACTTTACTGAGTTCCTGCCTAAAGATGTTTAGGTCTGGAGCTGCAGCAGCTGTTGCTGAAAGTGAACTCCAGGCAAGTGCTACCAAACGAAAGAAGTTGTGTTATACATTCAGTGGGGCGGATGGTACTTGTAATTTGTTGCTGTGATTTGTATAGAGGGAGGGAATGTCTATTATAAGGTATACCTCAATGGCAGATTTGTTTTGGTGTTCGTCTATTAAGCCATGAATGATTTTATACATTATTGTTAGTTGTGATCTTGCCCTAGCTTCTACTCTTCAAACTCTCCCATTGCAGCTCCTTCTTTGTATGGCTTCAATTTTCTTCAAGATTGTCTTTGACCTTGTATGGGTTCCAGATGGTGGTGCAATACTCAATGTTAGATCGTACTGGCAATCAACAAACTTCTCTCAATATTTAACTCATTATCTGTCTGCAGGAAGTGGACTTTATAATACTCTGGTAATTTTTGTTCAAAATATACCCAATACTGTATGTTATCTTTTTATTTCCGATGTTACATTTATTTAGTTGCTATCCATTAGAGATTCTCTTAATACTAATGTTCCTTTTTCGTGCTGGTGATTTTTCCTGCTCTTGGTCTTCTTTGTGGTCTGTCTGGATTTCTCTCCTCTTCTTCCTGTGCTTTGGCTTACCAGCTGTGTCAGCTGCCTCGTATCTGGGATCTTTCACTTGTTTCCATTACAGTCCTACTATGTGGAAAGAAGCATTTGTGTCCATGGCTGCATCTTCCTTGTGCATAGTATCTACATGGTACAGTTAGTTTCATTAAAAACGGCCTGTAAAATTGAACCTAGACAAAGCCGGCTAGACAACTTCTGCTATATGATACTACCTGTCACTAAACAGAACTGTCTGGCTACAGCTGGCTACTCAAAGCCAGATACACAACTACATATTTATGATTTATTAGATGTGTTTCTTACATTTGCCAAGATTTATATTTTTGCAGTAAGCCAACTATAAGCTAGGAGTAGACAGAAGCAGCTGGCTATAGCCAGTTATAGCTACAGCCAGGAATAGGATGCTACAGCTGTCTAGAGTCGACCATATTTTATGAAACTATAACTGTATATATACTTCTCGCTCCTTGTTCAGGCTTGCTGTTTTCTCTATTTTCTCCCTCATCTCTTGTATTTTCCTCACTTCTTTGACATTTGCTTTCCTTCCTTTTACATTGATGGGGCACGGATCCCCTTTCCCCGCTGCTGATACATCAATTCGGATTTTGTTTTCTTTTGTTTTGGTTTCTTTGTTGTAGATGATTTCTTTTCTCAGTGTAGCTTTTATGTCCCTTTCTGGTTTGTTTGTAGTAGCTGTACTCTCAGAGGCTTTTTAGTTGAAATTTCAGTGATGTCCCTTGGCAAAGAATAACAGATGCTGCCATGCTTGCAAAGAGATAGTGCCCAACAAAGAAGAACTTCAGAACTTTTATTCATCACCAGCATCATCATATCATCATATCATCATTATCATCATCAAGAGGAAACAAAATATGGAGAAAAGTTGCATGGTGATGGGTCCCAGCTTGACAATAAATTGTCGCTTTTAAGGACCCCTACTTAACAATAATCATTTCATTTGGAGGCCCTCCACTCCTCCATGTCACCCCAGACAGAACACAACCTTGGCATTTTGTAAATCATAGTACATTACATTACAGAGTAAAACAAGACAATTTGACACTTTATGATTATTTCCTCCCAAAAGAGGAAGAGTCACATTGGTGATGCAGACATTTTTGATCTCAGATGCAAGTGCTTTCACAGATGGTGGATTGTAAAGTTACCATAAATCTAATTAGCAGCTTCATTCAGTACCTCATCAAATTCCACCAAACACACAGCCATGCTCTGTGCAGTCCAGCTGCAGAACAAGTCATATTTGATATCCATTGCTGGTATTTCAGATAAGATTTGCAATGCATAGCAGTGCGGCACATCTTACTGAACCGGGTGACATATTATATATTATATATATGTTCCTGGATAGGGACACTTTATTTCCACGAGTCCTTAAAAGTCCTGGGCCTCCTCGTGGCATGGGTAGTTGAATTTTCTGTTGACAGCATTCGTAATTAACATTTGAATTAATGAAAACAGCCTCTCTGACGTGATAAGTCGATCAGGACAACTTTTATATTTCAAGTTTTATAGGTAGTGAGATCATCTCATCAACATGTTTTGTTGTTTTTTCCCTAGTTAACAATTAAATAGACTAATAAAGTGGTTTTTGCACCTCAAAGCCTCCTCGAAGCAAGCATGGTAACACAGTGCCAACATTGGGTTTTGTTGAACATAACACTGTGTAACTAACTATCCTTGAAGGTCCTGGGCCTCCTCTTGGCAAGGGTGGTAACACTGTGGATGAAGACCTCGAACCTGCATGACCAACACAGGCTTGAATGACCTATAAGGTCTACATCTCATTAAACATAATTCACACACAACTAACTATTCCAACTCTACTGCTCAGAGGAAAACAACCTTGAATATAACACCATTCTTTTTGCTGAGACTGCCAAAATATAGTTGAGTTGAAGGCGGGAAATTTTTTAGTGACCAATCAGTTGTTGAGTTACCATGGTTATAATGCTCTAGCTGCAGCACATCAACCCAACATTTTTCCATCATGTGATTCATAATTTGAGGCAATTCAATGGATAACGAGTTCAGCAGTCCATGGGAAATATATTCACCAGGAGTATTCAGTTGATAGTTACTCTCTGTTTTAAATAGTACTATATATATCTAAAATGTATTATGTATTGCATTTTTAGAATATTACCAACTTAATGGTACTTAGTCACAACAATGAAAATATAGAGAATTATTTCGACCCTCAGCCTAAGGTTTTCATGTTTTTTCCTCTTTCAAGGCTCTTTGTCATCAAATGCTGGCTTAAGTAATAATGACAATTACACCTGAATTAGATATAATAGTTTAATTTTTACTACCAATACAAATATAAAAGTTCTCCTGATCGACTTATCATGTCAGAGAGGCTTAGTAATCATCAATTCAATGAAGAAGTAGCTCATGCCACCAGGAATTACGGTGGGATAATATTTCCAAGTCCATAAAGGATACAAGATATATAACAATTGAGAAAGGCTGTAGCTTGGCAAACAGTTTAAATGTAACCTATTTGATTCTCTTTTGAGACACATCAGTGTGAATTTTTTATACACATTATTCATATTTTAAATAAAATTCATAAATGGAGAGTATTTACGTCTATGATGTTTAGTAACCTGATTCCAGTTAAAGTAAATCCACACTGTACTTTTGTAGAGATTTTATTAAGGTATATACCTGAGCAACCTGACATGTTTATCAGAGCATGACTTGACCATTGTTGACTTGAGGTCAATGGGTGACAATTGGGGCATGTCGACCCGTTTTTAGGCAACCAATGGGAGGGGAGTATTTCCATAGTGTGATCGGTGATCACATAGAGTGTGTGGCGTCATATTTGTGTGTTGTTTGTGCATGTACTGCATGCATACATGGGTAACTCTGCTTTTTGAAACAATATAATAGCAAGTGCTCCAGATACTATGGAGTTTGATAATGAGGAGCTACACATTTACTGTGGTGAATCACTGATTTAGATTTCACTGACATTCTGGAATGTTATTGTGATTTACTTCATTGTTGAACTGGAACAGGGTAGGTTGCTCTTATTTGTTTATACTTGTTATCTATTCTGAATTAAATGCTTCTGCACAGTGTGACCTCACCATTAAGGCCACATTTAGGTAGATTGGTGAATGAAATAGTTGGCCTTAATCGTGTAATCACTAAAATGGCAAAAGTACAACTGAATTTTCTACACATTTAGTAGCTGATATTTGTGACAATACAATGATTGTCTTAATATTGAGGTGGTCTTTAAAGTGGCGTTCCACTGCAATATTTTGCTATAAACTATGCTGACTCAAGTTTTATAAACACAATTCTCTACTCTATATATTTTTTGTATTTGGCGTGGCTAGCGACATAGTTAACAGTCATGTATTCTTCCCATATGCATTTTTTTTATTTATATATGCAATAGGAGATATTTGGCCAACACCTGAGGTGAGTGGCTTGTTTACTATGATATTGTCCAGGTGATAAAACCGTGTATGTGGAGCACCTGTGTAAAGTCATGCTGTCAGGAGTACATGTAGCTCCTATACACTTGATTTACTCTTTAATTTAATTTGGGATGTGAAGTAAATTTTGTGTACTTTATACTTATCCATAGCCCAGGGTTCTAATCCTGGTCCATGCTTATTGTACTCTGTGTAAGTAAAAAAAACCCACATGGGTTGGACTTCAAGCCCTATAATCTCATCATTACGTCTGCCTCTGGGAGCTCATACCAGTACCATTGAGCCAATATCATACAATACAATACAATACAACTAAATATTTATCCATCTTAATATCAAGACCCTATTAGTTGACCCGGAGACTGTGATTAGGATGTACAGTGGCCGACATCGAAGTTGTGGCCGACACCGGAGTCGTGGACTTCAATAGTGACGTCCTGGGGCCGAGCCAAACATTCTGATTGAAAAGGGTGATAGATATCTAAATCTTTCTCTGTCAAAATGTTCTGAATCCGCCCCTGGACATCACTATTGAAGTCCACAACTCCGGTGTCGGCCACAACTTCGACGTCGGGCACTGTAGATAATTCCAGAATTCAGACTACCTCGATATTAAGGCCATTTAAGTGACTTCAAAGGGTGGTCTTAATTGCGAGGTTTCAATATATTTGCAACCAACATCATTAAACAAATAGCTGAGACAAATAAAAGACCCCACCCATTGGGTAATGTGTACTCATGCAATACCAGATAGCATTCCAAATCGTTTCAACGTCGGCGCGATGTCGGCGATGTTAATACGATGTTGTAACGACAGTGGCCTATATGGAAACGATACTGGGCCGATTTAGAATGCTATCTGGGTATGGCATGGACTCCCTAACTAGCCTTATCATCTCATCATTATGTCTGCCTCTGGCATCTGGTCATATTAGCTGACCAAGCTTCAGTCCAGTAGCATCCAGACATTGACCATGAAAGTGACATAGCTGGCTAAAATATTAATGAATAAATGAGAATAATTATTAAGTTAGTGCAGTCCTCTTCAGGTAGTGCCTGGCTCTCCCCAAGGTTGAATGGTGGTTTATGGAATTATTGAGAGATGAGAGCCATTATAATTAATTCATAACAATCTATTATTATTAGTAAAAACTAACATTAACAGGGTATCACTAACTGTACCAGCTTCGGTTGAAAATGCTGCATAATTTATCACTCAGCTGATAAGTTCGTTTACTTTGCGAAAAATTACTGGCAATAGGAAGCTGTATGATATTAGCAAGCAGGTTAGATATGCTTATTCCTTTTAACACACGACATATATATCATCATAGTTACAAAACATGGTTAAAGTTTTGACTTTAGATCAACAATATATTTTTGCATCTGCAGATACTGTATAATGAGAGACAATTTTCTCTATGCAGCTGTGAAAATGTTGTGCTGCGGCAATTTTACATGTAGTTCATCTAGATCTGCTGACCCCGTCATGTCATGCATTATTTGCAATTTGGCTGTAATAACGGATGAACCATCATTTCCATGATAGTAATTGACTGAATTCAGAATCCTAGAGTATTATGCATTGTAGTAGGTTATAATTTAGTTATTAGACTATTAGTGTGTATGTATGTTGCGTGTAATTTGCCTGACCCATATTGTTTTGTGTAGATTTTCTCGTGCGATGGATATAGTTTTTGTTAAGTTCTGATCAGTAATTTTCGGTTTTTGTTGTACGATTTTCTCCAATTTGCCATAACATTGATGCAGACCAGTTTATAATATCTCTTTTCATTAATGGCAGGGAATTACCAAGAGCTGTGTTGCCGTTTATTCATCTGGGCCCAGCATGATAGAGCAAAGGTTGGCTCTGGGTTATCATAACAATCTGCATGCCTAACAGGTAGAAACAATATTTTTGATGTGATATTTTTTAATTAAGATAATCTATAATGGCAGATTAAAATACTATACTATGTAAATGTGCATTTACTGGAGCAAAATAATATTTTTGTAGCATCAAGACAATTTAATTATGACGGATTACAAGACTGAACTATCTATTGAATTGCTTAGTTTGTAGCAAATTGTAACTGAAATTGTTTTTATATTCTTCAGTCAATGTTTTGATAATATCATGATATACTATAACAATACTATTATGTATTATATGTGCTTAGTTTGCAGCACATTGTTGTTCATGAACGGTTGCAAATGTGTACATACTAAGCTATTATCTGAGGCAAGTGAAAGACCCCACCCATGTGATAAATGTGTAACATGGTGTGGACTCCAAGCCTTATTATTTCACCATTACCTCTGCCTCTTGCAGCTGGTCATATAGCTTCAGACCCATCAGCATTGAGACATAAACATAGTACTGTATTGGCTTTATCTGTATCAAATTATTTTGTCAATAACTGTGGAAAAATTGTGATTATATATAAATACTTCAATTTGATGTCTGCGCTATTCCATGGATAACCTCAGCACAACATTTCAACCAAGTTCAACTTTGGGAAAATCCAGACATCTCTAAAGTAAAAAATCCAGACATCTCTAAAGTAAAATACATGTATAGGGTAATTTTTAATGTGATTGAGTTGTGTATACTTTCTATTCTAAACGCCATATGCACTAGTTACCATATATTGATGTCTGTGTATGATATTTTGCAGTAGCAAAACAAGAGGTATGATAGAGTATTCCCCTGTTGGAGTTATTGATGAATGCTTACGATATAACATTTGCACATGGTGCTGCCCTGAGCAAACCCTAGTGTCAAATATATTGTGTACAATGAGGTCTATTGGAACCTATATTGAAGCTTACAGCACGTGCTGTGCTTACTAATTTTAGGGCAATTGTTTTGAACCCTTTCAGTAGGGTACCAATATATGACCTCAAATGTTTCAAATTTTGAAGGTATTTTAAATCTGTGATTTACATGTCAGCAGAGGAATTGTTACTTTACAACGCATTTTATGCTAATACAGTATGCTCCATATTCCATTTATAGGTCAACTAAACTGGGTCATCATTGGATTAAACATATTCGGATTATACTCTTCTGCTTATACAGATGTAGGTAAATCAATTATTATTAATAAATACGTATAATGGTGATTTTTGGTAACGATCTTCGTTTCTGCGTTGATCTATAACATTTAAATACCAGTTTTTGACATGATGGTTAAATATTTGACTGGAAACTTCTGCCTGTCTGAATTTGGTCTTTGTTTCACGCAAGGATTTCCCAAAATAGCTGTGTAAACTTCCTAGAAATGTGGCAATAGATTACACGATTTTGATCTTTTTAAGGCCATAGGCCCGATGTTTGACTGTACATTGTTACCAGTACTGGGTTGTATCTAATTATTAAGAAATTTAAGTATGCTGTTATTAAGTGCCAGCAGTTTTTCAGAGCATTGGTATAGCATGTTCTAAATCATGTAAAATATCAAAGAACCTGGCAAAATTCAGTCATTTACATTACAGTCAAATAGTGCATTAAGACTACCTCACTTAAAGACGATCTCACTGTTAGGGCAACCTCATAGTTTATTAAACTTTATTTTCGGCCCATCTGTTTTGTCCCGGAGAGAGTCAAGTGGTACAAAAACAAGTGAATCCCCAAGTTACCCCAACCATTCGTTCCTCTCAATTATTATACTGATTTGCTAAGAATTTCCTGTTGAATAGAAGTGTATGAGAAATATATCTTCACTGTATTAATTCTTTATTTATTTTATTTTATTTTTTGGCCAAATGCTGGGATAATAAATGTCAATCTGCGCAGTTTTTGTCTGAGTTCTCAACAAATTTGTCATTGAATTCACGTGCCTGGGAGGACTTGTTGTGCTACAAATTGATAAATGATCAAGAATCCTGAGTTTTTGTGAAAAGAAAAATCCTAGTATTTACGTGTAATTGCAAAAGAAAGGGGGGGGGACATTTTTTATTGCGTCACAAGGAAGCCAGTGTAGGGTGGCGTGATTTGTAGGAGTGGCAGAATATTTTGATTTCATAAATTTGTCACACATGAATTGACTTACATATACATGTATTGCCAATGTGCACTGAATATTGCCAATGTGTACATTGAATACCTTTGGTATATGTATGATTCATTGATATTTTTTAACATTTATTATTTGAAGATTTAGCTTGTAAATTTAAACACACGAAGAAATTATATCATTTAACAATTCGCACATTTTATATTGTAGAGCAATTGTAAGAAACGTTCTATAAATTTTGTATAATAAGATATAGATAGACATTTTTCTTTTTTCCAATTTAAGGCAGATATTAATGTTAGTAATAATGTACACTTCATTTGGTTTTAGCTATTATTGCTATCATTTACCATATGTTGATAATTTTTAATACAGATGATTTGTTTTTGATAGCTAGTTTTGAATTCCAAGTATAATGCAAGTAAAACTTAAAAAGCATAAACCGGTTTGGAATTCTAAATGTAGTGAAAATGTAGCATAAAGAATAACTTTTTTTTTTAGTAAAACATCTGCCGTATGTTTCAGAAGATCTGATGTTACATGTGCGGCCTGATTCACTGCTTGAGTTGCACATTTGTTGCTGGTTAATTTACCTCTCAATATGGTGTTATTGGTGTAAATGAATAAGTTAGTTTTATTTATTTTTTATCCTTTTTTGTCCCATGAGGCAAATGGCGGTGCCGGGTGGATTGGGTCCTGTATTTCTGCACCTGTTGGGTTAATTAGGACAGGCAGGGACCATGGCAATGAGATGATGGATGAAACAGTCATCCAACTTAGGCTCGCCTGGGAATCGAACCCGAATGGAACCCGGGACCCAGCGGTTGGAAGCCCAGTGTGCCACCACTGAACTAGGTCCCCACCTCACATGAGACGAATAAATTTCATTATATTGTCATTGAATTTATTTTTATTTTTTAATGAGACTCAGTTCACTCACTGTTCCATAGCATGGGACGTGCAGAACATCATATTGTCAGATAAACCAGTAACTTATATAATAGCCAAGCCGACAAGAATGTTGAAACTGATGTGACATTTGCTTTTGCCGTTTGAAGCCCACATAATGAGAGCGCATTTCCTTTGGCACATGATTTTTTTATACTGTCTATCGTGCTCAACATGTATGATAACAATAGATGTGTGATCAAATTTCTTGATACTGGGAGGGGTACAGAAAACTAATTCTGCTCAGGACTTTTTCTGATGCTTTAGGTATTTTCTGTGGTGGTGTAAACTTAAAATTTCATTGTGGTCCATGAAATAATTCACACTGGAATAGCATTGAAATCAAGTTTTCAATATTATAGTGCTACAGATTATTTACAATAACGCCATTATTGCTATGCTGAGAGTTGAAAAAAGTTGCTCAGTGACACATACATGTCAGGAAAAAGTGTAATAGGCACTAGTTCGTATCATTGTGGTTGTATGACAAGCCTTAAACGGCGTTTATTGGGTTGTATTACAAGCCTTTACAGTGTGTTTATAGGGTTGTACTATTAGCCTTAAACTGATTATTGGGTTGTATTATTAAGACTACCTATGCTATTTGCCAGCACCTCATAATCCAAGGTGTCATGACAGTGAGCTTCTACTGTATGTCTAATTTGTTACCATCCAGAATGAAGCACTCATAATGAGCATCACAAAGTAATTGTAGTTTGGTAGTTTACTTGAGGCCAAGGACAGCTTGAATGAAGTCAATGGGTGCTGGAATCCTCTTTACACATTGACCTTTGCTCCTCTATTGAAGTGCAAAATTGGTGAGCTGAAATTAGTCGAACTAGCAGTGGGAAACCTGTCATTCATCCATGTTGACAAGGCTTCGAAATTCAATTGGCTTGTTGTTGGTATTTGAAGTTTGGAAGTGGTTTGTGAAGAGTGTAAGGTTTGTCATGAATTTTGATGATTGTACTCAAAATAATAAAATGTTCTTTGGCCATTGAATTGGATTGAACTGAATTGAATTGAGGTAAAAAAAATTTAAAAAAAGGCCCAGAAAGATACGCACACAAAAAGATTTTACTATTTTTGTTATAACAAAAAAAAAAAAAAGTTTTAGTGGAACCACAATCAAGGCTTCACTGTTAACCAAATGAAGACATTTTTAACACCATTGAGTAACACTGGAATGTGTTCAAAAAAAATATGACATTGTCTTTTGAACACTTTTGAAGCATGCAGCCAATTACGGCGCTTCATGGGTCAAACACTCGCAATTGCCATCTCTGTCTGTAGCCAAGTACCCATTTACACCTGGGTGGAGTGGAGCAAAGAGTTAGGGAGGATCTACTCAGTTCCTCCATGCCATGGCTGCGGCTCGAACCTACAACCTTGCACTTTGCAGTGAAGCACCTTGACCACTAGGCCAATCGAGTCTGTTGATTAGTTTTAGAGTTTGTTATTCGTTATTTGGTTGACTATCTATTCTGACAATTTTCAAGAGGTTGTAAAAATGACAAACAAGACAGCCATTTTAGTCATGAATGAGACTGACTACTTGGGAGTACTATATTTCATATTGATAACTCCTTGTTTCCAATAGCACTCATAAAGCACTTCATGTTTGTTTGTGAAACTATTTAATAATTTTAATTAAAAAAAAGAAAGCAGCTAGTTCAAACGTCAGTGGTTCTGTTCGAAGACGTCAGCCTCGATCCGCTGTAGGTGTCCCTAGCAGGTGTCGGTTTGAGCATCTTCCGTCACGCAGTTGGAAAAAATAAGCTTCCCAGCAAGAATTATACTTAGCACACAAAGAAAGATCAAACTGCTCCTAAATAGCCCTGTAATCTGTTGTTTTATTGGTGACAGGGATGATCACAGCAGGGATAAGTAATCCTGTCTGCTCCAATGACGTTTCTTCTAATTCTTTGATGACGTCATAACGTTACTATCACGTGATATGGTGAGCCTCATTTCAGTCCCGTTCGGTCAGACTTATATATATAAGTATCATAGAATGGTTTATTAGAATTTACACATACGCACGAAGCTGGCGTTAGAAGGCAAGGACATTTCACACATCATTTGTCGAAACGTTTTGTTGCCTAATCTTGGTGTGATTTGCTTGAATTTGCTACAATTACACTGGGGTAAGAGCTCTTTTATCATATATTTGTATACATTGATGCATAGCCAAGGTCATTATATGTCACTCTATGTATACTTACATATCACCCACCTTTTTCAGACTTATTGTACTGCTATATTGCTATGTGTGTACTTGATTTTTTTTAGTTTGGCTTGTTGAACAATGTTTTGATAGCTGTGCACCGAGTTTCCAAAACATGTCCTTGGTTTATTCCAGGCTACAACATGGCTTCTACAACATCAACGAGTATTTGTCACAAATGTTTCTTCATTTTATGGATCTCATTTTTCAAAGGTAATTCAAAATTTCATACATGTACATTTGCGTGCATTACAAATGACCTGTAATTGTATTAAGAGTTACATATGCGATGTATGTCTTGTGTATACTATTGATTTGCTAATTGCTATTGTTGATGTTCACAGATGTGGCCATGGGCCAAACCAATGGTGCTGGAAGATCTAGTCAATCAATGAATGATCTGTTGAAGAATGGTGGGCCAAACAACGGCCAAGGTGGTCCCCAAGGACTTGATGGGCTGGCAGCATTAGCTGGGGGAAATGGACCTATGCCTCCAGGTATTGGAGGCCCAGGAGGTGGGCTTGGAGGCCTAGGGGCTTTAGCAGGGTTAATGCCAGCTATTCCTCAAGTTGTGTCAGTCTCAGGGAGCTCCATGATGCTTAACTGCTCCTCACCATTCCCTAATGGTCATGTGAGCTGGTTTCGACCGATGGATGGCATGCAAGTTTCACACGACAATGATGTAATTTTATCCGAGCGAGGTCGTCTGGTTATCAGAGGAGACAGTCGGAGTGGACAGTTTAATTTATTCATTCGAAATGTCAAATTCCCACAAGACAATGGCACCTGGTGGTGCAGTATCTTCAACGGGCCTCGAATACCAATTAACTTGATGGTTTTGGTGCCTCCTGCGGAACAAGTCCCAACAGTCAGTCCAATCAGTGGTATAATTTTCCATGTTAGCAGCGACGCTTTCACCTTTAGCTGTACTGCCCACTTTGCTCACCCTCCAGTGATGCTTCGATGGGTCAAGAAGAGTGGACCGAGAATGGAATACAATCCTCTTCCACCAACCATCACTCTTGCTTCTGATTTCACCATATCAGCATCATCCAACCTCATCCTGTCGCCAATGAACCATGGAAGTGTCTTTGCCTGTGAAGCGGAACATCCAACATTCAATGGCCAAGTGCACACTGCTGATGTTCAGTTCATCATTGCTGATGCCTCTTTTCAACCTGGTAAATTATAAAATCACTTATTGTCACATTATACAATGAACTTACCCTGTTTTACTTGAAAAAAAAATTGCTTACAAATTAATTAATTTTTCTTTACTGCTCTTCTGGTTTGCCTTCTTGGTCAGTTGCAAGATGTTGATCCATTCGAACAAAATTCTAGCGTGCCCATATACCTTTTTGTAAAGGTATTTGTAATGAATGTTTTTTGCAATTGCAGATCCAACGGGAGGCTTGTCCTTGCCATCTCGAAAGTTTGGTCCGGGTGACATCGGTCTAGCAGTCGTGTCAGCCATCTTGCTTGTGTCTCTTGCCATTTTCTTGTTCTTGATGTGGTTGCTCAGGAAGAAGTGGCAACTGGATGGTAAGCATAAGCTAGGTTCATTATTACCAAATTTCTGTCATTATTGAAACCACTAGCCATTTTTGAGAATCATGGTGATACTAGTCTAAGAGGAGGACTAATACAGTGACTAATACAGTGGCTAAATTTACTTGGATGAATTTAAGTATTAAAGAGAAGATGGTACATGAATTAGTTATGTTGAATACTAACGAAAATCATACAGTTAAATTTATTAGTTGGAAACATTTTACTAAAAGTAAATTTTTTATTTTGTTTTGCTCTTTGGTAACAGTCAGGAGCAACCATGATTATTTGAGAGTACCTACGGTGGAAAAGCACACCACGGCAAATGGAAATGCTGCTCATGGCCACTTTTCTAGCAACGGTAGGAGTTGCATCCTTTATTTATGCCTATAACTTCTTATATTCTGCAATGGCAGGTAAAGGATTGCATAATTAGTCATTTGTATCAAATATGTGGGCTTTTTTGATTTATTGATATGATTCTTTATTGTAAAAATTAAGGAACAAGAATGATGACTGGTGGTCTCAGAACTTAATTCAAAGTTATTTTGAGAACACCAGTTACATAAAAAAATATGAGGGTGAGAGGAGTGAGATGAAGATCAGAAAAAATATATGTTCACTTAAAAAGAAATTTGAATTGGTATTAATAAAACGCAAAGAGGAATAGAAATGGTGATATACTTCACTCCCCCAGGGTCTGAGTTGTGAAGGGGCATAGTGCCTCAAGCTCTTTTCATACCTTTTTGTAATGTTACTAATTATTTCCCTAAAGTGAACATAACAGAAATATTGAGCGTTTTGAGGAGTACATAGGCCCATTTCAATTGTTTGTACATATCAAGAATCGTGCATTTCATTTTACAATTTTAGACTGCAGAGTGGTTGAGAAGAAAACCTACAGAAAGTTTTTGTTGAAAGTGATTGTGGGAGGATCACTCTTATTGGTCATTATCATCATCTACAGTTATATTGTTCCTCTATATTTGAAAGGCTACAGTATACCTATCACTGGTATGTACACTGTATTGTATGTTATTAGATGTTCTTGTGAATGTTCAGACTTAAGATGTGTGAACAAGTTTATTGTCATTTGCATATACAATTGGAAGTTATAGAATTGAATCTTTTGAAAAAGTTTTGTACGTTTTCAGCATATATAGTGGAGAGGAAATTTATGCTATAATGAGTGATACTGCTTGTTTTCCTTCAGGAGTTGATGAAATAGTAACAGTCTTGGCTGGTGGACTTCTTTGGCTGGACTGTTCATCCCTGGCAGTAAGATCAGATAACTTGATGGTAGTGGGATGGCGAAAAGAGTTTTACAAGTTTTACAATCAATATAACAATCCAATATTGGGAGAAAACTTTGGTTTCCCACTCAACATCACGGAAGAAACGAAAGAGCGAGGTGGCAGAACCCAGAATCACGGTCTCGGCCGAATTGCTATCTATCCGGCTATCCCATCGGACCAAGGTCTGTTCATCTGCGAAGTGGCGAGAATCATTGATGATCAAGGTCATACGAAGGTCAATAGGAAGACCTTTGCAGTTGCTGTCAGTAAGTAATTCATTCCCCATTGATAGTTTTTGCTCCGTTGTGTTGCTTAATACTTTTTGCCGATGTAAAATTGACCAGCCTTCATCATGGTTACACTCTAAGCACAGAATGATCAAACTGATTAAGGATAGTCATATATGGCACTCTATGGTAGTCAGTATGATTACTTGTTGTTAATTGGGTGTCGTATATGACTATTCGCTAGACATTTTGACAAGTATTCGTTTACAGTGTAACAGCATGGTCACCTGCTAGTTGGTTCTTTGCTAAATAAAAATGAATGTAGTCTGTTGTTTATAGTATTTTATTTTTAATGTCTTGGTTAACTAGAACCAGCAACTTATCTCAATTGTGGATGCTGACATTAGGGGTCATCCTAATCACCCAATTTGTTCTTATCGTTGAACAAACCTTTCTTTTTCAGTCACAGAGGCTCCCATCAACACTGTTCTCATCGGTGTTGTCATGGTTGGTCTCCTTGCTGCACTGGTATTGGCTGCACTTTTGTGTTGCCACAGTTTAAGAAGAATTCATCAGTTGCCTCAAGTTGACGGAGAAAATAACACGTTGGAGACAGTAAGTGCCCACAATGAAGGAGACAACCGATCTCGTCCTCGGTCACCCTCCGCCCCTGATGCGGAAGAGGAAGCATCTTTCGACAACAATGATGAAGATTCTGACTCTGATAGAAAAGGTGAGGCACTGGTGCATTGATAATTGCGTTTTCTCTTTACTTTTGTTTTTCATATTTTGCGTGTGCAGCAAGCATTTGGCTTGTAAATATAAATTCACAGTACGGATAGGTGGCAACTATTACATGGAATTTAACTAAATTAGTGAAAGGAAAAATGTCCATGCAATTGAATTACCAACCAACCTAATATAAATTGTATGTGTTATCCACATGACGCATTCATTAAAGAACCAGCCATAATGATATACCTTGAAATAGGAAACGATCTCTTCAAATTAAAAAAAATTATTCATCTGTTTGATAAATTTAAATATAGTGGTTATCTGGTTTCTTCCTGCTGAAAGTTTGTTGTTACTACATGAATTAACTGTGAATTGATTGATTGATTGATTGATTGATTGATTGATATCAATGATTATATACTCATTTATTATTTATTTCAGTTCCTTTGCCTACATAGCAACTGCTTTTGGGCCCTGAAAGTGTCACCTCAGAGAGTAGCGATTGTGGCGTCACCTGGCGGAATTCAGACGAAGCTCACATGCAAGGAGTTGGGGTGATAAGAACTGGCCATGTGTTCTGCTCTCTGAAACCTCCAAGACTTTCTTTGGATTTTAATGTGTCAATATGACTCCTATGGAAGTGAAAGTACCATGAAAAGAGTAGATTGGATGCCTGTTGTTAAGAGAATGTCTTAAAACAACTGAGTTTTATTGACTTGCCAAGTTGGTGCCTTATTGGAAAAATTTGATAAAGATTTAAAGGTTTCTCTCTCTAGGATAAAGAGCATTCATTATGTAAAACAGGTTATTAATGTAAAAGATTTAGCCTAATGTTCTGTATCTCTTAGGTCCTGCTAGTTTATTTATAATGCAACTGTACACCATCAGAATGTTTAAAAGGTAGTAGATATTTCTTGATGGGCTGTTAGCGGGGATAAAGCCCCTGTCTCACAACTGATTTACCAACCCAAGTTTTACACGAGAAGCTTTAGAAATTATATTGAAGAGAAGTATTATAATGTAATATTAGTTCTAAGTCTTGTTGAAGTCAAAGTATGGAGTTCTCTTAAAGAGGATCTGATGTATGTCTGTGGATGGTAGTATGAGAAATGCTATGTATATGTCTCTCTGGATGGTAGTCTGAGAATGCACAAACTATTCTCAGACTACCATCCAAAATATACAAGTAGAATCTGACACCCAAGGTGCCCAAATTAGATGAGGTAATTCTTCATTTTATGATACTGAACAGATTGTACATATTGTACATTTTGATGCTTATGTTTGTATTTGTATAATTGTGTTTGGTGCTGCTATGGTTTTGCACATAATAGCATTTATTGCACACCAGATAACTATAAACTGTGTAAATCTCATATTGTAAGTAATAATTAGTTAAATATAACACTAAGCTTAATTTCTGTGATCACAAATGCATTGTTTAATTTTCAGACAATGTGAACTAACAACATTGCTGTATGATTGTACAGTTGTATATGATATGCCAAGAGCTCATTTTGGAGTTTAATGATATCAGTATTGCAGTATATATTCTGTATATAATACATGTATGTATTTTTATGTATTTATGAATTATGTCTTTCAGACAATCATGAGTGAATATACGATCATTGTTATATATAGGGACTTACAAGTTACAATTGCATGAACTTATTTTGTTAAAGTATATATATATATTTTTGTAATACTCAAAGTTGTCTGCATATGAAGAATGTTTGTATAAAGATATCTCTTGAGGAAGCCCATGTTTTAAATTAAGATCTGACTGGAGTTCTTCTATACTGAACAAAAAGTAAACTGCCATAAACTATGAAATGAGATCACTTTATTCAAGGTTCAGACTAAAATAAAAATAAAAATGTGTAAGCTTTTACAAGAAGTCTGGTTAGAAATAAAAGTTGCTAAAACATATCAAGTTTAACATTTCAGATCTTCATATACAACATCTTTGGTTATGTGGGTACTTGAGTGCATTGCATTGGCAGAAATAAAATCTGATATGGAGATCTGCTTCTTATTTTGTAACATCAAATTTGCCAGTTTATAACTTCCATCCACCGGGGTGGTTTGTCCTATGACCCTTCCATCAGTGTTCAAAGCATTATTCACCAGGCGGCTTTCTTTGTACATCAAATGCCACTGGTGTGCCCTGGTGTGAATCTTTCGATTCATCCATCTTGATTCAAGTTCACCCGGATGGTTGGTATCTCCCAACCAGTCACCAAAATCTTCAAGTAGCATACTTATATTCATCATTGTACCATCCACATTCAGGACATACCCGAAGTCATAAGGCATTCTTAGAGGATAAAATATTGAGAATTCTGCTAAATCCTTCACAGGAAAGATTCTCAGGTGTTTATTTTTGATAATTTGGTGGACACCAATGTTTTCTCCAAGTCGCAGCTGGAAAGACGCAATGTCTCTTTGGTTGTACATAAGGCATGCTGCAACTTGCAGATCCATCGGTCTCAACCATACCATCTCATCAACAGCTAATACCACATAATCAGCAGTCGATTTGGTCAGAATCTGTCTCAAAGTTTTACCAAATCCGTCCTTTTTGTCATTGACTAGCTGAATATTCAAAGAATCGCTTACGCAGTTTACAGCATTATTGTAACCAGATGTGAAGACCTCATCATCAGCTCTGTACTGAACCCAGACCTTTGATATACCAGAACCCATTATTGAAAGACTTTGGAGAAAGGCTAGGGTTTGCAAAGGTCTGTTTCTGGTCATTAGAATAACATCAGTTTTGAGTTTTTTTGGGCTTGAAGTACATTGGTCAAGACTAGCTAGTGGAGGTTTTGGTACAACAGGACAATCTTTGATCTCAAGCTCTTTTGGTTTGATTAGAGTTCCAACTTTGAGGCTGAATACTTCAAGGTTAGTGCTATTGCAAAATGTACTGGTCTTCAAGACATCTAGTAATATTTCAGGTTCTCCTAAAAGAACTAAAATGTCCTCTGTTGTCATTGTTTGTATTGCAGCTGCTGTGTAGTTAATAATGTTATCTCCAGCCATGCTTCGTGAAAAGATAAAAATCAAAGATGCGCCTTTGTTTTTCTCTCGAGAGAAGGTCAGTAAAGATGAAACATCCCCTGTGCCTGAAATGGCTTCAAACTGACCAGTTTTGCTCTGTTGAAAAGGACCTGGACTAGGTGATATTATGGTGACAGAATCAGGGTGGACAAAATGCAGGTAGCCCATCAAGCCACTTCCTGTCACATGTGGCATTATTATCACATGACCTGTTTGATAACGCCTAATAAGACGTTCTGCAATGACGTCATCACGTGTTTCATGTTCTAACTCAACCAAATATGGTAAATCTGGAATATCAACGTCATCAGGTACCAAAGTTTGGCAAGTGGGTGACAGAACATCATTTTGTTTCTCTTCTGAAATGTTTAAAACATCAAGATAATCAGCAACTTTTTCATTTTTTGGTCTTTGTTCATCAGGTTCATATACGCGATTGGTCCAGTGATTGCGCTCGTGTGATTCATCATTGTTTTGATGTTTTCTACATGAACCTTCATTTGTATCCACTCCAAAATCTTTGTTGGAAGTCTTGTAAGTCAGATGATTTTTATTTATCTCCCATTTGTGAAAATCAATATTCAAGAACATATTAAGTTGAACACCTTTGGATCGGTCGTATATTCGTGGATGTTGTCCACCACTTTTATGCTTGACATCAATTAGGAATGCTTTTGGTAAGACTACAAACTGGTACTCCATATGGTGGAGATCTCTTGAGTATGCACATTTATCTCTGCCATAACCACTGTAGACATCATTTATTAAAGGCGCCTTTGAATCTGTGATGAAGTATGGCTCTATATCTTGCTGGTACTGGATCTGATAGATCTGGTCTGATCGTTCCCATTTTTTGAAATTAACGACCCCATGTGATATTGTTCCGAATGGCTTTATCGGAGAATCTTGTTGCCTTAATAATTCCAATAGCTGAGATTTGTTTGATGGATAATCTTGAAAATAGTGTTCCACTTGATACAAAGGTGCTACAAAGACACATTTGGTGCAGAGGTCTGAATCAGCTTCTGTGCTCCATTGAGCTGCTTCCGACATATTGAAACCAGGAATTAAATCGACATCAAGAGGAAAGATTTGGTCTGATTTGGCATAAGTTAATGCGACATTGCGTAAAAAGTTGACGGGGTAGGAGGTGTCATCATTTCCATTCAAGGCGTCTTCGAAGACTAGATGTAGGGTTACATACCTTGAAAGGACGTCAGAGAAGGAATAGAATCTTACGATTTCGGAAACATATTGCTTCTGTTGACCCATGACAAGAATGGCTGCTGAAACTGGTCCTTTCCATCTTTTGGCCATTCTCTCAAGATTATCCAATCTATCAACTGTAAGTTGAGTTGCTATGGTAATTACATCGGAATATCCATTGGTCAGTTCATCGCTTGGTGTTATGAAATATGAAATGACGTGTCTTTGGATGGGAAAAGTATTCTTGTATACAGGAAATCCAGGTATAGAAGATGGAGAAAATTTCAATGTCATATCACACACACAAGTAGGGTGTTTGGCCTCTTTTTCTAGTATCACATACACTGCTATTGTTTTGATTGCACCATAATTGGGAATGAAGGAACTGATGCTTTGAGCGTGGCTACTGAAATCAAGTGTCAATTTGAATAACAATCCATCAGTGTACCTCATGTAAAGTTTTATGGCAATATTTGTAGTGTCTGTACCATTGAGACTAGCATGGACAACTAGGCCCTGATTGGACATTGCCATATCTTCCCCAAATGATAGAAACTGGCTGAAGTAAGATTGTTCTTTGGTTGGTTTGAAGCACAAACAACCATTTTCTGCCATAAACAGATCATCACCAGTCTCTGACACAATCCAGTAAGATGTCCTTTGTCTTCTAGTCCATCCATGGGTAGTTTCTGAACTGCTGATGACTTCATTGATCAGGAGATTTTGATCATTGCTCATTGCAGTGACTAACTCCAGATGTGTGATCAACAAATTAAACAGAAGAAATGTAATATGCTTCATGTTTCTTGTTTGCTTCTTGGCCAGCTGGGCTGATCAGGTTTCGTCTGTTGCTCTTTGCTGCAAGATCCAGAAACAACGATTAAAATTACGAGATATAAGAGAAAATTTCATACAATGATAGATAACATTAAGGAATGACATTTTTAGATTAGATTAGATTAGATTAGATCAGATCAGATATGGGGAGTATATCAGAGATGGAAAATGCTATATAAGTTAGGCTAAGTTTAGATTTTATGGACATGCATGTATTTACAAATAATTGTATAGATTAGATTAGTATAGATTAGATAATGAGGGATAAGATTAGATTTTAATTGAGTCTGTTCTCTTTTTTTTCTCTTTTTTTCTTTTTGGAATCTGTTAAAATTAATAAAATTAGTAGATACGTGTATAAGATATTGGTAAGATATGACCAAATACAATTTTTATGCTAGATGGAGGGTTAGATAAACATTGAAATGTTGGTGTCAATAGCAGTAGTGGTAGGAAAATGACTGATCAGCTTTTTTAGAAATTCTACTAAATAAAATTTCAACTAATTATTAATGTTAGTAAAGGCCCTTTCACACATAGCCGGATCAGACGCCGGAGCGTCCCGGAGGACAACTCCGGAATACTCCCGCATACTCCGGGGAAAGCCGTGTAGACATCGTGTTCATGTCCGGGATTGTCCGTCATTGTCCGGGGTGCTCCTGGACCACCTTGGCACTCCGGGGGAAAAAATTAAACATGTTTAATTTTTCATGCCGGAGTTCCCGGAGTAATTTAATCCGTGTAGATCCGTGTAGATCCGTGTAGATCCGTATAGACTCCCAATATACTCCGCCGATCTCCGGGAATCTTCGTATTGACTCCGGCATATCTCCGGCTACATCCGGGCATGAATATTTCGCCGCCATTAATGCCGGAGAGTACAAGGAGCAACACGGTTCCACACGAATGAACACGGTGTAAAGACCGGTGATATCCGCGAAGGCACCGTGAAAATCCGGTTCACTCCGCACTCTAAACGGGACAGTCGTGTTAGCTCCTTGTTGAGACCGTATTGACATCGTGTACACATCGCCAAACATTTATTTTTTGTTGACATTTAACAGCTCTTTGATCCCGAAACCCCCCGGAGGTAATAAAATGTTACTCCGGGACGCTCCGGCGTCTGATCCGGCTATGTGTGAAAGGGCCTTAAGACACAAGTCATGAAAGTACCAAAAACTATAAATTTGAAAGTTATTGCATCAGGTAAGGTTTCTGTAAAATAAATTTTCGGTTCAGTGATTCTCCGCGATGCTTGCCTATACTGTTACTCGTCCAATCCAAATGTAGTAAATAATGGACATTTCTTTTTTTACAAAATTTTTAACTGATATTTTTGGCACATTTCATGGCATTTTATCATGTTTTTGTGTGTCATTTTCTCACGACTGTGTACTAAAATAGACAGTGTGGAATTTTGAGTTTCAGTTCACCTGGGATTTTGCAGACTTTCGTAACCTGCAATTTAGTGGAAATTTACCAAAATATTGATATAAACGTGATACTGACCTTTTTTACAGCATAAAGTCCATTATATCTGTGTCTGCTGTTTGTGAGCAAATAATATTCCTGTATGAAATAAGAACGCGGAAGATATTTAGTCAGTATGGTGTGACAATAACCCGACCAGTATTATTAACTCATTACATGGCTGCTCTATTGAATTTCATAGAGGTATCCGATATCATGTTTTTATGACAATGTTAATTTCCAGTAATATATCCACGTCGAATATTTCATTCGCATATTTGGCAAAAATACTGCCATGACACGGCCCATTGGCTTCCAAAATGGCCCACAAGTTCAGTGTAGCGTGGAAAGTCTGCAATTTAGCTTCCTCAGTCCGCCATGTTGGACGCGTTCCCATGGCAACAAAATATCGACCCCCCTCATCACACCTGGCTCATGCAATGCACATCTGCGGGGATCTAAATAGCCCAGCTGCGAAATTGCATTCAATGGAGATCATTCGCCTTAATTAAACACAGTCATGAGAATGACTAATGAATAATCTGTGATTTTGATTTCATTAATTCAAATCAGATTAAATTACCAACTCTTGTTTATTGAAATTCATAGAAATGTTTGCATGCTTTGAATATTGAATATTCTATTTGAATATACCAGTATTCTGTTTGGTTTGAATTATTAGTGAATAACTAAGGTTTGTTATGATACACTCCTTTTGGTAAATTTGCAACTTTATGGATTTATAACTTCTCATACATATCAGGCTATGATCGGTAGAGTCTAAAGTTGAAGGCTTCGTTTGTTTCAGCATTTCACTTTTTTACGACTGTTTTATTACTTTGCCGTCAAAGAAGCCTTCGAGGTATAAAAGAAGTAAATAAACTTTCCTGTATGTACTTCCATGTGATTCTCAAAAGATACAACGCCAACAATTCTGCTTAAGTATTAAAAAGAAAACTGACATTTATGCTCCTCTTATTATAATTGCAAATTAAATATTTGATTTGTTATCATCAGGCTCAATGGAAAAACAGTATTTTATCTGAATTTTTACCCTAAAATTTTTTTTTTTAATCAATCAGTCATTTTACACTATTAATTACTCATCTAGCAATTTAAGAAGGATGTAAACAAACTTGACTTCTTCCTAAATAAATGCAAGCGTGAATGAATTAAAATATCTTTATGGACCAGGAGCCAAGGCCAAAAAGTGGCTTATTTAAGGACATCCTGTAGATTTTGAATGTGGGGGATGCACTTGACAAAAGTGGTGCAGTTTTTTTATATCAACCAGTCGCCAAAGATCTCAACTAGTCCCCAGTAGTCTTTCATCGATCATGCGACAGGTTGTAGGTTATTGTGTTTTGGTCTTCAGCTGTTTTTGGTGATTGTATATGATCTTTTATATGATCGTTAGTTGTCAAGGTTAGTCTTAAGTCAGTCTAACCACTCTTTAAACATCCAAGACTATGTAGACCAATTTCATTCAAGATCATTCAAGACTTGTCCTCGACCACTGTTCAACTACCTATGATCAATTTAAGACAAACTTGAGATAACTTAAGATTGTTGGTGACCAGTTTAAAAACCTGCAACCAGTTGTAAGACCATACAAAATTATCTAAGACCATGTGAGATTATCAATGACTTCAAAAAAACTTCTAAAAGACAGATGACATTTTCAGTTGTAGGTTATCTTTTCTTGTCTTAAGTTGATGTAAGGGCTAGTGACTTAAGATCAGTTTAGTGGTCACCAGGTTTTTTTTTGGTTTTATGCACAAAAACCTGGAATCAGTTGCACAACGGTAGAAAATTATCCAAGAAAGGGATACCAACTTCTGGAGTGGTGAATGAATGAGTTTTGGCGCTTTCCAACCAGTTTACATTGAAATATTAAAGATTTATTCTGGTTCTCTTAGAGTGATCCAAATCAAAATTTGAAGAAAATACTTAAGTCTTGAGGAGTGAGACAGCAACTAAATGAGTGAGACTCTCTATTAATGAGTGAGACTTGGCATTTCTGTGGACCAAGACCATCTGCGATTATCCACAAAGAATAAGTACCAATGAGCGCCATTCCCTATACTTCACATTGTGAACGCTGCGAATCCTTCCCCCAGAATTTTCGGCAGGCCGGGCATTCTGGGAGTAGTAGATGCGCACTTCAACGCACCTAGTGGATAAAAAATTTACTTTTGATATAGCTCTGTTTAAATTGTTAAAATGTAATTTCCAAATGATTTCAGTGTCAGCTCGAGTCCTAATGTGCAAATAAAGTACAATATCACAAATTTACAACGTCAACAAAAGCTGATCAATGAGAATGTAGGATCGATGTCCAATGATGTCATAATCGATGATGTCACTCAATTTTACCTAATATATAACGCATAACCGATTGTTCTCTCTTCATAACGTAATCAGCTTGGTTAACAATGCGCCTCCTTTTCCCTGTAGGCATAGCATTTTTTATGTACGAGAGTGACTGTGCTTGGTCTTCTTTGTTATCCATGCATGACTTGTTGTAAGGCTTCCAAAAAGACTATAGTGTATTTTTTGGGGATGTGTAGGTATGAGCACATGCATAATAACTGAACTGAATATTCAAATGTTAATATTGGACATTCCTAATAACATACAAAGACCATACTAAATAGCAATGTATATTTTTTGTGCAGTCCTTTGCTTTGCCAAACCCATTATATTTCTAATGATAATACTGATCTAGGCAGCCAAAGTCAGTGCCTCTTTCTGAGGATGATTTGGAGATGTCACAATTGCAGCTTTGATTGTGACAAACAATAGACCATTGTGACGTCACAATTGCAGACTCTAAGTCATGTCATAAGAAACGCAGCTGGTGGAAGAGGCTAATATTTTTCTTATGAAAATGCATTGGAAACCTTCATTTTGTGGCTCCGAAAAGTGCCCCTCATCTGGAATTTTGATAAACCTTCTGGTCAAAGGTTACTGATCACATCAGTGATGAAAATACTGCCACACATCAGGTCAGTTTAAAGTTATGTGTTCAAACCTCATTACACAATGAAATGAATCGGGGTGTAGTAACAATTTTCAGTTGTAGATTGTCTTTTCCTGTCTTAAAGCTGGATTGTCACTCAATATGACACTGACCATAATTTATTGCATTCACTTACTTCATTGTCTTCTTAACACTGATTACCTACCATCCAGAACCTTGCTCCAGGGTTCACTATCTCTCTATAGAATAAATAAACTTCACCTAGTATTTAATTTTACATGCCATCAAAAATCCAACATGTAAACAAACCAAGTGATGACGTCACAATACTCAACAATGGGTGATGATGTCATTTCCATTGTATTTCCAATGTTTTGGCCTTGATTTCATTCTATAGAATGACAAATTGTTGTAAAGGCTAGTAAGATTAGAGCTTTAGGGGGAATATATAATCTAGCTTATTTAGCTAAACGAGCTAGATTATATATTCTACCTAAACTAGTCATACTAGCCCCTACAATGTGGTATTAAATAATCCAATTCACCTGAATGACACATTAGTTATATTTATCCTAATAATTGGTGACATTTTTGTTTACGATTGTCCATAGCAAGGAAATATTTTTGCAATTTGAATTTTAAGTGACATGAGCTACAACAATTAATTTTCATTTCTTACCTAAAATAATGTTTTAGTCTCATTTGGTCTGTCAGTTGCAGTTATTAGTGTTTTGGTTGTTGAGTCTAGTTGCACTAAGTGTTATGAAATTTATAGGCCATATAATGAAGACTTCAGGTGGGGAGTGTGGTGTCTGCGCTTCTATGCATTACAGAAAATACAAAGTGTTATGAGCATGTGAATTTCATATTTGCTCTCAAATGCATTGTGAATTTGAACTAAGAGAGTTTGAGGCACTATACCCCTTCCCAACTCAGACCCCCGGGGAGTGAAGTATAGGCCTGTCGCTATTTCTATTCCTCTCTTTGTTGTATTGATATAAATTGATAATTTTTTTTTAAACTAATTTAAATTAAAAATAATATATATATTTCTATCATAATATTTCTGGTGAAAGTCCTTCAGAATGATCTCTTTCTTAAAATGATATTTTCTGATCTTCATTTCACTCATCTCATCCTGATAATTTTTCATGTAACTAGTGGTCTCAAAATAACTTTGAATTAAGTTCTCAGACCACCAGTCATCATTATTGTCAGATGATGTTTTCCTTATTTCTTTCAATAAAGAATCATATCACTGTTAAATAAATATCTGAATATTGTCAAAACATTCAGGCAGTCCAATTGAGAATCTGTTTGTGCAAGGACGTCAACGATGTGTGCATTTTGCAAGTTTCTTTAAGTTAAATACAGTAAGCATCAGCCGTTGAATAAGCACTGGACTGAGTAGTTTCGGTTTCCAGTGATCTGGTATTTTTAGAAGCAATTTAATAGGAGAAAAAGTAAAGAATAGTACAGAAAAGTCATGGCAACCTCTGGAATAAGAACTCTTGAGAATGTACACATGAGAGGTCAAAGTGGTCATATATTTTGGAGGGCGGTGTACATGACTTTTTAAAAGTGACATATCACAACTTTGTTGCCCTCTCAACCAGTTTCCATAAATACCTATATAAACAACACAAAATATTAAAGCCCATACAAAATACTTTCTAATTACACAAAATGCACCATTGTAGCACCTCAGAAGTCACATGACCATCAAAATATATATATACCATGGGTACAATGTGTCTGGTTAGCCAAATTAAGTCTTTATTATAGGTCACTGAAAAATGGGATGTCACCAATTAAAAAAAACTGCACCATTTTTGTCTACTGCGTACAGATTGTCCATCCACCTTTCGGGGTGAGCTAAACTGCCAATTTTGCTCCTTGGCTCCCGGACTGAGTAAAAATGAATAATCCATGTTGTTGAGAACATGTTGTTTTGTGAGGGAACACTTTTTTTTTGCAAGGGAATTTGAATGCAAATTTGTATGAGAGATAGCAATTTTTTTACAAACGAACGTCTGCATGGAGGATCCGTACTTTTACCAGTCAAACAGTCAATATATGCAAAAATGAAGCAATGAAACCTAGTTCTAATGCTTGAATATTTTTTCTTGGGTCCTTAGAATAAGTCTTGGTAGGTTGGTTGGTCGGTTGGTAGATAGGGTTTAATGCATTAATGAAGCAAAATGAAATTTACTGTGACTGCTTTTTGAAATTTTGGCCTGTATGCAAAAATGTTGCAATGAAAACCAACTTTTGGCCTATTTTTCTCAAGTAGATAGGATTTGATGCATTAATGAAGCAAAATTAAATTTACTGTGACTGCTCTATAATTTTTTTACAGTAGCCAATGCCAAGTAGCTAACTTCAAGGCCACTCAGGTATGTTGGGGTGTGTGCATAACTATAGTTGTTGGAAATATTTCCATCATATGAACGAAATTTCTGCACAGACTGCAGTTTTTTTATGAAACTTTAAAAATAATTCAAAATCCAGGGAGGGGCAGGTGAACCCCTTGCCCACCCTTGCGGATGCCCAACAGACCACAAAAACAATTGTTACAGCGTTTATATTCATTATCATGTTGCAAGAATATAAAAAATATTGCAGAAAGGCCCAAACAATTATGTTATCTCTTGGGTTTTTTTCTTGAATATAACTGGTTACAGACATATGGTGTCTGAAATCGTTCGTGTCTAAAATCGTACATAATCTTTTAGTTTAATTGCATGAACCATCTTTAAAACAGCTGTTTCAATTATGTACTATTAAGAAATAAATGCTTTTGACATTTTTGCCGTGCTTTTTTATGTCTGAAAAAAACTGTTTTGGCCTGGGAAAATAACGATCACTTCAAACCTGGAATTTTCAATTATATTCTTGGTTTTCACATGGTTGGTAAACAAAAGACGAAAAATCCCGAAAAAAGAGATAAAATCTTTTTTAGAGGCAGGTAGGTAGGACATTGTCAATAACACTTCTGTATGAGAGGTATGGCAGATACCAGACGCGGAAGTGAAAAAAAGATACCAACTCCACCTTCCATAAGTTTGTACAAGCCATGTACTAATATTACTATATAGGCCCCCAAAGAACTTTTATATGTTATTTTGACATGCGATCTCTAAAAATGGGGCATAAATTAAAAATGAAACAATGTCTAAAATGACACCCCAATAACCTTCTTTTAATATTTTCTTTTCTTTATTCAGGCCTGTTCAGACCTATTCTTTTCTTCTTCTTTTTATGACAACGAACAAGTTAGTCAGGGCATGTCAGTGTCTTGTGAAATCATTAAAATAACTGACAAATATAACATGTAAGCTAATGCAAACTTTGTAATCAATGATTATTAGAGGGGGGGGGGGGGGGGGCGGGTCAGTCATTGTAGACGCAGTGAAATTTCCAAAAGTTAATCAACGTGACTATAAAATTGTGATTAAAAGTCCAGATTTGTTGACCATACTTTGAGAAAAGCTATCAAATTTCGAAAATCAGGATGTTGTGGTGTACAATTTTAAAATAGTGTTCTTATGAAGGGAAGACTTGTGTATGTTGTACGTATCAATATTAAAAGAGCGCTAGACCAATGGACCTATTCCATAATTTTATTACAAATCATAAATTCAGTTTACATCAGAAATGTATGTATAAGTCTTATATAATACAATATAAATGATTTTTATCTCAGTCATTTCTTCACTAGCTTATAAAAATATAAATATTAGGCATCACTAGGGCATGTAAGAGTTATAGGATCTAAGTCCACCCACTGAAACTGTACTGTTATTGTGTGATGGGTGATTTTTATCTACTTTTTTAATATACAAGTAAAACAATCTGACATACAGAACTTCCTTGTAAGCTATAAGATTACAGTTATATGGAGTAGACCGGTTATCGTACAATGTGTTTTTGCCAAATGGAGTGGCACTATTAAAATGTTTTAACTATGAGCTACTATGAATGAAAGTATATCTATACGCACCAACACAACCTGTACATGCATGTACAGTCCAAAAGTAAATAACAATTTTTACCAACACCAAAAACTTTTTCTAGCTTTCATAGAATTTTTAATGATTTATTACCAGTGAATCATGAATCATGAATGAAATTTACAGTAAACATTGTGTATGCCAGCCAGATCAGCCCAACGTTAGTCGGATGTTGGCTCAGGCTGAACGTTGATCCCGCGTGGCCGATGCCTGGCTAATGTGATGCCAATGTGATGCCAATGTGATGCCAATGCAACATATTTTCTAGGACTTTCATCCCAGATTACATGCCACGCTAGCCCAACGTTGGCTTCATGTCGGTCATGCTTTGATGGTGCTGGGCCAATGTCAAGAAGATGCGGCATGTTTTTCCGGGCTTTCGTCCTCAATTGGCTTAATGTCGATCAAATGTGAGCGATGCCGGGCCGACATCAAGCCAACATGCCATGCTCAGGTAGCATGCAAGATTGGATAAACATTGTTCTAACATGGGCTGCCAGCGGCCATCATTGGCAGAGGCATCCCAGATAGCATTCCAAAATAGGCTCAGCGTTGTTTCAATGGCCGCCTTATTTTATCAAGATGTTATCTGGGCTTACAAGTAAGCTGGAACATGCCCATTACATATTATATTTACATCATGATGCCTATTGGAGATATGTACAAAGAATCCGCAATGCCCATCTTGGAAAAACCATGACTTTCAGTTTCTGTTTACATAAACATTTGTTCGTGTCGGATGCTGTCATTTTGTGTTCTGTATAACAAATCATGGCATCAACCCATTAGCAAACATCTAGTTTCCTGAAGTATCGCATAAAAAAAGGAAAAGAAAACTGTTTCCACAATTTGCATGATTAATTCCTCAATTGTATTCACAGGTAAAGTATTTTTGAATGTGATTTAGATGCGAGTCTGGTCGGCCATGTTATTTAGTTCGACTCTCAATTCCTCTTCTTTTTACCATTTTTCCTTTTTTCTCTCATACTGCAAGTTAATATTTTGTCTGTTTCACGGATAAGTTGATAGTTTTTGCAAAATATTGTCCAGTGAGAAATATAATGTCACAATAGTAGTCGTATGCTTCATGAAGGATATGGTTGAATATTTGTGTTTTTACAGTCACATTTTTTCGTTATCCTTTCCAATGTTTTCAGCATTTCTTGCCTTTCCTTCTCCAGCTGCATTGCTTCATACTTCAGCTCTGTGTTCTCACACGTGTATTTCTGAATAACCTGTAAAACAATTATTAAATAAATGAATAAAATATGTACATACCAAAAAGAATCTAACTCCAGAATTCTACTGTAAACCATAACTTCCTCACTCCCACCTTTTCTGTTTTCCTTGTAACTTTGACTCAGATTCACCATATGACTATAAATCTATTGTATAGTAGCTTATAGTTTACTTGTAATAACAGTGACTTTGGAGTCAATCATAACTCCCTCTGTCTAACTTAGATTCAATCATAATTCCCTCTGTCCTAATTAGATTCAATCTTGCATTAGTACCTTTTTCCCAAATATACAAGCATTTTCTTCTTTTTATTTTTTTTTCACTTTTTATATTTTGCTTCTTTCTTGTAGATCCCTGTCCTTGTGTGTTTAGTTTTGTAAAACTAAATTTTTGAATTACAGAAGTGTCAGACATATCAAAAAGGAACACTTGCTGTTTGTTTTTCCAACTTTGCATGAGAATACATAAGCTTTTTTAATTTGTTTTTAAAAGGGGTGTTTGAGAAACACAGTTAACTGATTCTTGTATAATAATGCATTTTAAGCAACGTATTGAATATTTCGAATACTATGTTTGTTTGGAGGATAAAATTTGTTTATGACCGTTATCAGGTTTTGGGAAGGTCCACAATGGCTGAAATATACTTTATGATCCTTGCTTGTGTGTTATTCTCAGAAATAGCACAATTCATGGGAGGCTGGGTCACTTTAGCAAGTGAATTCCTGAATCCCATATCGAAACCTGGCGCATGAAATGTAGGTTACGAAGGTTTTTCTTATTTCTCAGATGTCCTGTATTCCCGGAAATAGGCAAGTTTCGCTTCAGTTGTTTACTCATTCATTCATTCATATTTATTCATTCACCATCAGTATTTTGAACACGGATGTTTTTTTACCCTGATTTCAAGTGCATGCAAGTGTTTGTGCAAAAACTTTACAATTTTAGCATGTCAGCTCTTTTTATCTTTTGCCTGCCTACAAAGGACAATTACAGTATTTTTTTTTCCTTTAAGGTCACGTACTCTTGTACATAAATATGTTGTGTAAGACCGGTTTATTGTGATGTTTTGAAAAACAATACTTGAATTTTATAGCTGATCATTATCGTTAATGATACTAACTTGACTTACTTTTTTCAAGAGCTCAGAGTACTCATTCTTCCTTCTCCAACTTTTGATGGATGGTTTCCTGCCTCTTCTCTTCATCCCACGAGAAGCAATCTGCAAAATTACGCAATTATAATGTGATAAAATATATTTAAATAAATTGTAAACAATTGTATTTACCGATGGTTCACAAACTGGTATCAGGAGCCAGAACTGCAAGTGGAGCTTCAGCAGTTAGCCACTAAGCCATTTTTATTATTATATTAAAAAATAAGATTTTTGTTTAGATCCGTAAAATAAAATAGATTAAATAAAACAACTAGTCTGCCTAAATCATGATTCATATTTTATGTGTCCATGGGACAAGTCCTCAAACTGGTTTCTGGATCCAGAACTGGTTGCAGTTATTAGCCATTAGGCCAACCAGCTGCCTTCAAAGATGTACAGATCTGTCTTTCAGTTAAGTTCTCTTAAATATTAAAAAAAATAAAAAATAAATATGGGGAAGAGCAACTGACCAAGGTTGAATCGTACTGCGACGTGATGTCCTGGACGGAGAGACCACTTCGCAGATCAACGTTAAGTTCTGGAGTTTCCGGACATTCAGGACTCTCTGGACAGGATGGTCTTCTCGAGATCCCCCTTTCAGATTCATGTCCATTGTCTGTGAAATCAATTTGAAATGGGGAAGGAATGGGAAATGGTAACTTTTGGGGGTCCCAAGATGGTGAAGAGATGTCATTGCAATCCGACTCTCCAGATTCTTCCGATGGGCAGGAATTGTTCCCACCGAGAGGCGAATATTTGGAGCAGTTCACGGAATCACCAGTTGTGTTGTTCAACAAGTCTAATATTTCTGCTACGTTAACTTCTTCTAAATCCGGAGAGAGCGGTCCAGTGTTATTGTTATGGTTCATGGTATCATCGCACTGAAATTGTGAGTGAAATCCTCCGTCAAGTTGAGGCATTAGAACTGCCATGGTTGTACTGCTTCTGCAAGTAAAATGCAAAACTTTCATGGAAAATGTAAGGGATCAATCATTTCTAGACATGATGTCAACATGTTGGCAATTGTTCCAATGAAACGTTCTGCTTTGTTGGCTTTGTGGTTGCCCACTGAAACAAACTGGTGATTAATCTTGAGTGCTTGAAAGATGTAGTTAGTCACCTGATTTTCAAATTCACGACCATGGTCCGTGATCAGAGTTGTAAATGGTCCGTATATAAACACACATTTTTGCAAGATAGCTTCTGCTACTGAGGCTGCGTCTTTGTTCACTAGTGGCACTAAGATCACATAGCGTGTGATGTTGCATACTAGTGTGAGAATGTAGCGATGATCTGCTGATGATGATGGCATTGTCTTTAAATCTGCATATACTTTAGAAAAGGGAGCGTACGATGTTGGTATATTCATTGAGTACGGCTTCTCTTCCTGTGGTGGGATTTTACGGTGTTGACATGTCACACAGGTCTTGACATAGTCATATACCTGCTGGTGCAAACTTGGAAAATAGAATTGTTGTCTTATGGTGGCTGCAACACGCACTACTCCTTGGTGACATGCTAACAATGAATCGTGATATATATGTAAAATCTGCGGCACTAATACTTGTGGTAGTGCTAAAAGCAAGGAACAATCAGATTCATGTACTGCAAATTTGAAAAGAATGGTGTCAATGATGATGTAAGAATCGGCCTGCGTCATGATATTGCGGGCTCCACAAACGTGCAAATTCTGCCACAAACCTGGACATGAATTAGGGTCTTGTTTTAAATTGCAAAGAGCCCTAAAAGAAGGTCACATTAGTGTTGACCAATTGCCTTTTCATTAGGGGCCCAGGCTGAACACACCAGACTCCCTGGCCACCCAGATGACGAGGTTGATGAAAATCCCTCAAACACAACCCCACTTTGTAGCTCTATTGTTAATGACATATCACCTTCACCTGTTCATCCAATCACCCCCTTGTCCACCTTGCACAATCAATTCACCTTGCATGCCACGCATCCCTTGAAACCAGATATTGACCCACAATATCAATCATTTTCTGATGATTCATCTTCGGTCGGCAAATTACAACTCAGCAAACAAAACATGATAAAAGGTACACTGCCTAGCAAAGAATCCATTATTGTTTTAGTTGACTCAGGAGCTACCTCTTCCCTAATATGTGCTAAGACAATCCAGGCTTCACAATTTCTATCTCAACTGCCCAAGCGTGAAGCACCAGCACTTAAGTTTACTGTAGGAAATGGCGAACAAATTCTTACTAAATACGCCATGGACATCCCTCTTACTATTGCAGGCCATGCCTTTAACATCGAAGTAAGAACAGTCGACACCTTAGGCGGTGTTGGTCTAATATTGGGCACTGACTCATTGGCTAAAGTAGATGCTAAACTAGACTTTAAGTCCCATCAGCTGCACTTCAAGTCCAACTCAGTAAATATACAAGTATGCCATGATACCATTGTTAAACCAGGCATGACCAAAATAATACAGATTAAAGGAAAGCTAGAACTGTCTTTCCAACTTTCTGTAGTCTAGCTTTAAGTAAATCTACATAGTCCCTGTAAGTGGGTGCTATGGATTCAGTGGCGGGGACATCAAATAGAGTTGGGGGGTGTCTAAGATGGACTAAGTAGTATGGGCTAAAGTTACCCAAACTGGGCAATGCGAAGCTGTTATAGCCATATGCCACAGCATTGCAGAATAGGTGCCAATTGCGTCCATTTTCTTGTAGACATGATGTCAACATGTTGGCAATTGTTCCAATGAAACGTTCTGCTTTGTTGGCTTTGTGGTTGCCCACTGAAACAAACTGGTGATTAATCTTGAGTGCTTGAAAGATGTAGTTAGTCACCTGATTTTCAAATTCACGACCATGGTCCGTGATCAGAGTTGTAAATGGTCCGTATATAAACACACATTTTTGCAAGATAGCTTCTGCTACTGAGGCTGCGTCTTTGTTCACTAGTGGCACTAAGATCACATAGCGTGTGATGTTGCATACTAGTGTGAGAATGTAGCGATGATCTGCTGATGATGATGGCATTGTCTTTAAATCTGCATATACTTTAGAAAAGGGAGCGTACGATGTTGGTATATTCATTGAGTACGGCTTCTCTTCCTGTGGTGGGATTTTACGGTGTTGACATGTCACACAGGTCTTGACATAGTCATATACCTGCTGGTGCAACCTTGGAAAATAGAATTGTTGTCTTATGGTGGCTGTGCCACTGTGAAAGGGCGAATGTAGAATGGGGAAGTGTCATTGAGGTCAAAGTCAACCGTCATACCTGTGTTGCCAACTTCAGAATGTAGACTGAAGGCTTGTTTGTATGTGTTGAGAAGAGATCTTAAGTGACCTTGTTGCGAAGGATGTAGCACACAATCCTCTAACACAATGTCTCGATCAATGATCTCTGAATCAAACATAGTAAGTCTTGGATCAGTATCTTCTAAATGAGGATATTGATCACGTTTAATTTGGCTTAATTGCTGCCTAGAAAGTGTAGTAGTGACTGAGGAGCTGAGCTGGGGCTGATTGTATTTCGTGGTGCCCTTCTCTAATGGGGCTTGTGTTGGGATGATTGACTGCAGCAATGCTTGCTGGTCAATGGGCGTATATACATTGGTCAAGTCATTGAAATACAGAGATGCAAATGGTTTATGCTTTAATAAGGTAATATCTCTGCGGGTGGAGTTGTATACAATGACATTGGCGATGCATTTTCGAAATTGAACAATCATGCAGGGAAAGGCAAAGTTTGTAGCAAACTTTGATGCTCTGATTAAGGCTGCACTGTTTTTCATAAAGTTAGGAAGCTTTCCTTTAATCTGTATTATTTTGGTCATGCCTGGTTTAACAATGGTATCATGGCATACTTGTATATTTACTGAGTTGGACTTGAAGTGCAGCTGATGGGACTTAAAGTCTAGTTTAGCATCTACTTTAGCCAATGAGTCAGTGCCCAATATTAGACCAACACCGCCTAAGGTGTCGACTGTTCTTACTTCGATGTTAAAGGCATGGCCTGCAATAGTAAGAGGGATGTCCATGGCGTATTTAGTAAGAATTTGTTCGCCATTTCCTACAGTAAACTTAAGTGCTGGTGCTTCACGCTTGGGCAGTTGAGATAGAAATTGTGAAGCCTGGATTGTCTTAGCACATATTAGGGAAGAGGTAGCTCCTGAGTCAACTAAAACAATAATGGATTCTTTGCTAGGCAGTGTACCTTTTATCATGTTTTGTTTGCTGAGTTGTAATTTGCCGACCGAAGATGAATCATCAGAAAATGATTGATATTGTGGGTCAATATCTGGTTTCAAGGGATGCGTGGCATGCAAGGTGAATTGATTGTGCAAGGTGGACAAGGGGGTGATTGGATGAACAGGTGAAGGTGATATGTCATTAACAATAGAGCTACAAAGTGGGGTTGTGTTTGAGGGATTTTCATCAACCTCGTCATCTGGGTGGCCAGGGAGTCTGGTGTGTTCAGCCTGGGCCCCTAATGAAAAGGCAATTGGTCAACACTAATGTGACCTTCTTTTAGGGCTCTTTGCAATTTAAAACAAGACCCTAATTCATGTCCAGGTTTGTGGCAGAATTTGCACGTTTGTGGACCAGGTGATTGAGTGCGGTGACTCGAAAATGAGACTGATTTAGGCGATTCGCCTCTGTCTCTGCGATTGCGTGACCTGCTGCTGTCTCTGTCTCGCGAATTAAACCTTGTCTGTCTGTCTGTTGTCTGTCTGTCTCGGGAGGAGTCATATCTGTCCCGTCGTTCTTGTGATCTATATCTGTCTCGTCTATTGTCATAATTGTTGTAACGGCTGTTGTGTGAAGTCTTTCTGTCTGACTGGTATCTGTCTCTACTTTGCGAGCGTCCTCGTTGTGTGGAGGATGAGCGTGACTGTGATCTGTCAAATCGCCGGTCTTTGTCATATTGTCTGAACTTTTGTCGTGGCTGTCGGTCTTGGTTAGCCGAAAAAGACAGTAACAATGCTTCTAGTTGCGTAACCAATTCTTGGTTTTTGTCATTGGGCATTATAGCCATGGCTGGGGCAGAGGGAAGTGGTGCCTCTGACATTAACGCCTGCGCTGTCAGCATGCAATCATCGAGAGTATTATCTCGTTTTGCTCTGAGAGCTGATCGAATGTGGCTAGGGAAGCCATTAATGAATTGCAATCTAACATGCTCCTGATCAGTGATCTTGGCGCGTGCGGCCGTGGAGCGTACCCTGTTACGATATGCGTTTAAGGGTTCACCAGGTGTGTACGTTAGTTCCGCAAAGGCATTTAAGTGCTCTTCACGCGTGGTTGCTCGACCATAAGTGGATTTAAATTGTCTTTCTAATACTGTAATATCAGTAAATGCTTCTGCATTTTCTTCGTACCAAATGCGGGCTTCATCACCCAGAGTAAAAATAAATTCTTTGATGGCATTTGCGTCAGTAATGTTGTGAAATTGTGTGTAATCTTTGAATTGCAACCAATGGACTAGAGCTTTCTGGTGGGGTTTACCTTCAAAGCGACCAGGAAAATATCTGGCACCTTTACAACATGCATTTTCTTGAGCCATTGTAAACTGTTCTAGCTATTTTGTAAAAAAACAATGTAAGCAATACTTTGACTTTGAAAACAATGGGGATAATATTGAATCACCTAACACATAGACCTTAGCACTGAAATCAATAAAGCAAAATGGCACTGTACCTGTTTGAATTGCTCAGCATGAAATATAATGTAGCTGTGCACTTTTAAGTTCCTAGTGCAAAATATCCATAGAGTGTGTACAAGTTAAAAGCAGGAGCCACAATCCACCATGTAATGTCTTAAAGATGATGAATAACTCAGATAACACAGAGTATAGCTTGGCATAGAAAGGGTGGCTTTAATCCAGAGTATATGTATAATGTACAGCACAAGGTAAAGTTCAGCTACAGCTGACAAACTGAATTTCTTCTCCCAAACCCAAGAATATCAAGAGCCCTTTTTCCAGGGGTCTCCATTCTATTGGCTATTCCCCTTCAGTGCACATGTACATGGCTTCATACTATTGGCCTGTGCTTTGGGGTGGACAGGAGTCACAACCCTTAAGTCATTCTTAAGTCTCTTTATGTAAGACCTTTATTAAGGCTCTAAATTCTTGAGGTTTAAGTTATATCTTTTAAGTTGTATTCTTTTATCCTTTAACTATATTTCCTTATAAACTGATACTCTGAATATTTTAAATACATGACAGTATACTAACCGATATCCTTAATTACACTATCGGCTGAAAATATTTTCGCTGGGTGGCAAATGCTACTGGTCTACAGTTTCGTCAGCTCCTATGATCAGCTGCCAGAGGCAAATGTAATGATGGGATTATCAAATTTGAAGTCCAAGCGACCAACATTTTACATCAAATGATTTTTCTGGTAGAACTATCCATTGAATAACCCCTTTCCCCTTTTTTTCATGTTTTTTTTTTTTTTCATTATTATTAATTTGTTTTTGCAGGTACTTGCCAGCAAACAATTATGATGAAATAAATGTCCAGCCCTCGTGATGAGAAGTATTGATGATGTATATTTCTGACACACACTGTGAAATGTTTTTAAACTGATAACTAAGTACGAGTCTATTATTGAAAAAGAAAACCTCTATGTATGCATGCATCAGTGACCATAACTTTAATCTTTATTAATGTACAGTCATAGCTTCCTGGTCTGACCTGAGGCATATAGATACATAATTATAAAAATACTTATTTCTTAGTAACACACTGTTACACTCAACTCACTGGCTGATTAGGGGGGTGGGAGGTGGTGTTAGGGGTGCAACCCCTTCCCCTTTTTCCCCTTTCAGTAATAAAGGGGTTTCCAGATCCCGCTGCACATTTTAATGAACCCCCCTCCATGGCAATTTTTGCTGAATCCGCCCCTGCAACTTGAGTCCAACTTTCGATCTCCCAATGAAAACTTAAGTATGCTAATTAGCTGGAGGGGTGTATGCATGAGACATCATGTATACTGCATTTTGCTATGTATCTGGTGGCAATATGCAATATATACAAATTATGACAAATTTCCATGTATGCATGTTGTTTTTTTGTTGCACTATTTCTTATGAAAAAATAAATGAATAACTCTTGGGATTTCATTCTAATTTGATCATTAAATGTTGACGATGAATCTAAATTACACTCTGTATATTTTTAAGGAATATGTCTTTGTTTTCTTATTCGTGCATGAAAAAGTATGAATACTTTCCAATAATTAAAGTTAAAGTCCTGACTTACCTGTAATTTGTTGCTGCTAATTGCGAGTATGTCTTGATCAGCCGTGTTCTGCAGCACTGAGCAGCCACAACCTGATAAGAGTTGGAAAGCACTGGGGAAGTCTACGGTCCAGTTGGCCAAATATATGCACCAGTGACGTGACGTGTTCAGAATTGGCCAAACATTTCTTCGCCCCTGGGAGATCGCACATATATCTGAGAAAGAAGAGAGATGTAATTTGGAAGAAAAATTAAATCTAAGACAAAACTGAAGATAAGAACCTACTAACTCTAAAGCATTACCAATACAAATATTCCACCAAGAGGGAAATTTTCAAAGACGTTTTTTTCCTTTTTTTAATAGGATTTTTTTTTCATGCGTATGCATTATATAAATATATATTTTTAATTTATAGGTATAATTGTCTAAAATAGCTTTGTATCGTGAAATTTACTGACTCAAATTGATACGTCTTATGCATGAATGAAACCCAATAGTAAACTTTTTTCAGCCACATGGCACTGGTTGGCACTGGCTGCACATGGCCAAGTAGATGGGATAGCATTATCAGTAAATAGGTTTTGGGCAAAAATGAACATGAAATTAAACTTATTTTGAATACTTTATTATTTGTTTTAAATAGGAAGTTAATGTCAAGTAGTCAGTACCAAGTAGCTAACTTCAAGAAATGCCAAGTATAGCTGGTGTCACTCCCCCCCCCCCCCCCCAATGTAGCCAGTGCTAAGTAGCTGACTTCAAGATATCCCAAGTAGCCAGCTCCAAGTAGCTGACCTCATAGATCTCTTGATTGACATGTTTTCGAACCTTTAACAAACTACTGGATAGCTAGATTATGGAAAGTGCATGCACAGTCCTCCAAGGCAAGTCCTTGCCGCTAGTGAGGGTTGATTGACAATGTTGCTGGAGACAGTGTTGCTGAAGTGTAACCAACATTCTCAAGAAAGAACTAATTTAACCTGCTATAGTTATATTTCTGATCAAAAGATTCTGTTCGATACGAAAATGCTCTGGGAGATTGTGAAATCATATTCTATAACATGCTTTTTGGAAGGACTTAAGGAAATCAAAAGTTGTTTTTGTTTTTTTCCTTTTTCCTTTAAAAAACTAAAGTTTTCGTGGTCGAATGTTTCATTTAATTGGAAAAGTATAAAAAAATTTAATAATTAATTTCCAAGGACTGACTCGGTTAGTCACAGTTGATGAATGTACATGTGGGAGGGGAGGATTATTCATGCAACCATTATCCAGATAGCATTCCAGATAGCATTTCAATGTCGGTGCGATGTCGGCGCGATGTCGCCGATGTTTATACAATGTTGTAACGACAGTGGCCTATATGGAAAAAGATGCTAGGCTGATTTGGAATGCATTCCAAATTGTTTCAATGTCGGCGCGATGTCGGCAATGTTTATACAATGTTGTAACGACAGTGGCCTATATGGAAAAAGATGCTAGGCTGATTTGGAATGCATTCCAAATTGTTTGAATGTCGGCACGATGTCGGTGATGTTTATACAATGTTGTAACGACAGTGGCCTATATGGAAAAAGATGCTAGGCTGATTTGGAATGCATTCCAAATTGTTTCAATGTCGGCGCGATGTCGGCGATGTTTATACAATGTTGTAACGACAATGGCCTATATGGAAAAAGATGCTAGGCCGATTTGGAATGCTATCTGGGTCATGTTGAGCAACACGAAATTTCCTTAGTGGTCTGGACTACAGGGGTATTATCTTTTTTGAAAAAACAGAAACATTATTGCCTCTAGCAAACATAATATATAGGAAGATATTTGAATTATAAAACTCACAATCATATCATATTTATTAATTTTGGCTGCCCATGGCTTTTGCAATGATGCAGTTGAATGTTCTGTTGTGGTGTAGAGACATTTATGGCACAACCATAGATGGAATAACAGCCATCAACAAATCCCTATTTACATATTGATGATTTATCAAAAGTACAGATTAGTTTATGATTTGCAATATTATGGCCTTGCATGCACACATAATGAGGACTGCATCACACTCTAAATAAAGGATGGTCTGTTTCAGACAAATAGTTGTTTACCTTGGTGTCCACTTAATAGTTTGTTTAAAATTAGCCATTATTCTGCTTGTCCTGAGATAAGATTTCTAACCCGACCAACATCCTGGTATGATTCACAACAATTGAGTGAACGCCAGGGAATACTTTCTTTTCTGAAATAGACAATCTTTTTTTACAGGGCAGTATATCACAGGACTAAAGATCCTTTAGTTTATGTTGGCCATGGCCAAGGATACCCTATAGTAGGCTTCAGTGACTGAAACATTAATTTCCTTCGGTTCTACCAAGAAATAAAGAGTTAAACTATTCACCAATTTTATCTTTGAGACATCCTCTACAAATTGCATTCCAAGTTAGTGACATAAGTATATATATACTTGTACCATTCACCAGTGAAATTTAGCATTATGTACGCCGTTGTACAAATCTTCATGTACAACAGTTATCCAGCCACGCCGCACTGCAATTGGTAGGCAGCCAGAAAACGGGCGTTGCCTGAAGCGGCGTCTCGAGTGCAGGCAATTTTAGCGATCTGACTTACTAGTACGTTTAATTTAATAACTTCGTCAATATTATTCCTATTTTTCAGAATTAAGACAACTTTTTAAATCTACGTTCTTGACCAATCCAAATATTGGCATTAATTTATTAGACGAATTGTAAACGGAGCACTTTATTTCAGTGAATCGTTATCGATGAATAATGAAAAGAACAAATTGACTATACAAATAATGGGGTACAAAATAATTACAGCAATGATATGTACACCCTCAAATGTTATGTACAACTTGGCCTATTGGCCTCATTGTACATCGAAATTTTCTGGTGTACATATCTTCATGTCTCATGTGTAACCATTGTATAATTGTGTAATATATACGTAAAAGCAGGTGCTGTAGCATACCCTAACATAACTATCCTCTGCAGGACACACTGTATTAATGGTCATAATTTTCGTTTCTAAGATGATGATATGTTGAAGATCTTGTTTATGCAAAACAAAGTTACCTGTATTTTAAAGTTTTAACAGGTACTTGAAACTGAACTTTTCATGTAGGCAACCAAAAATACACTGTTTTTTTTTTGTGAAACCATTGAGGAAACCAAATGATTATTAACACACAAAAAAAGTGTTTTTAAAGTGCTTGCGTTATCTCACCTGAGTGATTTAAATTTATTGTTCTCAAGTGTGTATTCTGAACAGTAGTTTCACTTTGTCACTTACGTAATAAAACAGTATTAACAAGAAAATTATTTTTCAAAAAAAGAATAGATATCTGGCAACGTGAACAATATTAGCAGTAGACAGCTGTCATTGTACATGATATTGGGACCATGGAGCCATCAGAAGGCTCCTTGATGGATAAGTTAGTGTTGAATGGTCCAGGGTGAAATGAAAGGAATGTAAATACAAGATATAAACAAATGTATAAAAGTACATATGATATAAAATATAAAAGATGTAACACCTCGTTACTGGTGGGCAGAACAAGACTGAATGTAATATGACATAAATGTTTATGATCACTAAATATGCACACATGGTTGAACAACAAAGGAAGTCAATTATACATCTAATGCTAGTAATAATGCTGTAAAATATAAGTAATGATACAATGTACTCTGACGTACAAACAATAACTTTTCGTTACTAAAAAAAAGTAATGATATGATGTGCATTAAATGGTGTGGATAACATGATTAATATGGGTGCAATAAAGAAAGCAATGTTTATATTTGTGAATATAACTGAGACATAGCTGAGTTTTACTTAGTAAGAGCTTAATTGTAATGCTGGAAACATAACTTTTCGTTACTATCAGCAATACATGAAAAGAACAAATATATGCAATCATTATGTTATACTAGTAATACTATGATAAAAAAAAGTAATGATATGATGTGCATTAAATGGTGTGGATAACGTAATGTCAGTCAGAGGCTTGACAAATCATCTTGTTATGCAATAAAGTTCCACTATGACCAGTTCAAGATGACAAAAGAAATTAAATTTATGCATTTTCAAAGTGGTAATGAAGGACTTTATCAAAAATTAGCTAAAAGACTCTAGTCTAGTCTAAAGCTCATTTCAGACACTTGTGTGAATTATCTTTGCGAGCGCTCTATCCACTGTGCCACCAAATCTGGTTGTGTTTAAATTTTTTTTTTTTTAAGTGTATGCTCTGTGTCCTATAAATTGCTCACCTGAGCAGTGAACGAACGATGTGTTTACTTTTGTTACTGCAGTAATACTCCATAGTTACAAGTTCAATTATGCCTAAATCTTTAATTTATAAATTTGGAAGTTGTAACCAAGGATTTTAACCCAAAATTAAGGTGAATACTGCCTAGGTTAGTTGAGCATGAGCATATGGGGGTCGAATACATTAAAATAAGTGAAGAGGTGCCCGAAAGGGTTCTTCATAATTGAACAACCAATCAAATCAAAGAGCCTGCAAGACTACCCTGCCTGGGTCCTTGACCTAATTATTTTCACCCACCAAACTAAGTGTTCATAATATATATCTGACATAGGAAAACAATATCAGTTATAGATCTATTGTGTCATAGGTCTAGACGCCAGATATAAAAAGAAACCATTGGAGTAGAATCGATTGCAAAATCAAATTCATCATTTAATATCAAATATGTCTTGATTCTTATCCCCCTTTCTGACTGTATATAATAACTATCATCATTATATCAATATATGCGTCTATATTATATAATAAATATATATAATAACTCGTCATTATATCAATTATATATGAGTCTACTCCTGTCTCCATGATTGTATATACATAAATCATATTTTGGTTATTTTGCCATATTATTCGTTTTTAGTTTTGATATGTTTTATTTCAACTTGATAGGTTTTCTTGTGTGTTTTACATTTGGGATTGTTTTCCATTTAGTTTGTCTCTTATGTAAAGACAATAAATATGATTGTTTTTTTAATGCATTGCCTTGGCATCCACAATTATGTATGTCGTTTTTTCAAAACAGCATGAATTATATTTTGCTAAATTGGTTCAATAAACCATATTTCATTAATAAATTTACCAAAACATCCAAAGAATATTAGCAATAAATTAAGTACAAGATTATCGACATGTTGAATGATTTCTGTTTGAATGTTAGTGAAATGATAATTGTTTAATTATCAAATGTCACCTTAATCAAGGTGTTAAGGTCTGACTTAATTAAGGTCTGACTAAATAAGGTGAGAATTTAATGCATTAAAACTAACAATTTAGTCAGCTTCCTCGATGTCAATTAATGCAAGCCATTTATTTTAGTCATAATGACACACTTCTTATTTATTAAATTTCATTCAAGACTATAATTCTTTTCAGTAACCGGCATTTGAAACAAAAATGTCACTGCAGTCCCATTGCTGGGAGTGTGTTTATTGTTAGAAATCCTGAATTGTCACTTTACATATCTCTCGGTATTTGATTGAGTAAATACAGTCACACCAATTTATACACAAGAATTTGTATTATTGCATGGATAATCCTGATTTACAAAATGTACAAACTGAAAACTTTGGTTGGTTATTTGACAGACCAAACCTTCAAGTAAACCATATGAAAAACCAAGATGAGTCCTATGGCTTCATGAAAAATCAAATTTGCCTGTGTAAAGTGAAAGTCAAATCAAGTGTTCTTCATTTATTAGTAAAATGAAAATAGAAAGAAAATATATTTAACATATCCCAGTTTCCATTCAAGACTATATTTAGTCATTTGGATGCATTCTAAAATTAGAAAAGTATCTTAAAAATAAATAAATAAATAAAACAAGTCTGTTAGTGAAGCGGGTAAAAAATAACTCGTACATCTTCCTGTTTGGGAAATGTTTGGCAGATTCTGTTGAAGGATGTTTTTCAGTAGAATCAGTGCATAACTCGTTTTTTATAACCATGGCATGTTTCGATAATCTAAATGCATTATCGGGAGAAATGGTTTAATTTTTATGAAATTTATTTCTCGAGCTCGCATGGTAACTTCAGACATTTCAGCTGGCACTTCCTCTATCTGAATCAATAAAGAAAGGAAAAAAGCGGCAGTGCCTTGGAGGGTCAATAAAATCTGAGCTTTTTGTGGCATGGGCTCCTCTAGTTTTTTTCCCCTCCCCCAACCTTTTCTTTGGATTGTTTTTTTTTTTTTTAATGATACTGTATAATTTGTAACAATCTGCAAATAAAAGCACAAACTGCACATAGAATATATAGGTACGTACAGTGTACATATGTCAATTAATAGCAATTTGGTGTCCCTTTGACTTTATGCAAATTTTAAAAGAAACCTTAAATCACACATTTAATAATTTTAATGAAATTTCCAATGAAAGCAGCAGTGTGGCCTTGGAGGGTCAATAAAATCTGAGCTTTCTGTGCAGTAAATAGAAATCTGTAGTTAGAGGATAAGGGGGGGGGGGGGGCATGTTTAATAAAACAAAAATAATACTGTATAATTTTTAATAAGACTGTATAATTTTTATTCAGTTGGTTGACATGTACCCGAGCTGATGATTGGGCAAACAAAAGACCCCATCCATGAGGTAAATGTGTAAACTGGTGTGGACTCCCAACCATTATCATTTTAATTCATCTCATTACGTTTGCCTGACACTGCAGACTTTTAGTACACATATGGAAAAAATACAATTTATATGATTTCATGTTCAATCTAGAAAGAAATTATCAACACAACTTTAACAATTTGATGGTTGTGATTTTCTTGTGGATGTTAAATAGAGCGGAGCATGTTCTATTCCAGACAAGCTGTGAGGTCATAAAATCAGTCATTTTCTGCAGAGATTGTGAGAAAAAAAGGAAGCATGGTGCCATGCAAAAACGATAAAGCATAATCTTGAAATAAATCTGTATACAAAAAAAAATATATATAGTAGGTTACCTTCATGGAAAATCCATTGATGAATATATACTTCTAAATTGTTTAGGTAAGAGTATAAACCTGCACTTCATATCTAACCATGAATGGTTATTCTAGGGGAAGTCCAAAATACTGAAGCAGTACTTAAATATATCCTCTGGTGGCTATTCGTATTACTTTCGGTTCTATTTTTGATAATACATAATTTACATGATATTGTATGAGTATATTCCAACTGCTCTTTTATGCTTTCCTTACATATATTTAAACCCATTGCTGTTTTTTTGTATATCATTGGTGGATTATTATTGTATGATACTTAACTACTTAAACTACATAAAGATAATACTGTCTCATCATTTAACCTGTAAAAATAATTTGTCCATGTGTAGTTTTCAAATTTAACAATATGGTCTCAATATTGTAAAATTTGACAAATGGTTTGGTCAACTTCGTTTAACAGGAAGTGAGCATCAGTCAAAGACAAGTGATGTGATGAATAAGAAGCTACAGTCATTATGACTAATACATGATATTGGCTAAGACTGGCCAACTCGGGGTCAGTCAAATTATATAATATCTCCCATGGTTTAACTTATCCAGGACACGCAATACATAGAAATTTGAAAATTATGAGCTCAAATATTGTCTTCCATAGTTAGTCGTTTGTTCTAACTGCTCTGCTTTACAGGATAGATCTAATGTCTAGCAGAGAGACAATGATAAGTTTTCTCCACAATACAATATATTCATTCCCCAATTGCAACTATATCACGTAAAATAGTGGTTGATACGGGCCGGGTGATCTGCATTGCACGTCACACAGAATGATGTTCATGCTTTACTTAGCACTCACGTACCGCCCAAAAAGCACCGCTTTGGCTGGAACAAACAAATATGGCTCGGCGTGAGAGATATATGGAGTATTTTTGGTCCGAAGCAAAAATATCGCCCGACGCGATAAAACCCCATATTTCTTTAACATACAGCCTTTTTTTTTTTAACAAATGCTCATTAATCACAGTAAATTTAGCACGACAACTGTATCTCAGCGTGCCAAGACAGTCACTGCATGTTCAGGGAGCTCTATCTATTAATATTTGGTCTATATTTTTAATCAGGAATCTTAGAATTATATTTTGCAAAAAATTATATACTTTTTATGGCAAAAAGAAAAGAAAATATAAATTGCTGGAAATTAGGGAATAACATTGAGGATGACGCGTGGAATTTGCATTGAGTTAAATAGTTTCAACAACAGCAACTACTAACATTTGTATTTTTCTCTGCTGTTTCATATTTAATTCTGGTCCTTTATGTTTTCCTTTGTTTTCTTCTCCCTCTTTTATCATATATTTTTTTCTCTTATTTTTCCTCGATTCTGCTCTCCCTTGTACTTGTATTTTCTTTACTCAATTCATGGTGTACTTTACTAACAAGCTTTGCTTTTAGGTGTATTCATGTAGGTTTTGTTCTTTAAGTTGACTTTTGGATATATTTGATTTATTTGTAAATATATTTTGATCTGTTTGAGAAATAAATCAATTCAATTCAGTTATATCATCTATGGTCTTGCAGAAGTAGAGACGAATATGTTTCAAATATAAAGGCAGCACTCCAGAAGTACACCAAATTCAATTCTCTTGATGAAAGTTGATGGTTTGTTTTTATCAATTCTCTTGATGAAAGTTGATGGTTTGTTTTTATTAATTGGATGGTTTTAGTCACCAGATTTTATGTATATTTAAGAATTTTTATGTTCTGAAGCTTTTTTTTATAAATGTTGATTTTATATATCTTATAACTGTTACACCAATGAATAAGTAAAGCGTGTTTGGAAAACAAAAGTTATATATAGTATCATACAAGATTATTAGAGTTTTTATATCATCAACTATATTTTCTGATCAAATGCGACTTTAAATAAACTATACCTATTTGAAGTAAAAGTTAGACCTTATGTGCTAAAGTACACCATATGCATTGCAAGAGTATATATTTTAGCTTATTTCAGCTTTAAAAATAGCTCATATGATCATAACCATCATAAAAAGACATGATGCCAGCTTGACGGCGCCTGTGGCTTCCGGTATATGGAACTTCCTCTTAGCTCCTTCTCAAAGAATAACGGTCCAATAAAAAGGTGATTTCAATTCACCATAAAAGAAATTACATCAAATATACAATCCGATCAGCGTTAATCCCCTGTGTTAAGTAAATAATCTAGGGTCGAATTTCATCATTTTCAAAAATCTGTCTTTGGGTATGAGGGGGTATTATGAAACCTATCTGAAACTTCTTGGTAATATATTTTCTTCCAGGAACAATTTTTATCCTTTTTTACAACCAAAAAATACCAATGCTGTGTAAAACCCAGAGCATGGTATGATTTATTTAAATTTTTTGCCTGATCAATGATGATTTTCTTCCTGTGTGAAAAATAAGTTTTTTACAATAAATATTACTATTCATACTGACCAATTACTAGACTTCAATTTTATGACACAATAAAATATAATTTTCATAAATTCATATTTATAAAGACAACGTATTTGAGATGGTGTCAACATGACATAATGAAAATCTTTCTTAATCATTTGTTAATGTTTGACTTTGCATATAATGGTAAATACATTAAATGTCATTTTTAAGGTGCCTGTTTCTTTGAGTGTTTCAGAACTGATTTCTGTGCACTGGTATGGCGTTTGGAATCCTTAAGTGAAAAAAGTAAAACAAAAAAAGAAGTTTTTACATTTTCCTTCCCACTCGCAAAAATTGAAAACATGTCTTGGAATTTTTTAATAGATGAAGAAAAATCCTTACATTTAAAATAGAAGCATTAAGGCGAGCTAGCCCATTGTCCTGGTGTAGCAAAATCCAAATTGTAATATTGCAAATAAAAAATATATTTAAAAATCTATTTCACTGTCTTGACCCTCGATCACACCTTTCCGCAGGAGAGGGTCTTGGAGAACTCGGGGGAGCAAGAATCCTAGTGGGGAGCCAGGATTTGGTGTAGAAAGGTTTCTATTAATAAGATACGTCAAGTCCCTCTACCAAATAAGAGCAACGTCGTAAAAGACAAATTTTAAAGAACTGCTTTGTTCGCCACTTAAAATTAACGTGCGTAGTGATTGACCTACTTCAACGGCCATGCTTTGATATCTACTAGACCCTCGTCTACGACGCGGCCTGAGGGTCTAGGCCTAGACTGCCTATTTCAGTTTATAAAAATCAAGATGAAACAGACTTTATTCCGAGATCTCACATACTATCTATCAGAAGAATCAAAGTAACACTAATTATAAATTTAGTAATTTAGACATTTTAATTTGGGTCCTGAATGACTGATCCCCAATAGCCTGCTATGCCGGCCGACGGTCGGCCCAACGTCCATATATATTAGACATAAATTTCCAATCAAGGCATGGTATCAGACAAATCTATGCTTAAGAATTTTACAAAACCTCATAAAGGGGCGTTCACACTATGATGACCTACGTATGACCAAGTATGAAAAATTTTGTTTGCTCGTGGTCATCCTTATCCACAGAACTGTATCTCGATATAGTTCCCTTATCCTACGTGATTCACTCACCAAGCATTTTATGTTTACTCGTGCAAATTCGTAGATCACTCCTGGACGCGCCTGACCACTCACGGACATACGTGAAGAGAAGGAAATTTTTTAAACATGTTTAAAACATGGTCAGCTATTTGATGGACATTCTACGTGGGAATTGTTAAATATTAGTTACGTAACTTGCTCGGGGGTCAGTCGCCAAGTGTCCTACATACGTTCTACGTACGTTCTACGTAGGTTCTAAGTACGTTCTACATACATTTTACATACGTTCTACATCCGTTCTACATAGCCATAGCCATACGCAACCATACGTAGCCATACGTAGCCATACATAGTCATATGTAGCCATACGTAGCCACTGTCCATCCGTATATACTTGCCATTCACTCGCACGGGCGATCTACAAGCAAACTACGAGCAATCTACGAGTGCCTTACAGATGCCTCACGGATGCTTGGCGACAAACTTTCGGCTACCATTTGATGGACGTCCAGCGAGCGTTTTGACAGATGCCCGCCGAGCGATCTATGATTGCCTCACGTACAATCATGGAAATATTAATACGTGATTAACAGAGCCACCTGTGAGTACGGATAGCTATGTACAGTCCATTTTTGAAGTACGTAGTCAAACATAGGTATTATACGTAACAGTAACAACGTCCCTTCAGAGCTATGCACTAAGAAAACTTACTGGTAAAAAAAAAGTGGTTGCAACGCTTTCGCACTGTTCAGCAGGCGCTTCTTTTGATGTATCGCCATGTCTGATTGGTTAAAAGGCCGGTAAATTAATTGTTGATTCCGTGCCTTGACCACTTTCATAGTTAAGTACAATTGTCATTATGTATGACCACGTATGAAAATATTCTTCCACTTTTGTTCATCCTTAGCCATACGCGATTCACTCGCTCAGCGTTTTATGTATACTCCACTAATTCGTAAATCACTCCTGCTCCCACTTGACCACTCACGGACATACGTGAAGTGAGGAAATATTTTTTGACATGTTTTAAAACTGGCGGACGTTCTACAAGTAAATTGTTTATATTAGTTACGTAACTTGCTCGGAGGTCAGTCGGCGAGCGTAATACGTACATACGTGGCCATACGTGGCCATACATGGCCATACGTGGCCATACATGGTCATACGTGGCCATACGTAGCCATACGTAGCCACACATAGCCACTGTCCATTCGTATATACTTGCCATTCACTCGCACAGGCGATCTACAAGCAATCTACAAGCAATCTACGAGTGCCTACGGGTGCCTCACGGATGCCTCATGGATGCCTGACGACGGACGTGTGGCGAGCGTTTGACATTTGGCGAGTTGACGGACGTCCGCCGAGCGATCTACGATTGCCCCACGTACCCTCATAGGCCTAGATGTTTTACGTGATTAACAGAGCCACGAGTGTAGCCCATTTTAGACGTACGCTGTCATACGTAGGTCTTATACGTGATTATGTGAACGCCCCTTTACAATGTTCATCAGCATATTATCAGCTAATGTGGAAAGTTAACTGGGTAATTTGTGACAATCACTTTACATCTATTTACATTGACTGCCATGTTGGACAGTGGCGACACCACACAGGGAGCATGCAGTATTAATTTCTAGAATTTTAGCAATTTTCGGCGAGAACTCTCTCTTCCTAGATAATTTTCCCGACTATATATTGAATTTGTGTAAGATACATTGCCATCAGTGTATAGCTTAGAGGGGTTAATGAGTAAGTGAATAAATAAAATGAAGTGACTAAAGGACTTCTCCTTCAGCAGACTCCGCAGATGCACGCTAGATATTTTGACGGCGCCAATTTGCTTCTCTGCTCGCTTCGGAAAAGTTCGTCTGCATTCCGAATTTTACCAAACTAGTAATAATCAAATAATTAATAAGGTACGCTAAAAAAAATGCTGAAATATAGGGAGGCGCTACGCTGCTGGGTTAAGGATATTGAAACTGTTCATACAGTCGAGCCCAAAAGTTTACAACATCTCCCGAAGTCCATTCCAATGAGAGAAGAGACATAGTTTTGAACAGTTTGTAAATGGAAATACCGTCGAGCGAATGGGCTGTTGCTATCATATGACATGTACTTCATAACTTATTGCTGAATGCAATTTCAAAATACTGAGTGTGTAGTCAATACTGGGTGTGTAGTAGGCCTATACTTTTTTGGCTCGACTATGTACTAATGACTGGGGCGTAAATAGAGCGAGTTAAGCCTTTCACAAGAGCATAGAGTTAGGAGCTTCGAGCTGGTTGAATTAGAAGCTTTGCAACTCAAATGATTAACTCTTGAGTCTACATATTATTTAATGAAAAATAAACAATTTTTACACTTGCAAAAGTATTACAAATATTTTTATTTGTATCAACGTGTCAACTATCAAGCAATTTATGAACGGTTTTGCCTTTTACAACAAATTAAGCAATGCAATTCTGGTAACATTTTGCATCATGTAATAAGCATACATTTCAGTTAAAAGTCAAAGAAAAATATATCATAAAAATTCATTCATTTATTTTACCAGAAAACTACTTTATATAATTTATTTTACCAGAAAACTAGCTCATCAGCAAATTAATGATGCAAACTACATTACAAGTACACCACCCTCAAAAATTAAAAGACCACTTGAGTATGTAGACAGTGTTCAAAGTGGTCCAATACTTTCGGAGAGAAGAGTATACATTAATTTCGTGCAAATATCTCAGAAGTAACAGTAAACAAATTTTAAGCAATATTAAAAAAAAATAAAAAAATTACTTGTCCCAATAAATTACATGATGTCTAATGTACAGGTTCAGTATTTTAATATATTATATAAAATAACCACAATGGTAAAATCCCTCGTGTTTTTTCACAAATCCATCATGGTGTCTCACTAATTAGTAACCATAAAAGTTCATGACCAAGTTTAAATTGCATAATTAATTATCCCACAAATGGCTTTTACATTATTTTCATCATTAACTTGGTATCTTAGGTTGGCATCATTGTAACAGTAGTATTTTACACGTGTTCCAGCCACTAGTAAGCAATTAAAATATTAAGTTTTTCCTCTTTAAATTAGCACAAACTACAGCTGATCGAGGCGTCAACAATGGGGAAAAAAATGCCCTTGGATCAGAATTCATTGAATGGATTGTTTGCCACAATGGTCTGAGGTTTGTTACAAAACGAAGAACTGATTTAATATGATTATTTAATTTATTTGTTTTTGTTGTTATTTATCAATTTTCACGGTTAAAATATTTCCTCAGACCATGCTGCGACTACAAAGTAGAGTCGTCGGAGCTGTTTCTGGAGAGAATGGGAGCAGACCCAGAGGTTAACCTAGGAGCTAATCCCAGAGGCTCAAGGTAATCCTTGGTGAAATCCTCTGTGTGGATCCTCATGAACAGCACCATGTCTGTGTGGTCAAAGTGGAAGTGCATGCTGTGAAAACTAGCACTTGTCAATAAGACTTCAGTGTATTGTGGAGTGCAGCTTGCAATTAATTTCGCGTGGAATGACCCAAATTTGGAGTCCAATCGATCCAGTGCCATGTTCAATCTCTCATCAACTATCAATCTTTTCTTTGTTGATGTTTTCAATTCTTTCACCATGTCTCTTGCACCTTTGAAAACCTTAGGATACTTGAATTCCCCATCACACCTCATAGTGGTATACATTGTCACCCTAGAAGTGGATAATTTATTCTTTGCTAGCATTAAAAGGATGTCAGCTAGTCTTTTTGAATCCAATAAGGGAGATATGACGTAAATTTTCCCCTCTCCTGATATCCATTGGTCCAATAAGCCCTTCCATAATCTGTAGACATATGTGGGTCCATGTTTCACTGCACCAGAGGGCGGTAGGTGCTCCAACAACTCTGCCACCTGCCGGAAAATAAGGAAGACAGCTATAGTACAATGCAAACATATATACACAAAAACGTATTCACTAATAGTTTAAAAGGAAAATGACAAAAAAACTCTTTTCACATAAGGGAAACATTAAAAAGTTATTTTGACAGAAGGGAAACATTTTTACAGCAATTTTAAATATTGAATCTTTCACCACACCCAGCAAATTGACCAAAGTATTAACTTTTTAAAAACTTGCATGGCCATCTAAAATTCAGATTTATGTACATATGAGTTTCATCTACATTGCTATCATGCACACACGTTCTTGGTTTTTCCCCTTTTATGCAAAAAAGTGTTAAAATGGTGTCTGGCAATTTGAGAAGAATGCATGTGTATGACATGCATACACCCACAACATTAAAGTACACATCCAAACATCACCATTATCTCATCATAATCATTGGAAAGGCAAACAATATTAAAATCAAAACTGGCATCGGGAACACCAAATTCGTATATGAATGGCATGTTTGTGTTTGTTCAATGAAATATAATTACTAAGGCAGAGATAAAAGTCAAAAATTTAAACCAGAAATCTGAAGTCCTGTCAGTCATTGTTCACAGTAGAACCTCGCATTTATTATTACATTGCGAATGTCATAATAGCGAGGTGATCTTAATTCTGGAACTTCATTTCATTGCAAGATTTGTGTTAATTGTATTGTATCGTATTGTATTGTATTGTATTGTATTGTATTGAATTGTGTTGTATTGTGTTGTATTGTTTTGTGTTGTATTGTATTTTATTGTATTGTATGGTATTCAACTGTATTTATAAGTGCTACTGGTCCGAACTTCTGAAGCTTAGTCAGCTAATAATTATGACCACCGCCAAACAGACGTTATGATGAGATGACAAGGTTAGGAGTCCACACCAAGCTACACATTTACCCACACATTTACCAGTTCACCCAAACGGGTGGGGTATTTTCTTGCCCCAATCTTGGACTAAATAGTCCAAGCCCCAATAAACAGGGTTAGTCCAAGAGTGCCCTTACTTATTGGGTACCACTGTATACTGTATAGACGTATAGCTGTATATCGCATATTATTGACACCACATTAACTAATTAACATACCTGATTAATTAAACCAACTGATATAGACATATAAACTTATCAAATTTATCTCCAGTATCATATTACCTAACTTTCTTGAAACAATAGTTACAATACTAGACTATCTTGTTAATTAGCTGCAGAAAACTATATCTCCTGTGACTTCAAACAATGTATTTTTTCTGTCAGCTCAGAGATATGGTGCTTACAGAATTCCAGGCATGCCAAAGCACAGGCTGTGAGTCTAGAGATAATCTTGCAGTTTTTCTACAACACGGCCTAGGCATTGTTGTTTGCATGGGAGCTGATAACACTCTGTACCCTGGGAATAGACTTACAAACTGCTGTGTGGTTTACATGAAGACATGTAAAGTATGCCACATAAATCTCCACTGTGGTATATCTGGTACTGGCAGCAATGGGTGTTGTATACATGACTGTGAGTAGGCTGGTTGAGGCATTGTTAACATTGAGCTATACTGAAGGTCCCAAGTTCAATTCCCTGCCTAGGCACTCTCAGTCTACTCTTCATGATGAGCCTATGCCGTCATAATGCCGAGATATCATACATGGTCAACTTTGTGTACTTCCCTTGGCTCTCGTAACATTATTTGAAAACCATCTGACCCAAACATCTAGTACGTAGCCAAAAAAGTGAATAAATCTGAGAGAAAATATTAATTTACAATGATATAAATAATTTGTTTACTCATAAATTATTATGAAACTAACGTCTACTAGCTTTGCTTATTCATAATAAAAAATAAAATCTACAACACAATTGCAGCCTTTTTAGCAAGTTGGTACTACCATATACCTCAGGCATCTATAGTTTCTCCCATACTTTTTCACCAGGTTCTCTGTTATCCCAGGGGTCTTATATGCTTACATGCATTGCATGGTGCAGTATGTTTTCTGTTAAAATCACTTTGCTTGCATTAGCAGCACATGCATCAGCAGCAAAAGCAACAGTAGCAGCAGCAGCAACAGCAGCAACACCATCTCATGGTGCCTAGAATGTTCTGAATGGGTTTCTTGGATTCCAGGAATTTCTAGGAATTCGTACTTCTTAGAGCTTGCAAGAAGGCAGAACTCAAGAGACTTGTGTTTGGGATCATGTTATCAGAAACATGCAATTCCGGCGCCAAAAAACCTCCACAGCATTATCTGAACATAATCTGACATTGGAACCTTTCCTCACTCTGTTGTAGTGTGGTTGGTGGTGTTAATGTTAGTAATGTTATTTCCAACATTTATCATTAAATCTTTCCTCACTTATGTTACTTATCAGTGCCTACATCACAGCACTGCTTGCTTTCATGTGTGGGTTTATACTGCTATCAAAGTCTAATGGTTTGCAATTTATGTAATACCAGCCATACATCACATAAACTTGGCTGAACAAAAATATAATAATAACCTAGGGGGAAAATCATGCTCAGTCGTTTTTCCATCTAATGAAATTATAAACTCTGGCATTCGAGTACAATATTATGCTAATGATTATAATTCTTAGACTAAGTATGGCATTAAAACCATTAACGGTGTATCCTATAAATCACATTGTCATCAGTCATACGAAATTATCAATCATTTCGAAATCATCAATCAAACTAATTTAAAGGAATCATCAAAGTTTTGGACACACTGATATTACAATTATGGCAAGAAAAAAGCTGATGTTTTTGATCGAGTGAATAAATTGTATATCAATCAAATCTAGTTACATATTTCACATACACGTTATAAGCTTTCCACTATTACGTACCATTGATAACTCTTGTAAAATGAAAATAGAACCTCCCTCAGGAACACAGCCTTGAGAATTGAGAAAGAAAGAAAGATAGATACATAGATTTAAAGGAGGTGGTGGTCAGTCCTCACAATGACAATTAACTGCAGTTACTCTGAAAAAATGTTTGCATTACTTAGTGTATATACATCATGTCTGCATGTGGTGATCAATTCACTCAGCATCATAACCTTAACCAGCTGCTGTTGAGCTTTGTTAATAGTTGTGACACTAGTGTCAAACAACACATGTTAAACAGGTGCACAGGTCAATTGTGTCCCCAAGTTTCTCATGTATAAGTGCCATTCCTGGTCATAAGCAGAGCAATACAAATTGTCTAAGGTAAAGAGTCAAGTGACCTCTTTTTACTCTACTTCCTGTGTGGCAACAGGATGGCGTCCACTCCAAAATACAAATATACTAACATACAGAAGGACCTCGCCATTAAGACCACTTCAACAATAACACTAGTGACTCCATGCTCAGCCATACAATCGCTTTTCTCGGGAGTCTATACTACTGGCTTCTTGTTTGTACTCTTTGCTGTAGTAAATTGAATCTAAACAAATCTTTATCGAGACCACCTTGTCATTAAGACCAGTAAATTCACACCAATCGTGGGGATTGGGGAGGAGTATATCTTACATCATATCAAATGTTATTAAGAATTTCAAAATTCAAATGCATATTTGATATATCCTTGTTGTCATGGAAAATCATTGTATTTCATTTCACGATTTCAAGACAATTTTAGCTTGACAAAATCTATTTTTAAATGACGTTACAACAGGTAATTCAATAAAATTATATGCTCTGTAAATAGAACCATGGAGTCATATACTGAATTTAAGCGGTGAGAAATGTGAGATAAATCAGATTTCTTTTACCTCATTCATAATGACCTATAATACAAATTATATCTTGTTGTACATAGCAAGGACCTTGTATATAATACATAAAATGTCACATTCGGCTCATGAAAATGGTGTACCACAAGGCAGTAACCTATCTCCCATAACTACAACAATCCACTACAACAATGCACAATGACATGTACACTGTGAGCATAGCTTTCTTACATACTCATCTCATTCAAAGCAGGTGCTACTCATAAACAGAACAATATCCCACACAGAAAACTACTGATAAGCCATTAGTAAGCAACGGTGAGTATTTCTTTGTTGTCTAAATGACAACATACAGAGAAGAACACCCTCTTTGCAATATACTAATGGACTGTTTTTGTAGGATGAAAAACATTAGAAAGGGGTATCATATAAACCTATGATATATTGTTGTTTATAGTACAGTCAGAGTTTGTTCTGCAGCATAGGAACAGTATCTATATATATTTGTCCAATATCACTACGTATTCAAACTGACTAATAAGCCATTGTTGACTGGGTGTTTTGTACTTGTCAGTATAATAGAGACTAATTGAAGTCAATTTGAATCATATCTCTACGGTTTAGATAGCCCACGGGTGACTCATTTTCAGAAATACTCTATACACTGCAGAATGCAATAATTGATATGAATCGCCTTCCAATTTCCAAATATATAAGAAAACTTGAGCTGTTGAGCATGTACACAGTGGTCAAATACATATTTGGAGGGTGGAGTCTTTCACTTGCCTCAACAGAGTCTGTCACGAGCCACTAAATTAACAGTTTGATTGAAGTCATATCCAGCTGAGCCAAGTGTTTTGGTCAGGCACCGAACCCAGAGCCACCAGATGAGTTGATTAACACTTTAAGCTGCAGTCCATTAGGCTACAAAACTGTTGCTTGCTGCGGTCTCTAAAAAGAAAAGTGCCCATGCAAAGAGGTATGGATGACCTGTTCTGCTCTATAACTTTTGGGGCTTCAGGATTCTGGAGAACTGCAAATGCCATCAGTGCAGGTCAGTGGTCGACCTCCACATGTGTCGTCCCACAACAGATAAATGTCTGACATTTTTGGTGAACCAGGAAATTTGGTTTGTTATTACCGCAGGAATAAATGGGAATTTTTGGCTCAGCAACCTTCGTGTACAATAAATAAGTGGGTGAATAATAGAGTAATTGGCACTGACTCAATTGTAAATGCACAGTACAAATGTTAAGGTTTAAACTGGTTACCAAGGACTTAACATATTCAAGGTCCTTGTTATCAACTGTTCGAAAAGCTTGACATTTCTGTATTACTGGACATCAAACAAATCACATAACATGAAGAACTTAACAAACCACACAATTAGTTTATAAAATATTAATTCACACTTAAGACTATCTCACTATCAAGAATACCGTGTCATTAAGACTATTTGACCATCGTTTCATCTGAATTAATCTCACACATAAGACTGGTCACCCACCAGTGAGACCAATAAAATCTGCATCAAGGGTGGTCATAATGGCGGAGATTCGAGGTGTAATATTGCTAATGAAGGAAAACATGATATAATTCTATCAGCAGTATTTTATATTCACCAATTCTTCTCAACATTATTGCCCTAAATACAAACAACACTAAATCATCACACCATCCACATTCAACAGCACAACATTATGATGATTATACAAAAACATTCCTCAACATAATCCCCTCCCTTCAGCAGTGCTCAGGCTTGGCATTTTCTCATGGTCCTTTGAAGTCTCATTACTTGTCTCAGATGTCTCTTTTAGGTCTCACTGAGTCTCTCTAAGTCTCTGGATTTGTGTCACATCTGTCTCCCAGACACTGTAGTCTGACTCATCTGTCTCAATGTAATTCCAACTTTTTTCGATGCCTTTTCTTACCAACCAAAAACAACAACAGCACACACAAAACACCCAGTTCTCACACCCTTATAGCTTACATCCTACACCAGCCACCCACTTTTTAACCATAGGTACACTACATTGCCCTCCTAAAGTTTGGAAGCGTCACCACTACAGTACACCACAACAATGGATCATGCTGCATTGTTATGATAAATATCATAAATATTGATGTCAGTTGCAATATAGGCCTACATTTTCTGAGTGATCACGAAAAAGGCAGCCATGATGACTGATTTCAATGACCACCACAGTTTGGGCAAATTTTACATCGCGACACCCCACAAAGATCATCCAAATGGCCTAATACATGATCACCTCGATTTTAAGACTTCTCTAGCTCCAACAACTGTTACAACAGTGTAGGAAATGACAGAATTGAAAAGTCTAAACTTCCACCTCAATATTAAGACCACTTCAGCAATTACCAACATTTGGTGGTCTTAATTGTCGAGCTCCACTGTACATGGCTAGAAGGGGTTCCACAGGGTGCCAAAGGGGTTCCACAGGGTGCCATAGGGGTTCAATGTACCTTACAAAAAATATGTGCCTTACCCTACTGATGTAACCTGCAAGCAACAACCTATCCCTTTAACCTTCATATCTCATGTGCATATCCATACAAACCACCTCAGATAGGTTAACACACAAAAAATGCATCCCACTAGGGAGTAAATGTATCTTTCCGTTAGAGATGCCTATCTTCAGGGATTCTTCACACTAGTTGAGCTTGACTTTTTCTATACAACTGCATATGATTTATCTACATTCTACAATGTAGCAAGATGATGAAGGCCCTGGTAAAATCATGACATCAAAAACCATGGCAAGAAGTCGATAAATTATGTTCCTAGTGGTTTCCTTATGTCAGTGCAGGACGTCTGTTAATTTGATAAACAAATGCAGACACTAAAATACGATATCATAATATGCACGACATGGCAATTGAATAACAGAACACGCAACACATAGTTTATGGCAACTACGTCTAAACAAGGTCCTTGGTCAAAGCTGTTCTCTGATCTGAGATTAGGACGATACACAGAAGCTATAAAGGCTGTGAAGATACTAACAAGTAAGCTCACGTTCATAAAATTTTCATCACGAATAATACCAACTCACTATTGCCACCAGTCAATTACTCACTAAGTTAAACTAAGGTTGAACTTAATAGCGAAATAATAGTACATCTGTATATTCTGTACATCACAGGAATACATAGGATGTCAGCTCTTTAATATTGACATTTAAACTTTCAAACTACTTGACTAACAAGAATTGACAACTGAATAAGCAATAAATACACTTCCCTAAAGTATGCACAAACTTAGTTTTGCTTGAAAAGAGACAGTTATTTGCTTAAGAACTACTCAAATCTTCTCTGTGCTTTCCACACTTTTTCTGTAACCTCTTTTCAGCCTGGGGAGGTATTCTAGCTGCTGCATGCACTGTGCACCACCCTATAATGTCCCACAAAAAAGATACACAAAAAAAAAAGTCACAAAAAGGAGAGAAGAATTCTGTAACGTGATGTTGCATCAGGCTGGGTCTTGTTCTTAATGCAAACAGAATCATTTCATCCTTCTTTTAGTGTCTGTTGCCAAGCTAAACACTTCAGGATATCCCATAGTTTTGAACAGTCATACCTCAGTCATATCTTCACTAAACGTGTTGCAATGCTCATTTTCAAGAGATTGCAGAACACAAAGGTGACGCACAGTTGAGGTTAATGTTATGTGAATTACATTAAATCCTAACAGTAAGACAAAATCACTGAAACGGCCACCTCTACACTCTCAGCCCCAATGGAACCATATACACTGCTATAGTCTGGTAATCGACAAATAGTCTTGACATTCAATGTTTAATGTCTCAATGCCCATGGGTCTGAAGCTTAAGTCAGCTTACTTAATATTTATAAACATGACAAACTTTCAGAGCACATAATGATGAGATGATAAGGCTTAGAGTCCACGCCATGTTACACATTTACTCCATGGGCGGGGTCTTCTGCTTGTCTCAGCACAGAATGCCACAAACACTGAGTACAAGTAACCACTAGACCACCCCACTCTAGGTTGCTGCAATTCTTATGAACCTCACTATTAAGTCCGCCTTGCTAAGGAGAGTAAATGAGTTGCTTTAATAGCGAGGAGTAAATGTATACAACCTTTCTTAAAGATGTCATTAGACTTCATCAGAAAAGGTTTCCAGATGACCGAGAATATTTCTCTCTTCTACAGATGAATAATAGAATATTATGTATAGTGCTGTATATCATTACAATGTATACATTTTGGTACACATACAATATACACATATTTCAAATGAAGAGATGTGAACGACCAAAATAACAGTATCTATAGAATGCAATTTGGCAGACACAAGGTTTTAGAAGAAAGAGTGATCAATAAATTATCAAGTGTTCGGGATCATATAAATAGATTCCATGTTTGTGTTCACCTGAATCATGTGCCAGTTCATTTGGCTGCAGACAAAGCCACGCCTCATCTGCTCTATTCTTGAACAAGGAAAAGATAGATCCAATATATATATATATATATAAATTGTTACATTTGGGTGGGACGACTTATTGCCAATAAACAGTCTCGTCCATAATTATGTAACTAAATAATATGTATCACTATCAATGAAAATTAATATGTATTTTCTGGAATCTTTCTCAGGTTTTATATACATTTTTTGGTTTTGGGGAGTGTTGGAAAAGGTTTCCACGAAACCATATCACTAGAGTTGATTAATACGTTTTGAGTCGATATATCATTTAATTGTATAATAGGACTTTCCCCTTGGAAATTTTCCTGTAATGCAGAACCTCTACACAAAGGGACCTCACGATAGAAAAAAAAATCCTTGAATATTGAACAGGACTCACTCCTAATAAGGTATTCAAGGCTTCAAATGAAAGGTACAAATTGCAATATTGAGATTGCACCACCCTCCAAGAAAGAGAACAATTCAATGGTAAAACCATTATTGCATGTATTTTGTATTTTTGGAGGGTAGTGTGCATACCAGTTTTAACATAATAACATTGACAATGTGGTCGTAAGAGCGAGTCGGTCTCAAGACTGGGTTCCACTGTATTGTGTATACACTCTACAGAAATCAATTCTTGATGCAATTTTTATCTACAGTACAAGGTGTGAGAAACTAAGCAGTTGTTTAATGCAGCAGAAATGTCAGACATATTGCCTTCTAGCTCCAACATGATCCATGCTGATGACAGCATCTGGATTATGCCATTATGATATTTCACTTGCAGGTATATAACCTGAAAGGTCAGGAGTTCTGGCATTTATGATTATTAAGTATTGATGAAATGCAACATATTTATGTCCTGCTAACACAAAGGATATTGTTCATGTTGTTGAGAATTACAACAGAAATGCAATATGTTTAGGATTACATATAACATGTTGTAAGTTAAAACTTAACATGTAAAGGAAATGTCAATATAATGCTTATGTCAGACCATCAGACAGAGGCATGTGTTTACAATATATGATATGCATACCAGCCTTGAATATGCATGTCAAAGAAAAATATGCATGTCTGAGTCTAGGAGAATCTCAGTAGCAACCTAACATTTGCACTGTTTCTGGAATGTATTTTTCTCTTCGTTTAACAAAAAATACAAAATATGTATTCCATGTTTTTTCCATGTTTACTACCTAACTAGTCTTTCGGAGATGTTCTTGAGCCCTGTTGGTATGGGCTCTGAGCTTTTCTTGGTTATATTTACTGTCCCAGGTTCGATTCTGAGTGGGACACTCTCCTCTCAGTCTCAGAGACATTATTCTTCAGAAAAGGTGAGAACATGTAGGCCAAACATAAAACTTTAAAAGGTGAACAAATGTTCCTCCGTACATTTTACACAATGATCATGCACATGAGCTGGCAGTTAACATGATAATCATTGAAGGTACTCACTTAAACATTGTTAAATTTTCATAAGATAATATCATGCAGGATGTTTTGCACAGAAACCTTTATTGGTTCATACATATTGATTGGTTGCAATGGTTGTACAGTTGAAGTTTCCTGTCAGAAAAATACTGCACTCAAGTCCCTATCAAGTGGAAAATTCATGGCTATCACACACAACACAGGAAGTCTCCAGTGGTCCGTTATCCGTGCTTACCATGTAAACTGACCAATTTCCCAAAATGGATTAAATAACCCCACTAGTTCCATTACTCCGCAGGATTACATGCATTTGTATTGCTCAATAATTCTGCAGAAAAACAGTGAACAAGTTTACCCAAATATATGGTCTTTAGCCAAAATAAAAGACAATACATTAAAATTACAAAAATGTGGAGTCTAGAGATTACTTTTGCAGAGATCGGTATGTTTAATGTTCGAGTAAAAATTAAAAAGTGAATTTAATAACCAATGTTTCAATACTTCTGGGTCAGAAGCGTAGTAAGCTTATATGACCAGCAGCTCAAAGGCAGACGTAATGATGATAAGTCCACACCATGTTACACATATACGCTGTGGGTGGGGCTTTTACTCGCATCAAAATTAAATTATACATTTATCAATAAAAAATTGAGCAAATGAAAGATGAAATTCTTCAATAATTATATGATTAATGAGTCATCAACAATGGGCAATAACTTGTATTGGACCACTGCACTTGAACAGTAAAACACTTTCAAACCAGCAGAAAATTGCTTAATAGCTCTTGAAACATGAACATTTGACAAAAAGCTATTTATTTTTGTAACTGCCACCAAATTCATCAGATAAGGGTGGAGCAATTTTGCATCAGCCATGGAACCATTGCACGCACCCTAATACGACATGGAAATCTATTGCATGTCTGCCATGATTTAATGTGATTTTTTACATCCCTCACATCCATTTGGATCCAATTAAAAATCACTAGCAGCACTTTAATATTGCCCACAGTGAAAGGATCCGAAAAGCAAATGCACAATAAAACTGAATGGAACATTGATTGAGTGTTTTCTAACACAGGCATCAGGCAATATCATGCAGTATTTTGATAGGGTTTGGCACAATAGCCAAACATTAAAAACATTCAACCCAATCTTAAAAACTGCGTACAGTGGAGCCCATAAAAAAGACCAATAAGTTTTCCCCAAGTATTATGATCACCTCGATTTAAGACCGAAGTCTCACAAATTGGACTTCAGGGTGAAAAAGTCACAGAAATAAGGTTACCTCGAGCGATATAATTAAGACAACTCCAGCTACTACCAACGATTGTTTTAATGGTTGCGTTCCATATTAGAAAAACTTAGATTAGTAGCACTTTTTCTCAAGACCCTTTTCTGAAAACCTGTTTCTGATCGATACAGTTTTTATGATGCATGATATTTTTCAAAGCATTCGTGCTATGTCACAATGATGAATAATAGTATTCCACATGCCCTGGCCATTTTACCTTTTTATGTTGATAGAAAACACACTCTCTCCTCCGTTTCCCACAGCACAGTTTGGAAATTAGCAATTACGTAGGAATGTTAAGTATGTGACAAATTGATTGTTACACCTTCTAAATCATTCGAAGTACAGAATCTTGTAACCAACAACACAGCAGAATGTTTCTCCTTTTAAATGTTTTAAGTGATAACAGTTTATTTACCCGGAGCCTTAAGAGCTCTTAAAAGAATCTTGAGAGAGAAGTAGCTCCACGTGCCACGGCATAAGTACACTAAATATACAGTAGAGCCTAACAAATAAACCTACATGAAGTTTCAAATTTACTGGTCTGTATGGTAAAGTGGTCTTAATTAGGAAGGTAAAATACACCAGTAATATAAGAATACAATTGGTTCAAAATGGAGTGGTTTGATGGGCTTTAATTGTGAAGCGTTCACAATTTTCAGATGGTCTTAAGGATAGGTATTACTTCGACAGATCGCCAGAACCAATCATTTCAACCCCTTGAGGGGAAAAAGGGTCAATACGCGGTAAACAAGAAGGGTAAATACTACTAGATACCACTAAAACACTTCCAGGACCCCATTGTGTCATTTGGGGGTGTGGCACTGGTGGGTTTGGTTATCAAGTAGGGATGATTGGTTGATGCTGAACGAATACATTTCCAGCAGGGAGACATTATTTTTCCATGATCTGACACTCTTTGCAACTTGGATCCAGTGAGATGGTAACAAAATATCAAATGTTGTCAAAGAGTCCAGTTATGATTGGTTACTAGTTATAACAATACTAAGGTCAACTGTGTTTGAGAAGAGCAAATGTTTATTCAAGTGCCAGTATTATTAATACTTAATAATAAGTTTTAATGAGTTATTATGCTATTGGATTATCTACATTATGATGGATACACATGCAGTTTCCCCAGAAACTTTTTCCGAATTTTATTTTGAGAAAAATCTCATTAACAGTGCAATAGAATTTTACAAGACTGATTAATTATCAGTCACACATAAACCTAATGAATAAGGGGTAGGGGATTTACACTCCAAAATACAGAATGGTCGTTTCAACAGTCTTTAAATAAAAAATTGACCAACAAAGATTTTTGTTACATTAACCAAGTAATTAGTTGACCTTACAACCATTTTTAATTGTACTCAGTGTCTATGCTGAGGCAAGTAAAAGATCCCACCCATGGGGTAAATGTGTAACAGGGGTAGACTCCACTCACCCCATCAATCAACCCTAGCGGCAAGAACTTGCCTTAGGGGGCTGCACTTCTTTCCATGTATTACTAGTTCGAGTCCAATGTGCGCTCTAAAAGTTTCGAAAGTATTTCTATGGCTATTTCTTAAATAACTCTCCACAATACACCATTATACCTGCCCACCCTATATAGTGTCTGGCTTTTTTGTCAGATTTCCATTAAGTCACTAGCTTCAGGCTTTCTACGTAACATTTTTTTTTAAGTAAATGCAAATTGAACATGCATATATTCATGAAATCTCAGTTTTTATCAACACCCATCAAAAGGGACAATCTTCTACTCATTTCCCAAGAATGGCCGTAAGGATAATGTTGCTACTGAAGTGATAATTCATGGCCACTGTACACATCTGTTCCAGCTGTGACAACAGTGGACATTATAGTAACACTACAGTCACTGAAATTAATATTTCTCCATGACTAAAGACAATTAACTTACAAACATTGCTGTGAGGCATTAATACATTCTAGATTCTAATATTTGCTCCATCTAAATGCATCTAACTTTTAGACCACCTCACTATCAATACCGTTGGTTTCAATAGATAGATGATAGATAGACTGATAGACAGATAGATAGATAGATAGATAGATAGACAGATAGATAGACAGATAGACATACAGACATGTACAGCTATTGTGGTGAAGTCCCTAGCTATAGCATATATATGTTCACTCTGAAAGGACACATGACTCATAGCATGAAAAGCTTATTCTGTTCCCTCCCTTTTTTTGGGTAACCAAATTATGGCAGACTGACTATTGTATAATTGGCAGCAGTTCCTGGAGTGGCACTTGCATTTTTCATGCAGACCACAAGTCATAAGCAAGCTCTACTTTAGAAAGCATACCATCCCTCATTCGGCTGACTAGTATGACACTGCAAATGTTTCAGGAGCCCTAAAATGGCACTGCAGACCATTGAGACCAACACTGGACCTTGGATGAACTAGTTCATCCAAGACTGGACATAACCTACAGCAAAACCCCACAATCAAAACACCCTCAGGAGGTGGTATTGGTTGACCTAATTATCAGGGATAGATAGGTAGATAGGTAGATAGATAGATAGATAGATAGATATGTTATTCAGTCTGCTGCATTGTTAAGTCCTCAACTGACCAGAGGTACCATACCACCACTAGAATAAAAGCCAAAATATCCTGTTACAGAACATGTTGGCCTTGCAGATTTCCATATACATATGTAGAGGCAAATTGTGAGTATGATCTGAGGCCTACAAATAGAGAGATCAAAGTCATGTTTACCTATCACCTTGCTGCCAGATCTGGCATCTTAAGGTCACAGGAAAGTGAAAGAATCATCAAGTACTTTGTGAGTTCATGCAGCCCAATTGCTTACTCAGAAGTTTTGCCTGGCATGACCTTGACCTTTAATGACACACTTCAAGGTCATTCTTGCAAAAGTGCACTTAACTGAAATAATACATTGGTCTGATGGGAATATCTCTAACTGACCACTCAAGGGAATTACATGTAATACTTCTACTTATTCATGACATTCATTTGTGATAAGAGCCAAAGGAACAAATTAACTACTGTTTGACATGTACTAACATGAGCCTTTCTCAACATATAAACTTCCTAATACATTGTAGTAACAGTATACTAGTATTCCACGAAATTTCATTCACTATGCAAGACTGACACCCACCACTGTCCACGGCTTTTTCGTCGACAGTCTCTCTTCTAGATTAGGATTCGAACTCATAACCCAATAAATAGTTCATCAATTACATCTATCTATCAAAATTTTAAAGAAAATTTAAGAAACTAGCTCAAAATCGAAGGTTGCAATCAACACACCATTAGTGCTACAATGTAAATATAGGCACCCTCACATGAATAATCAAAATAACTTGAAATCAAATACCAACTACAGGAAATGCGTGGGAGTCTTAAGTTATTGTGCAGACGTTAGTTTCACGAGCACTTTAATAGAAGCAATACATTGCCAACATATTTACTTAACTGCTCATATCTTTTCCTCAAAGTTATCAAAAGTCACATTCTTTACACGATTATGCACACAATATTCAAAAGAACTATTCTTTGAAATCATAAGCCACGCGTGGTCAGTTTACTAATTAGCAAAAAATATAAGCGAGTGTGTTATGAATGAAAGGTGGACTTCAATATTCAGGGAAGTATAGACTCCTTTGAAAAAGTACAAGGGGTTTTAGACTCAAAGAAATTAGATCAAGCAAAAGCAGAAACGAGTGAGTCATGTATACACTATACAGTGGAACCCGACCTTGAGACCACCTCATGATTATGACCACCTTGCATTTTAGCATCCGAACGTATCCTATCATAGAATTTTACCTACAGTATAACCACATGAAACACATCGCCATTAAGACCAAATATATTTGCACCAAAAGTGGTCTTAATGACGAGGCTACGTGGCAATACACTGTATAAGGAAACCTACAATTTCAATCAGGACCCAGATGTGAATAAGACAAGCAACTATATTAAGTGGAACTTGCCACCTTTGTTGCCAAATAACCATTATATTGGCTTTAATGACAATATAGTCAAAGATAATACTGGGTAGAAAAGAAATTCCTGAACTTTGTCATTAACTACTGAAGATAACGTTCCACTAGATACGCTCTGAATTATTGAGTTTTAATAGAGGGCTCTACTGCACAAAACTGCATTTGAATTGCCTAGTTCTATGCACAGATTTCTTTAGCTTCCACGTGCTCATTGAAATGCCCAGCAGCACCCAAATAGGTTCTCTCGGGGGAGCTATTCTCTTGCTTATCTTTGAAGGGCCATTGGAAAAGACAAACACAGTGTTTAAGGGGTTTGACCTGTTCTACAAGCGGTCATAATTCAAGCTAGAACCTGAGCTGGATGCAATTCTGTGTGGTGCTAAGGTCAGTCACCTCGGGTGAGGCATTGAAAAAAGACCCAAGACCCGTATTCATTGCTTTAATGGCTACAGCTCACAAAAGACTGTGTGCCTCTAACATTTGACATTCCTATCTCAAAAGACCAAAAGCTGCTATATTGACCATGACATTCCCAAAGGTAACAGACTACTAACTGTAAATGCTATGTATCATGCTATCACACAAACTCATGCAAACTTTTTTTCTTGCTATCTTTTGCTCCAATAGACCAAGTATCCTTTCTGCCTCCAAATAAATTATGCAGTATTCAGTGATAATGGTATCTTTTCCATGCAGAAACACACAATGATTAAGGTATAGATTGGCCTAGTATTGAACTGAATATCATAATCACATGAAAATACTATACAGCATTTTGATTGACAGTGTCTTATATTTAGTACTACTGATTCATAGTCAAATAATGCATGTGACCAGCAGCTAGAGGCAGACGTAATGATGTGATGATACAGTTATGAGTACGAGTCCAGACCACATTGCAAATTTAACTTCAACATTTACTGCAATGTTTCACCCTGCAAAGACACCCAAGTTCAACGCCCCAAATTTACACTGATTTATTAACTGAAAGAGCTCATGAGAAGTATACCTAGGTGGGAATAGAATCCAGGACCCTATGAGGACCTGACAGGTTTTTACCACTAGACCACCCAACTGAAACATCTAACATACAGTTACATTGTACACTACATTTTATTGACTATACAATATCAGACCACCCATGACTTTTTAAAAACGTGTATCAAATCTTTTGTATTGCTCTATATAGAATGATGAATCATATTATACTCTAGACATGGACTAGATACTAGCTGATGCAATATCACATCATGTTGAAATGCAACATTGTAGTCGTGGTATCACACCTGTGTCATCATGCAAATACACTTCAGCAAATACAGTGAATTTCACATCAACTATTGATCATGTTGATTGTTATTTGAACATTTTACCATGGATATTTCATCACAAACCATTGGTAAAGTCTTGAATGTATTCTGCAATACATCCAGGACAATGTTTATGTACCAGGTGCAAAAAAAAAACAGATAAAAACATATAGTAGTAAATAATCTTGCACCTGTTAAACACATGGAACAATAGTGCATTTTAGCCCACACCTACTATGCCTATGGAGATGGTATATGAGAGCCAGACAAAAACATGCATAATGCATTGGTGCAATGGACATTGGATGGACACCACTGACCTTTGCAATTCCGCTTGACCACTGGTCAGTAAGGACAGTAGCCCCAGGCAATTGTCTGCCAAGTGGCAGGACCATGATGAAGGGTGTAATTAACATAATGCTCTTTCGACAAAAACCTAACTTTTAGGCTTTTGGGTCTATAGGTGCACTGTGTATATTAAGGCACAATAAATACCTCTAGTTGCTGGTCTATTCTTGCAGTTTCCCTCCCAAGCCTCCTTATCATATATACATCCAAGGTCCCTTTACAGTAGAATTTGGATATAGACTCCTAGACCTTCCATTCTAGACCTTACTTCGAGAATACATTGAATGCACCATGTGAATATCTGCTATGTATTTTACCATAGCCAGATTGAATATTTCACATTTCAATAGTGAATACTACAGTACACGTACATGAAATTCATTTTTGTTGTTATTAGCATTAAAACCATATATCAGCTAAATGCATATCTATGCCTTGGCATGTATTATGTGAAAACTTGCAACTTGATTTAACTCCCTCTATCACCACCTAGGTATCCCCAATGGGGTAAATGAGCTGATGAGTGATGGCAAGGTGAGGACAAAATGCCTGATCATCTCTTTATGTTTACTTCTGATAGCTGGTCAAATATAAGCTGACTAAGCTTCATGCAGACCAGTAGCTATTGAAACATGATTTTCCTTTTAGAGTAAAGATCATGATATCATGGAGCTAATACTCTCAAATCAATGACATGATCTTTTTCATTCATCTTATTCTACCTTTCAGTTTGTATTAGCATGGAGTCACTAGAGACTCAATGGTGTTAGAAAACGTGAAAAAAAAAATGTATATGTAACGAATGATGTAATAAAAGACAAGACAATAACCTATAAAAATTCACTTTTACAGTTTTCACTATCTACTGTTATATTTTTTGCAGGCACCTGCCATAAAAATGTCATGTGTGAACTGTAACTAACAATGATATATACACACCTCACATAGTTTTACATGGCGTTTTTCTGGACCACATAGGGAAGTTTTCTAGTCTGTTGGCTAAGTATACACTCGCTATGCTAGATCATGTTTAGCTTAATACCATGTCAAACTATGCCAGGCACGAAGACTCAGTAAAAACATGAAGAAACTTAAGAAATATCTAGTTACAACAACGAAATATGTAACAAAGAACATAAGCTTCCAACAATATGTTAGCCATTCTAATGGTACACTATAGCCATTACCAAGTACATATGTACATGAAAGTGGTAGCATATTCCTAGGGTTAAACTGTTTCTTGCAAGCAGTTCAAGGTTTTACATTATATATGTTGCATACTTAACGATGTGGTCTAAAATTCAGTCTAAACGCTGTTCAAATTATTTGCAAATTTGGTGCTCAAGTTTAACTGTGATTGCAATTAGTATGTACTCATGAAAGCAGTCAGTTATACAAATCTATTATATAAAGTTGTATTAAAAGGCTTTTATACAAGGAAAACTAATAAGACCACCTATCATTTAAGAAAGCTGAAATTTGAACCTATTATTTATGCTATTTATTACCTTTAATAGAAACTTCAATACAACAGTGTGATTTAAAACAATGTAGTAAAGGCTTCAGCACGTGAGTATTTAGTTTATCCAAGCTTCAATACAACGCAGTAATATCATAATAGATAATATTCTATAATGGTAGAGTGAATTTAACTTTATTTTATCATCTTAAGTTCACCAGCTGTTGTTTGAACCTGACTGATACCTTTTGTGAACGGTGTTCAACACAATCAATAAATGTTTACCGTGCAATAAATGAATACAATAAATTATAGGCACCATATTTCAATATCAAACTTCGTGCTCACTAACTAACCAACTAACATAAATATGCCTGGACAGACAGACATTGTCAGTGACACACTTCAGATAGACACTGATACATCATGCTCAGGGCAATATGACCCCCTGTAATCTTTGAAGGTCAGAAATCATAGACACTGGTGAGTACACATGCCCCTAGATATCAATATTTTGTGGTGTAAATTTCAGAGCAGTTGATATATTAGCCACAAGGCCAAATGCCCTGGAGGTTTCATAAAAGTTAGACATTTAAAATTCCTCAAAGGTAATGATGTCATTATTGAAGGAAAAATAAAACTGATACAGTACTTTTGTAATACGTGATACAATTATTCTGTTTTACTACTATAGCTAAGTTAATATGGGATTTATTTGGAAACAAAATAAGTAAGAAGTGAACTTAATATAATAAGGCACGTCAGAACTATAATTTATGGTAATAATTGCCATTGTATGACGCTCAGAGTTAAATTTGGATACAATCTGTAAGTTTTAAGAAAAACATATCTTAAAAATGTAGATTCATTTTCCAATAATCATGAATCAACAACCAACAATTTAAGTTTAGTGTGTCATCACAGACTGTGCATTCAGAAAATGAACTTCATAAGGATTCAGTTACACAAATAATATGACTGAAACTATGTTTTAAAATGCAAATAACTGTAACGGATCTACTTCATTACCTGACAATTCCAATGAACATTTATGTAGTCAATGTTTGTGTAATAGTGTGACATATTACAATGAATATGTACTGCATAAATATAGTACATATAACCCAACGGAACTGATTTAAGATGAATCCTTAGATTGTAGTGAACACAAGTGAGGTCACGTTTATTTACCATTATTGTATTTCAGCATGAAAATATACACTAATAACTCTGCTCAGTTGCTCAGTTGGTGGCAAAGTATGAACACGCTGAAGAACTCCTCTCTTATTGCTATTCACAGTGGGTAACTTACAAATGAGTGTTTTCAATAGTCTATTGCGTTATTGTAATGGGTTTCAATTATATGTGCTAATAAATAAACTTTCTAAAGAGTGTCATTACAACGACTCTCTGTCCTGAGGCAACTCACTATCCCACTCAAAATGCTACTACAAGACATTGACTCGTCTCCTCATTACGTCTGTCTTTCCAAATAATGAGATCATCAGATTATCTGGATAGCTCAATTGCAAGATTTTCATATGCCCAGACACAATACACATGAATGATGCGATTATAACATGCCAGGTGCAAAACAAATTGCTTATTCGCCAAAATATAAACCTTTGAAAGTTCCCATTTTTACCTTTCTTCACCTAAGTCATTTTTTTGCCAGTTTTGCTACCTGCACATTATCTGAATCATCTCAGGTGACATTGAAGCCATTGACTGGCCACATTGCAGCATTTATCAAGTACAAGAACCAATCGATACATACCGTATAGTCGTCATTGATCCGCAGGTAACTGTCGATAACTTTGCTCATTTCTGACACCACGCTAAGCTCTCTTCCACTGCTTTCCAAGACTTGGCTGAAGTTATCCTTGAACCACTGAAGGTGTTTCTTTCCTTTAATTGTCAGGGTACCATCTTGCCTGTTCAGCTTCAATGTAACCCCCATGGCAGGGTGCATCTTGAAGTTATCACCCTCACCTCCTGATATGACATCCTGGGGATACATTGCTCTCAAAGTCCCCATCCACCAAGCTGCCACTTCTGGGGAACATGACTGCACCTGTAATTATAGATTCATAATTGTATAAATGATAAATATGTTGGCCAGTGTTTGTATTTTCATTTAATATGATATAACTATGTACAAGGTATTTTTTTGGGTATTCAATTACACATAATTTCAAATTTTCATTGATGAACTACAATTTTGATACACTCCAGACAATAATAATTATTATATGTCATTTGGTTATTATTATTTTCATGATAATAACTGTATAGTTTGGATTTATTTGGATAATTGACAAATCATGCTCTTATACAATTTTATACATTCTTGTTTGTTGGCCTAGTCTTATGCCCTCCTTAGTTAGATAGATCTTTCTTCTAAACGTTATTAGCCAAATTATAATAAATGTTCTATAAATCAATAGGCATGCATTGTACCTTGGACCAAGATTGTACATACTGGACCCAAGCTGCCACCATTTAGTACCCCTGCAGTTCTCAATAATAAACTATACAGTACACCATGATATATGCTAATATCACTATATCATCTTTCTCTCACATCTAAATCCTGTAAATACTACACACTCTACGAATCTCCCACAGCTATGTCCAACTGGGAGGTTACTGACCCACTCCTAAAACAAATTGCTCTTACTGACCTAAGGTCATTTCTCACTCTCTTTGGCCTTTGGATTTACAACAGATCCAACCCTATCACATGTTAAAATCACATTTACACAGATTTCAGAAGTATGTGGGATAATCCAATTCTACATATGCGACCTCACAACCATCAGAAGTACAGCATAATATTTGATGCATGTAGTGGTGATTTTGTACATCCAAATGGTACAGTGGAGTCGCACAATTAAGACCACCCAATGACCACCTAAATATTAACCACTAAACTGGGTGCCAACGCTTGAAAACTGAGAACAATTAAAATCTTGAGTAAGAACTAACTGTTAAATGGTTCTAGAATGACGAGCACTTCATAATTTGTCTTTATTATACCGCATAAGTCAGACACAAGTTAGTCAGCCGTATGTATTTCATGACTCATTGGTCATAATGATTGATTTCTTAATCGAATACATGTCATTTCAATTACATATTAACTTAGCAGCTGCTCAGACTGATTGAGCTTGTTAGATAAAACATTTACTTGATAAAGGTGACTGAACTGTCAACTGGTCAACTGGTCACTATAGTGCATTTCAAAGCTTCATTAGCATTGTTTAGAATGGTCTTAACTGTTTGATTCCACTGTATACAGCTGCTTTAGTATAGACTTTTTGACTTTCCCATCACAAATACATGTATGTATGTGTACTATGGGTTATTATCACAGGGTGTGGGGCTGTTAATGCATATTATCACACATAATAAATTCATAAATCATGCACAATTACGTAGGGCGGGTGCTGAATTTATCATGAAGCAATCTCGGATTCTAAATCTAATATTTTAATGCAAACAGATCAAGATGAAACGTGAAGAAAGCAGTAGACCTACAAATATGTTCTGGTATGTGTTTATCCATGTAATTAGACTAAATATGAATACAAATATATGTCTTTTATTTTAACTTGTTTATCACATAAAATGTCATCACAGGAGCTAATAGCAAGTGGCATGTGAATATTCACTATTCAATGATATAATATTTAATCCATCTAATCTTGCTGCATGCAGCCTAACAAGTTTGAAAAATCATTAATTTAATCCATATCTATAGGGAATTACCCTCAGGCTGACTATATGCACACAGCTTGTGATCTACCTTATTGGTTTACTTCAAGGAGCCAGACTTTCTTCTCTATTATCATTGATTGGACCATTTAACATGGTCAACAAAAAGAATCGTATTGATGTTTAAAGTTTCAATGGTAACAAAACATTAAAAAATACAAAGGTGTCAAAAGTAGACATGATGTTAACAACAGCTTGCCATATAATATTATGCTATTATCATTGATTGGACCATTTAACATGGTCAACAAAAAGAATCGTATTGATGTTTAAAGTTTCAATGGTAACAAAACATTAAAAAATACAAAGGTGTCAAAAGTAGACATGATGTTAACAACAGCTTGCCATATAATATTATGCTCAAAAGAGACTAAGACCAAAACACATGGTTAACAGCAATTGTAATCAATAGCGCTATTGATCATAAAAGGATCAGCCACATTTAATTAGCTTTAAATGACATGTTTTATGAATACCAGTGCCTTTATTTTCTCATGCTGGTACCATTTCCTCCACTTCATTGGTGCACACTATGAATAATTGATTGCCTATCACTATACTTAACCTGCCATAGTCCACTGGTAAATATACTTGTACACAAATTACTATTGACCTCTGGTCTCCAATGGGTTTTAAATGGTGTTTTACTGAGGTCAATAACAGACTGGTATTGGACCCTGTAGGACTATATCATAAATAACAAGGTCAGCAGAGATTTTGCACATGAACCTACAGGATTGATTCTATAGTAGTATAGGATTAAAAATCAATTTCCAAATTTTTTTTGCCATATATTATTTTCCTGCAATGCATGCAGCAGCGCAACATGCCAGCGATAAGTCAAACCCAAACCTGCCAAATATTATAATCATAATAATTAAACTTCTCTGCAATAATTAACATACTAAAACTTACTGTTTTCTGCATTTTCTATACTGATGTTCTCTACGAACATTAAAAACGGCCACATATATATGATGACAAAGAGGCAACACAATATCTTTGGAAAGACTGGAAACTTTAAGGATCAATGAAAAGCAATATCAGTTTGTAAACAGTTTTCAAACAACTGCGTTTTACTCTTGACATAAACTTTCACCAGTCATTGAGCTGTCAATCAATATTTGCGAGTGACCTTGAACAGTTGAAAGTTTTTAGCAAGGGAGCACAGAGAACAGCTTTATTGACAAAGATCATTGGAAGCCAGAGAAGTTTCAAATTCAATTGTCAAATGTTCTCAATTTACACTTGGCAAACAACCAGTAAAACTTCAAACTTTCTTTTAGCAATTTTTGCTTGCTCAGCTTATGACCAGTTGCCAGAAACAGACGTAAGATTACTAAGGATAATATGTAATCATGGATACCACACCATGATACACATTTACCATACCGATGGGGGGGGGGGGGGCTTTAAACCGTCTTATACTTGCCCAAGCATAGACACTGAGTTCAAGGCACCAACAATTCAACATCTCAGGCAAATCAAAATCCAGAATTCCAGATAACAATTTTCACAAAAAGTGATGACGTCAATATGAATAATATGGTGTCTGCATTTATGAGACCATTACAGTTAAATTTATGATTTATATATCATGTATAGCTTTTTTTTTAACTCTGCGTAGCTTTTTCTATCAATTTTCAGAAAATTCTTACCATAAGACTGTCACCCTTGTCCACCACATCAAGTTCATTTGTAGTTGGGCGTCTCCAGAACTCCGCAAGGACACTTCGTCTTTCGACACGATTTTTGCCCGCTTTTGGGCCTTCCCTTTTGCTAACATCACTGTACATCTTGGTCAATGGCTGTCACACATTTTACAGAATATCAAAGATGTATAATTTTGTTCGAATCAGAGTTTGATGGTCCTCTTCGAAGAAACTTTCAACACAATATATATATGTATTTTTTAAGGCAAACTGCTATCCTCAGTATCCTGTAGTAAAGTCTTTTAAAAGTTGCACTCTACCAAAGTTTCTTAAAAAAGTGTACTTTACTTCCAAATTTCTTCAGGTAAGGTAATCCGAGCGAGCCTGTAGTTGATTCGATGATGCCCTCCTGTATGGAACTTACACCATTGTGACGTCACTAAATTCCAAAACGTCACTCCAGAAGGCAGTGAGCTGCCATGCAATTGAGGCACCTTTCTGCAATGCCAAAATCTATAAACACGTGCGAAGAAAAACTTGGAGGCTCACTTATTCAAGTCTGCTGTAGGTCTTCCCTTCAATGTCTGAAATAAGCAGAAAAAAGGTTACCCAACAATTCATAGGGCAGTGTATAAATCATTTGACAATGAACCCAGGTAATTTTTTCCTGTGAGGTAGGACCACTCCAGCCAAATGTCCCCAGGCAATAATAACGACATTTGTGTTGGAGGAATTAATAATAGAAGAGGCTATATTAAGCCTTGTACCATGTAATTGTGAATGGGCTATCAAAGATGGGCAGTCACTCCATGAATTATTCAGAGGTTTAGTGGACCACTGTGGACTGGCCATAATTTCTTAGCACTAATAACACGAATAGAGGTCTCCCACTGTTTAATTTGTATGGTAGGCCTATTCTTAGCATTTGAGCACATTGTCTGCATTCATAGTTCATATATATGCAAGCAAATCATCAGTATTCAATGACTATTCATATTTGATGTTTATCAATTATATCATTTGTAAATTGCATGAAGAGTTACATTGGCAGGGTCTTGCACTATGTGTCTGTGCCGAGGCAAGTAGATGCCTAGTCAGTACGTATACACAAGCATGCCTTCTACGTGTACTATGCTTTCGTCCATTAGGTGACTTGCAAATATTCAGGAGTAAAAAAGTGTCTAATCAAGTGTACCAAAAAGCTGAATATTGGTGCGATGTAAGACACCAAAATAGAACTACCAGCATAAATGAAACCACTGTAAATTTACTGTTCAGAAAACCAGTTTATATTTACCTCATATCAGCGCAAATACTTCACTGTAGTGTCAATTAGCAACTATTAGCAATCGAATATTTGACTATAATCCCAATATCAATCCAATAAATATGACATAATGATCACATAAATGCACCCAAAATCCTTTGTAGCTAATGATCAAAGATCATAACAGTCTTTACTGCACAGCTGAGCTCATGAAGCACACTCATAAACAGCGTATCAGTGACGTATATATATGATATTGCCAGCCACAATACACATGTATGATACAGGAAGCCTAGGCCATTCAATGTGGTTAATAGCCTGTTAGCCAATGTTATGTAATGTCAATTAACGTCATTGCTCAGCTAGAAAAAGTAATTAGATATAAATGTGACATGGTATCCTGGTTTCCAGTTAACATGTAAATGACATGCATGTAAATGACATGACTATCAGCAAATAAATCTAGCTGATTCTAGCATCCGATCTACATGGATTCAGCAGCAGAGTGACTCAACTCATCAGCTGTGCAGTCTCTGCAACATATTGCAGCAGCACATTGTGTATGTATGAAACGAACATTATTAATCAATATGACCTTTAATAAATAGTGTCCTTGCTGAATTATATGGTGTTTGACATATGCCACTGTTCTCGAGACAGTGTTAATCAATAACACATCAGCTTGTATGCACACATTACATCTATATTAATATAGGCTTATTAAACAATGCATGAGGTACAATGTAGACTTAATAATTACACATACAACAAACAATATGTATATATAGGTCTACATATATATATATATTGTGAGATCAGATCTTCAGAGTTGAAAGTAAGGACACAATATTATAAGTTGATTTAGGCCTATGATAAGTTTATAACACATGCATGGTATTTATATGCGCAATTTTGTAATTTAAAGACATTTAGACATTAGACATTTTATTATTTACCAACACTCAAGTACATTAATTTACAAGTATATGTGAAAAGTATTTATATGCAATTATCAAACATACAATTCGGGTCTAAAAAATGGTAGTCTTAATTCAATTGTGAGGTCTTTTAAAATGGTTCCACTGCATAGATCTTTATCAAAACAGAAGCAAATTGGACCAGCATGACCTCCTTGACCCGATCTTTATCTTACGCATTAAAGACTACAAACATGTTGAACGAATGTTTACAAGAAGGAATTAAATAGAATAAGGCCTGGGCTAGACCCGACGTTAATCAATAGGCCTTTTATCATATGATCAATTTAGCAATTAATACATGTAGGCCTATGTATATTTTTGTGCTGATATACGTGAGACATATAAAAAAAATCATGTATTTAATGTACACTCGGAAGATTTTTTATTAAATATGTCTGTACTTTAACATGTTTATGTGAATGTGTGCATGTGGCCTGTGCATTTTAAGCTATTTTAAGTCTATTTATCATGATGTATTTATGCTTATATAGGCACAGGTCGAGTTAAATATACAAGGCTGATATGAATGCATGACACACATCACATTCTCATGATTATATATATGTACAGCAGGCTATAGGCACATTTTTAAAAAAGGTATCACCTGAATATAATGTTAAATCCAAATGATCTTGGCACTTCGCAAGTGATTTAGGGGAAATCCCAATCGATCAGTTTCATCCTGGTCTACATCCAGCTTATTTGGTATCCCCAATGAATGATGTTTAGTAGCGGGATCCACAAAGCTGCGATCGACCGCACATCTAATCAATGATGATTTGAAGCTTCAAGTCATGCTACGTTGCCTATTTAGGCTAGCACCTTCACTAAATGTTGGCGGCAGCCGAACTATTCATTGAAATGAATTTAGGACACACCTTTTAATTTCCATACTTGACCTCCTGGAACGAAGTCCTGCGCCCAGGTGTTCTTTTGGAACGTCCAGGATGAATGACAAGCAAAAAGCAGACGACAAAAGAACGAATTTAAAGCACTCACCTGTTCGAAAGCACAAATACGATGCAAATGAGTTTATCCAGCAGTGTTGATCTAACGACGTCCTAAGACGTTGTTTACCCTCACACCCCACCTACAGTGCAGTCACGCTTCTAGGTCAACACGCCAGTCACGTGACTTGTAGTGCCCTCCCCCTTTCGCGCCAGATCTGCTGGATCCAATCTGTGAGGAGGAGCTAGGAGGGATCCAACGTCTGCAGGTTGCCTGTGCAGGGAAAATAACACATGCGACTACACTGCATATAGAAGATCGACCTGGAATTCGTGTGAGCCCAGAACCCCCCACAACAAAATGCCACTTGATTTTTTTTTACCCTTTGTTGGGATGTCATTGACATATATTTCTACTGTAACAGTTAAATACTCATTCCTATTGTACTTTTTGACATCATTTATAACCTCTCCGACCGGCTCCCAAAAATAAAAAAGCTTAGCCTATAATGCCTGCTCTGATTAAATAGGGCAATATTTTTCTGATTTTTTTATTTTAACGGGGCCAAATTATTGCCTAAAAAAGCGAAATTCTTTAATTTTTTGGTTCTTCGAGCTACAATTTTGATGCGCAACAGGGATAATCATCATCCAATATAGGACTGCATGTTATACAAAAAACATTAGTGCTCTTGTCAATGATATATAGTACAGTATGTATGTAACAATAGCACATTATCTAATACTTATCCTTATTTCTTGTAATCTCGGTCAAATAGCAATTATTCATGAAAAGTAAATCCATGATGAAAGTAATATATTACAAAAAGAGCAAAATTACTTCATAGGACTGGCACATTTCTGAAAATGCTTGATGTGTGAGCTGTCACTGAGCACAATTAAAATGTCTTTTGTGTGAGTCGTCCATATGAAAAAAACTAAATATTTCACATAAAATCACAATACACAATTTTGTTGTCAAGCTGTCTGTAAAGATTACACTTTTTCAGAATACATTTTCTTACCTGGATGACATTCTACTATTACTGCATTGTTTAACATGCTTGCATTGGTGGGCGTTTGTAGTTCACTTTACTTTGGGGCCATGATGGCATATGTTAGGTTATATTTATATATATATATATATGTGCAGTGGAGCCTGAGGATGGATAAAAGCAGCATAATTGGCTGATTTTCAAACCAGGAGATGACACACTGTTGAGAATATGGGGTACAAGGTAGCTGTAGTTAACGTTTTAACCTATAAGGTTATGACTAATGACTATGGTTGGATACATACGTATGGCTGGCTAGTATACAGGAGAATACTAAGTGAAGAGAGTGAACATCATAGCAACAGAAAACATCTTATGTGTAGGACAAGTGTCAATAGTGCAGAATATTGCTCCTTACTCAACATCTACATGTAAGGCTCATGTTTACAGCATTAGTAAATATTTTTTTGGGCCAGATGCCATATATGGCATTTTAGATTTGGCTGACAACATTAGGCATGTAAGTGTCTGGTTATGATCAGCAAACAGCTTTAGGTCGGGTTCAATCAGATCATCGAGAACTGATGAATAATCACCATTCGAATTCCTGAGAACCCTGTTAAGATACTGGTCTGCACTAAAAGGTCCTCATCATCAGAGCTGGAATTCGCTTCAGCCAGTTCTTGATCTTCAGAGTTGACAGTTTCTTGAGTGATTCAGAAGTATAATCTGGATCCATGGCCTATAGCTTTAACTTGAGCTTAACTAGACCTCTGAGATGCCGTGAACTCTCATAATATGTAAGTGCATTTCTGTAGGAAAAAATCTAAGTTATATAACTTATTTGATTTCCTGTATAGGAGCCTAGGCCTAAGACATTGAATTGAGCTCAATTTTATAGACTCGAAATTTTCATGGCAAATACTGCTCTGTCTATATTTGCATGAGGGGCATTTGCAACAGCACTGCATTGTTAGAATATGAATATCATTAGGTTTCAATTGAGATCAAATTAGGTCTAACATCAGATTTGCTGCAGTTGGCGCCAGCCTCACTAACAGCACATGGACTGGTGCTGACACCTAGGCCAACGATTAGTTTTGGAAGTTGCCATTGATCTAAATCACTATAACTTCACCTTAAACAATCTTGCTTCTGTGGAAGTGTCACCAAGTTTTTTCTCTCTTTGAGTTCAGGAAATAATTTGACAGTTCAAAGAACATATACACATTTTCGTAGTTTCAACATATGGCTACATATAGGCTATTTTTTTTAAAGTCTATAAAAATCCATTCCTGCAATTACAAGAGATAGGAAAGGAATTTGGTGTAGTAAATTTATTTACATCATTCAAAGTATTCACTTCAAAGTACATAAATTTACATTTATCATAACAACACTACAACGCAAGGTTTACAGTGAGGACTTCAAACAAAAATGTTAAAGCAACGATAAATAGCATTCACATATTGACTGATTCAGGGATAATGTAAATAAAAAAATCAATAAGCTGGGAATCAAGTATACATAACTCTTATGTAAACCCATTCTCAGCACTGCAGGAAAATTCAGTGTTATATACAATGTGTACAATTGAAACACTTAAAAAATAATAGCTAAAAATAACAACAACAATTCATGTGTATTGTAATAAAAAGCATTTCCCTTAGGTGTTGTTCTAATTAAAGACGTATACTACAGTTTTTACTGTGAATTACATGCTTGTAATAAAGACAAGTCTTACTCTTAGTCACAAGAAGCAAACTCTTGACAGCATTTTGGAAATGCTAGCAACCCTGGAGTTTCTAACACAAAACAAGACTACATAACAATAGCTTCCATTTAACCTGTAGTAACACCCTTTGCACCATATGACATTGCCCTGAAGGGCAAAATCTTTAAATCACAGTTACGGTATGAGATAAGCATGGTAACATATACAAATCCAATGCATGTACACCGTTCTTGTCTTTAGTATTATTTTTGCAAACTACTTACTGTAAATGACCAAAATACTATTTGTGCCCACCTAGTGTCCAAAATAGATTTCACTAATCTTCTTAAAGTATTGGAAAATATAATTCTGAATAGCTCAAATGTATGCAACATCACACAGGAATAACTTATTTATCTACAAGCAGTCTTCTTGTTTTGTATATGAGAGCAATACCGAAGAAACAAATAAAAATATCTCTATTATATGAAATTCTTGATTATATTAGCCTTTGCTATATTAGGGCTGTTCCATATAAAAGTTTTGGGGGACGGGGAAAAAAAATGTCAGGCCCCCATTCTGCCCCTTCTTTGTTTTCCCTCTAAGACGAACCCTCCCATGCTTTTTTTTCTTAAAATATCTCTCCCTCTCCCATACCTTTTGAATGGAACAGCCCCTTGCAGAAATGGGACCATTCCTTAAAGTAACATACATTAACATGTTGTAATGCAAAAATAACCAATCAAGTTAATTCCGGGTAACATGAGTGTCATCTAGAGTCACCCAGACTAACTGGAATAAACAATGTGTTCGATTCAACAATTCAATGATTCTTACAGTGTATCATGTTTTCAACCCATTGTGTTTCATCTTGGCTGCGGTGCCAAGTGAATGAGTGATAATATTCCCCAAATGTGGTACATCCATGCTCCTAATTTTTAGCATAAAAAAGATGTCCATTTCAGTCAGCTATTTACCCTTGGTCTTTATGACAAAAGAAGGAAAAAGGGTTAAATTTGCATGTTAATAACTTGTGTAAGCATACCAGGACACCTGCCAAACTCTCCTTGAGGAGTCCTTTTCCAGAAAGCTCGGATCCTAGTCCATTAATCCACTGATTGCAAATGGAAAGTCTTCTCAACTCTCTGTAGTTTGTAGATATCCACATTAAACAATATGCAGAGTCCATTTGGTAATGCATATAAAAAACAGCAGAAAATACGAATTCGGGTGTTCAAAGGAAGTTTGCAGTCTTTTGAAATGAATAATAATAATCTAATCACACGCTATAATAACAAGTCTTAGTTTGGAGGAAACAGTCATAGATGTTGCCAGTCAATAGAAAGAAGATTGGCATTCAGTTCCAGAGAATGAGCGATCTCTTCCGGGATGCAATGTCGCAACCAAAGCTTTTGCAACTTGTGGTATCGATCAGAACACAAATGAAGAGGATTGCCTCGCCTGGAAAATGAAAAACAAAGCCCAAGCATCAGGAAAGATGTAGCAATATCATAAAAGCTAACTCAGCAAACGTACTAAGTTGATGTCACTTACATGACAACCTACTCTCGTTTATTTTAAGTGTGTGGTTTACTTTTCTAATACTAAAATACATTTCTTTTAAGAAATTAACTTTAAACAAAATGAATATAATTTAACTTGCCTCAATCCTTGATCAGTCTCTCCATATTCATCTAGATAAGGAGGCTGAAAGAAGCAGCCCTTACTTTGGCCAGTGAGAAGCAAAACTTGGCATTCACGGACCCTGGAAATAGCAAAAAAAATTTATAATGCTGATGGAGCCTTCCAACAATTCTTCAGTTTGCAACTGATACATTCATCATATGTTCAAAAATATAGCTGCAGTAACATGGATTTGATATCTGATTTGAGGTTTTCCTCGCTATAATATTTCCATAAATTGTTATAATAAAGTAAAGACTTATGGCATAGACCATTCTTACCTGAGAAACATTCCCGTACCAGCACCGCAGTAATATGCATGAGCAGTAGCAGCCCCAACAGTTTTTTCATTTAACTCAGTTTGACAACAATAACTTTGAGAACACAGCATCTCTCCACACACAAGACACATTGTCGGAGCTCGGCTGTCATCTCCATCAGATTTCGGACACCTGTAAAAGTAGATAATGTTTATCACATGGCATTGAACGATGATGCTAGGTTGCTGCTGCAGTATTAAGGTGGGCCTACAGTCAGTGCCAAAAGTTTAAATACACTTCAGCGGAATACAGTTCAATAGAAAATTGTATTTCTACATCTTTTCTTTTGAATAAATCTCCTAACATTCTTCTTTACGTTCCAATAACAATTCTACCCTTTTCTTTCAAAGTGTCAGCAACTTTTGATGATGTTATTCACAACTTCATTATGACATCTTGTTCAAGTGGATGTAAACTTTTGGGTATATATCTGTCTACAAGTCGACCCCTTGTGCCATCTATAGTGATGTTAAATTGCCGAGCAAAGTAATCCGCAGCGGCGAACAAAGCACTAATTTTTTCGGTCAGCAATATGTTGTACGTGCGTAGCGATCTAGGTCACTTGAGTTTCCAGGGACCCTGAAGATTCAACGGTCCTGAGCAGAGACAGGGTATATAGGACATTGAGGTGGTCTGACAACCTCAATATTCAGACTACCACAAAATAAGGGGACTTCACTATCAATAAATCCCAAAAAGCAGAACTTGGACAAATGTTACATACGTGAAGGTAGACACTCTGTTGATAAGTTCGCTGTAGTCTTTGGGCAGAGGCACTAGTTGATTCACAGCAACAGGAAATTGCAACATTCCTTCCTTTGCCGCAGACGCAAGTCTTTGATGTACGTTCTCGTTTCCACACCAACTGTTTAAAATTTTAAAGTATTAACACACAATAATGTACATTGCATCATCCATCTGTCATGTATGTATATGACTGTTTCAGATATTTGATACAGTAGCGACTTACTTTTTCACCAATGTAGCAAGGAAAGGGTCAGATGATATGTCCAAGAGATGAGACATTCTCGCTGGTAGATCCAGATAGTGGCATAGAACCTGTAGTTGTTCAGTTTCACTGATTCCAACAGCTGAAAACAATTTCAGTTTCGATGTGTAGCACAATACACTATCAAAAAAACTAAACTTTTCTCATTTTTAATTCAACAGTATTCAGATGAGTCAAACTTACTTGATAATTTTCCTGGGTGTCGCATTTCAGTTAGATAGTGAAAGAAGAGTGCAGCGCATCTCAAAAAGGGCATGACTGCTTCCTCCAAGTGTTTTCTTATGGCATTACCAGACACAGGTATTGAACTGGAGATTCTGAAAGCAACAAGAAGACATTATAGCAACTTCAGGTGAAAATATTACGCAAAGGGAGACTCGGTACTATCAGAGGGCGCCAGCAGCAAGACCATTGTTTAAAGACATTATCATACAACAACCAGGTCATTGAATGCACTTGAACTTGATGGCATCACATTTGCAGGATGTCATCAAACAATGTTTGGACTGTCTGCATGTATTAATACTGAGATTCCCATTGAACAGAGCTAAATGTAATAAATTAGCACCTACCCAGCATTCTTTCTCAGTTGCATGTAAAACCGCAACACAGCCTCGCTTTCAGAATCATTTGATTCATCCTCGGTTTCCATGGATTCTGTAAGATAGAAATTAAGAGTAAAAAATTAATAATTTCAAACCATTTATCAATACCTAATGCTCACAATGAAAGTATTCAATTTTTTCTGCCACAATACTGTCAAATCTCTTGACATATCTCAGTTATTGACAAGTGTGTAGTCCATAATTCACTTGAATTGCATTTACAGATAAAGTTCGAACAAGAGGCTAACTTCATGCAAATGGTATGCACTCAGGCACCATTTTAGATGATGACAGTTCCTTACAATTCTAACAATTGTAGTATCCTTACCTTCGGCAGGGAAGTCAGCTGACAACAGAATCTGTACAATATGAGCGTGTAGAATCAATCTCAAACTGTGATGGTCATTTAATCCTCCGATAGGTAGACGAGTGAGCATTCCTTGACAGCTGGAGGGGTTGCCATCGTCTTCAGCGTAAAGCGCAGGCAGGGCAAGACACAACATCACAAGATAATGGAACATGTCCATGTCAAGAACACTCGGTGCTTCCATCAGACGGTGAGAGTCTTTATCTAGCACCAAAGCTGAAAAACACATGTGGCAATGTGGTAAGTTCATTGAGGTTGGTAAATTTCATTGATGAAAGATGAAATTAATTTGCAAATATATAGATGATTACATAGCATCATGAGAAATATGAAAACAAATCATCTACAATACTTCAAAATAATCAGCCGTAAAATTCACATACTCAATTCCTAGTACAATTTTAGTGAGTTTTTTTTTTATCAAAACGTTTGTGTTATGATCCTCTGCTAGTGTAGCAATAATCAATAAATATCTCCTTAAGTGTTCATCATGGAAATAATAACCATTGCTTTTCATCAAATTCTTATCACTAGGCCTGAATTCTTACCTGATAGTAAGTTAACACAATGTTTCTTGATGATATCTGGTTGAATGACTTGGTTGCAGACAGCGGCATATTTAACCACAGCAGATAGACAATCATCTTGCCGAGAAGGGAGAGCTCCAAATAAAGGCTTTCCTTCATCACGGAGACATTGTTCTGAAAGTGTTGAAGCAAGCATTTGCTTAGTTGAGGGGTATTCAGTTTACTGCCATGAAAAATTATACTCTTTACGGTTTCATCACAAGCTGAGAAAAATCACAAGGCTTTTTCCAATCCTTCAAAAAATTACCTGGTCAATTTCAAGTAAAACTGTTAAATTTAACCAAAAATGCCCAATACATAACATGCAAAAATTAATACACATACCTGTTGTCATAATGGTGTATGCACAAGTGCTCCAAGCCATTATTGGGACCCTAATATTGTCTTCATCAGGATTGACACCGAGGCCAAACTACAAAGTCACAAAAACAATATATAACTTTCGTGAATCCGATGCTAAAATGCATAATTCTCATTGTGAAAGTTTCCACTACATGCATTCAATTAAACAAGAAATATGAAGAAAAAGATCATTTACTGCATATGCATCAGTTGAAAACTTTCGCAACATTTCCAGCATGCTGTCTGAGAAGTTTTCGCTGGAAAATAAAGGACAATTATACATCTATGAAGACATTGAATAAGAAATAATTTCATGCACACATTTATCGAAGGGAACAGTATTTACCTCTCATCCAGATAGACATATTCGAACAAATACTGGAAGTTCTTGGCCACACTCTCCGCCATCATTTTAGTAATCGTTGACAAGGGACATGGCACAAAAAGGAACGCTTCATCTGTAATAACAAAAAGGTCGAATTACTGAATGTTCATATTATGCAGTGAAACCCAGCATCAAATTGAATCAGTTTGACAAATGTTTCAGACACAGCTACTAAAAAAAAATGTAATTCAGATAACAAACCCAGACAGATAAAATCCATAAAGACTTTGGGACCACATCAGACTGTTGGAACTCAAGCAATGTTTCCATCTGTGCATGATATACATGCTGCATAATGCATGCTCAAGAAATTGTTACATTTCCTGTAACTGCATATTATTACCGATCACTTCTCTGAGCAATCACTTGCTAACTGTATGTTTATTTTAATTATTCAATACGCCTTACACTATTGATAGGACAGCAATTACAGCGATAACTAGTTAAAAATAAATAAATAAATAAAACTTACCCTCTGATTCCTTGTCCTTGGCTTCCTTGATACTCGCTCTGACAGTTTTCTGAATTCCATCCAACCAGTCACTCAAACTTAGCCTGACTTCCTTCTTTTCACTGCAATTATACACAAATGTATTTATACATGATGAGGGAACTGAACACTATTATAAAATAATAATAAAGGTGCGAGGTGCTATTGAGGCATGGAGTCCAAGGAAACTGCCTTGCTTGTGTCACCCCTAAGAAAGGTCCCTTATTATTCATTTGAACCTACACTTTGGCATCAAATTTATGGCTATCTTATTGTCCAGTTTAACATGGATTCACAATGGCAATTTTACACACTTTCTACCCTCTGTGGTAATTTAATCAATTATGTGTTATAAATAATTTGTGTATATTTATTTCACTTTTTTGGTACATATATATGGCAAACTAAGGGATCTGCCCCCGATAAACTCACCCTTCCTTGACAAGAGAGGACAATGGAGGTACGATGGGTATCACAGTATTGCTAATAGTTTCGCATAATGGACACAGGTATTCGTGCTTCTCAATGTCATAAGGGACATGCTGTCTGTACCGCAGTGGTCTTCGGCCTTCCCTCTGGACAATGGCATCGTAAAACCTAGAAAATGTACAAAAAAATTACCAAAGGGCCCTGTTTAAACTGAAGCTACAAGGTTTAACAATAACAATTCTTTTGCTTTATTGCATGGCTAAGTAACTATTTCAATGTAGTAACAGAAATTTAGCAGTTAACTTATGCTTCCAACCAGGCAGAAGATAGGGTTTAGTTTCTATTTCAGCATATTAAATGCCATGTACATCAGCTGTTCAACATTTAATTTTTCCACAAAATGTTCACCGAAGTAAAATCACGACTGCAACACTGTTTGTGTGTTACTAGTGGCAGACATTATAGGGATGATCAGTTCACATGTGATCTAGAACCTGGAAGTAATAGTAGATAGTATGACGTCGCTACAGCTGAATTATTGATGATGTCAGCTGGTATTGTATATTGGTGACGTCATGCCTTGTACTATTATTTCCGGGTCCTAGGTGACTCATGAACTGACCAGCCGTATACCTTTATCATTCATATAACAACATAATATTTCAGGAAGCCATGACCTACCTCTGCCAGCACTTGCCATGCATGACGTGACCACAGGTGCTCGTGTGCACCCCTTGGTTCAATGTGTGGGACATGAAAAGAGGATCATACTCTTCTGCATTTTCTACAATCTTGCCTCTTTTCTGAGATAATACTGTTGATCTGAAAAATAATGGTCATGCTTAGAAAAGTACAAAGTGTAACGATCATTGTCCACTGCTGAGTATATTATAATAGGAACAAATAAGAAGCGAAACTGCCTTGTTTGTTTGAGCCCTCCGCAACAGATTGTGGGATTGTCAGTTAGTGGCCGCGGCCATAATTTTCAAATCGTGATGAAAATTCCTTGTGGAGCCTTACTGTTACATTGCCTCAATTAGACTTTCGTTCCTTATTCTTTGCACAATACAAATGCAACACACACAGCAATAAGTCTACTTACTTTTGGATGAAGCCAGCCAAGACCATGGCTTTCTCCTGGTGTGTGATTTCTTGTTCCTCTTGGCACAGAATGCACGTTTTCCGTTCGACCGAAGCATTGCTGACTGTCGTTTGCTTGCTTCCAATCACGATGGGCAGATCATTATATTCAGTGTCCATAGCCTCCGCATCCTGGCATGAGGTAGTCTGGAAAAGTTTTTTAAAAAGGTGCAATTAGTTTACAAGCTATGTCTAATCGCATGACTTTTTGATAGACTCCTATTCTTATTTCTGTAGGTTGTTTACGCATTACATAGGAGACCTTACCGGCAGATCAGAGCTTATCTCCTCAAAGAATTCAGCATTCTTCCGAATGAAACTCTTCTGCATTTCGCTCATCTGTTGCATGATTCTTGCTCTTCTCTTGGCTGCCAATTCAGACTGAAGAACATAAGGCAGAAAAATCCAGATAATAATAAAGATTTGATAAAGAATAAAACATAATACATTATATAATTATGCCATGTTACAATGGTACAAACCTTGCGTTTCTTCTCTAGTTCCGCTTTACAAGACAGTTCAGCCTCTTTCTCGTCTACGCCGGTGTCCATGGGTATGGAATCATCCCGCATTTGGCGAACGTCACGCATTGTTTTCAATGTCCAAGTGAGCAAGTCCTTCTGGGCATCATGAGACAATGAAGGATTGCCGACCAGAGCTTCTAGTCTGTCTATGATACTTGGAGTACCTGAAAATGAAATTGAATTATAATTGAGATATTCAGATAGAGACAGTGTATCGAAGTTGTGTATTCTAAAACAACAACAAATGAAATGCCAAAACGAATCTCAGCAAAGTTCATGATTCTAATTAATCAAAGCATTACGTTACAAGTATACTAGTGACATTCATCAACATTATGACACATTTCCATCTCAATGTATGTATCCAGTGAAACTTTGGCATACATTATGATTTTTAATTTTTGAAATCTACATAATCATTATGAAATTGATAATTTTGAAAAACCAACAGACACTCTTTAATACTACTAATAAAATGTATAGAACATCAGAACAATAATATGCATACCTGAGATAGCTTTCTGGATGAATTTAAAAGAATCATCACCAAGCTCATGTGCTCTTCTCTCCTCGTGTAAGGCAATACCGATGATATGCAAAACCTGAAATAGCCAACAAAAATTTTGACTGAAAAAATGCTGCACTAATGAATATCATTGGTTAAGCACAAATACTGCATTGACACTTTTCTCAACAAACACCTGTTCAATGCATCTTTAACAATTGATATCTTATTTACTAGTGTTGCCATCTTGTGAAGTCCATTAACACTGCCTGCCCTCTGGTGTAATTGTCTTTTACCACACTCCTGACAATAATGTCTCCATGCCCCATATCGCCTAGTCTCCCATGATGTCTTACTAACAATCTAACAACACAATTTTGATATCTGTGTGTGTGTGATTAGGGCTTTACGTCCTATATTTCTGCACCAGTTGGGCTAATTAGGACAGGCAGAGACCATGGCAATGAGACGAAGGATGAAACAGCCATCCAACTTAGGCTCGACCGGGAATCGATCCCGGGACCCAGCGGTTGGAAGCCCAGAGCGCTATCTCTGAGCTAAGCCCCCGCCCTCAATTGTGATATCTAAATGTCATAAAATTAATTGATTCATTCACAATAATTTTCTGCGAAATAATTAGGTACCTTCTCAAATTGTAGTTCAGACCAGTAACTTGACTGACTTGACTCCGTCCTCTTGAGTATCAAGTGCAGCAAATGAATCATGACATCACAGTGCAGGAGTTTGACAATGTTCGCAAATCTCTCCAAAAATGGTGGAGGCACTGGGGGAGGTAAAGCTGAAAAAGAACATTAAAATTAAATAAAAAACGACAACGTATATCATAGAGACTCGCTAAAAAACCATCCATGGTTGAACGTTCATTTGCCTACAAGTAGAAGCAGTCTGAACATGAACATGGATCAAGGAATTTGTGAAAGGGGATGAGGTCAATTTTAGTGAGTGAAGCTGCCTTCAAAATTCTGTTGTCTTTACATTCAGAAGAGCTTGATTACATATTACATACCTTGATCTTCATTTGCTGCTTGCTTTCTCTTTCTCTGCGTTTCTTCAGACTGTAAGAAATGGAAAGTATATCATTGCACAGTCCGATAAAAAAAAAATTCCATGAGGGAAAACATATATGTCAGATGCAAAAAACAAAAAGTAACTTTCTTAATGTAGGAATCTGAGTTAATAAAGTCATTGATCCTCAATAAACAAACAAAGTCAAAAGGGATCTATTGAATTTCATTAATTGTGTAAAAAAAATTTATGTTTCTTTGCACCTTGTTTATGCAACACCCTGGCAGAGGTCCATATGCATCCCAGTATAATTTTATGATGACCATTAAAGGAATTGCTGTTGGCCACAAAAGAAAACAATTATACCTTTGACTGATCAGCTCTGCTGTAATGGTAGAAGTAAGGATTGTACATTGCGAAACATTCCGGTTTCACTTCATAGATTCCTTTGCCTTCAGATCCTGTAGGTTTCCTAGAATGAACAATAAATTTCATTATTCTAAGTTGTTGACTATGTTTGTGTTTTGTATGGAATTAATTATCAAATAGGATACGGAGGTGGAGATCCATAACTTATTACAATCCAGCAACAAAGTACTACATACAGCCACCTGGTAGTGCATGAACAAAGTCAAAGCACCTCCTTTGGTAAAGTCTTAATAAAGATATGAATTACAACATATAAATTACACCAAAGTACAAAGAAGGTACACCTCCAGCAATATATTTCTTAACTTTTGCTACTTACTTGAAGACAGCCACCTCATTCACCACATCTTCAATACCAGTTTCATGATGCGGCTGAAAGATGATTGAAACACAACACAAGATAACACAGCAGAGTACAATAACTATATATGGTACTTATATATTGCGCAAATTTTTACCTATGGCCTAGTGAAAATATTCAAACGTATAGTTTATGACAAACTGACATGAAAATATTCATTATCTTGACATTTTAGAGATTAGAGTAGATTAAATTATTGTCAGGAATCGAGGAAATTGGATATCCCAAATTTTTCAGAGGTATCACATCTCCTCCAAAAATTCCCACAATTCCAGAAGGTTAACATGACAAAATATTACTATAATATGGATTCACAGAATCTAGATTAGATTATATTAAACTGTAATGCATACATCTTCAGGTAAAGCCTTCGCCAGTTCACTGTGTGCCATTGGCTGAACACAAAGTTGATGTACGACCTCTCTCTTCACACTTTCTTTTCTTGTGACATTGCCGATGCCAAATTCATATCTCTCACCTGGAATAAAACAATAATACATACACACTGACTGTACTGGACTACTAAAAGGACGCTGGGTGGGCTGATGGTTAAAACGCACCCGCTAATTCCACATAGGCCACCTGGGCTGAAGGTACTAGATGCGATCACTGATCCCTGGTCCAGGCCATCTTTATGAGCTACATCTAAGCTGGATTTCGATAGCATGAGACATTATATTGGATGTGCCTTGTACCTCATGTCTATGCTGAGGCAAGTAAAAGACCCCACCCTGGGTGGGGTAAATGTGTGACACGGTGTGGACTCTATGCCTTATCATCTCATTGCATCTGCCTCTGGCCGCTGCGTCATATAAGCTGACTATGCTTCAAAGTTCAAACCATATGAGTCAGAGTAATCAATTCAGGACCTTAACATTTGTCCTTCATCTATGTGGCAGATTGAAAAAAAAAACGTTTGTTATCAATTTCCGAAAGCGTGCCCCAAAAAAGAGTCCCAACCAAATTTTATTCTATTTTTTCATTCAGATTTTGTTCTTTTTACTATAAGGTATCAGGAGGTTTGTTCTCACAGTGTTGGTGCATTCCCATCAAACCACCCACTGGCACATTGACCAGATTTTTTAAATTATAATTACACCTGACCTGTGGCATACATCTTCACAATAAATGCACATAAATGAGTCGGTTAACAAAGTCAATCAGAGATTATGTCACACGTCTATTCGCAATGTATGCAAAAGAAGTAACCTAATGCAATATCACATTGTATTATATTGTAAAACAACAAAGAACAACACTCACTCAATATGTAGATCAGTAGGGTCAGCAACTCCTCAGCGAGAGTGATAATCTGCCGAGGCATAACATCTTGCATGGAGCTTGAATTCCAGTCATCGCTAAAATTGAAAGAAGCGTTAAAAATGTTGTTAATTGAATAATAACACTGACAAATATTATGTTTTTGTTTAATGATTATTAATTAGATTGCACTGGTAAATGTGCCAATAATTTATTGTAGGATATAAAAACTAACCTGGCCCAGGCAGTGAGACCAAATTTATCCAACAACTGAATGAGGAAGTCATTTGACGGAATTAGAGCAGCACCAACCTGATAATATAACATTACAATGTATTAAAATCAGTGCAGAGATTCATGTCATTACAGTGATAAAAATTAAGTAAACCTTCCATAGATGTTGCATCAGTTGATGTAATCCCAGAAAATGAAAATTTTGTGACTTTAACTTTGTTTTTACACATCATTCTGAGCACTGTATTGACATCTTTTTATCAGTCACTTTATTAATCGTTCTTTTTATTGATGCAACCAACAAGTAATCTTTTACAGATTATAATAAAGTTATTTTATTCTGTTCTGTTTCATTCTATTCTATTCCAACTAACCTGGACCATCGTGATGTCCCTGTCGAACATCTCAGTTCTGCATCGAACATTTTGGTAGAAGTATATCTGCAAAAGCCAAGTGCAATAGATGTGATGAAAATGTACGCAACTTTTGCTTGCTGCACTAATATACCCCATTACTGTAACAATTAACTTGCCTGAGTTCCGGAAGATCTCATTAGACAATGCTTTTCTGACCTTTGATGGTACATCAGTTCTTTAATTCTATGCTTGAACAAGAAATCTAAGCTAAAACTGTGTAAAAACTGTATATAATACTCTTGCATACTTGGTTTAGAAGTGCATAGCCATTTCTCCTCCACATTCCCGCATGATTTTGAGCAACAAGAACCACCGCTCTAAGACAGGACTCCAACAGCTCTCTTGGCGTTTGTTTCCATGAACGGATCAGGTCTTTGTTCAAGTCCTTGTGGAGATTCAACAAAGGAAACAATCCTGCAAAGGACATGAAGTGATATAATATAAGAATTGTGACAAATCTTCTTCTTCAAGTTACAACCATCGCAAAATCAATTAACTTCAACATGCACAGGCCTTCAACTGACCATGTTCAGACATTCATATGAAATACATTTGAAACAAGAACTATTTACACTGGAACACTAATGACTAATAAGGGCGGAGACTGCCACTATTTACATAACCTTGTGCAGGCGAGAACCGGCGATTTTAATCATTGAACGTGGTAGAATACAAGTTCAATTATAAAGAAGGCTTCGCCAAAAACCGGCAAACGCTCCGGTGACCCGGTCTAGATGGGTTGCCAGTGATGCTAACCTCTAAGCACACTTTTTCTTCATATTATGTTTATATATATATAGCTGGGTGGCCTAATGGTAAAGGGATCCACATTGGCCAGCTCCGCTGAAGGTCTCGGGTTCGATCCCCGGCCCAGGCACTCTTCATGAGCTACATACCAGCTGGATGTCATTTGGATGAGACGTTCAATTGGCGGTCCGTTGTACTCAGTGTCTATGGTGAGGCAAGTAAATGTGTAGCACGGCTGGACTCTCTCTCACCTCATCAATCAACCCTCATTAGTGGGAAAACTTGCCTTAGAGACCTGCACTTTCCATATCTGTCTATCTAGCTAATAAAAAATATATATTACGTACCCGCCAAGATTCTGCTAACTGGTAAATGTAGTGACACAGGTTGAGCAGCTACATCATACTTGATACACGTAGCTTGGAAGTCCAACACTAGAAACAAGCAATAAATACCATTAGCTAATTGCAGCAAAAAGATAAGTAAAATGAAGATATCTACACTGAAAATGAATGAGATATATCCATAGGTATCTTACTTTTCACTGTTTCTTTCTTATCCTCTACTGGACCTTTCAGAGAAAATAACATATCGACAGTTCTGTTGACGCATTCCAGCAAAACATCACGCTGTAACAAATAAATAAATCAAGATAATAAAATCCCAGCTACCTTTCACAATAATCATGTACTAAATCATATTGTACACACTACTACTCATTTACTGCGGACACTTTATATTACAATATAAACTGGTAGCTGTCCAGAGTACCACTAAAACAAATAATAATTTTATAGTAATCAACAAGCAAATGCTAACATCATATTAAGTGATCATCTGAAAGCTGCTGCAGGAAAATTTGCAAAACTGCCACAAAATGCAATCAATATTAGGTACTTGTATCATATGGTTGTGTAAGTCCCATTAAGTCGAATCCAACAAATGGACCACCTGATTTTATTCAAGTTAGCTATAGGCAAAGTTTTGACTTATGCAAAGATTCAAAACTAGAATAAATAGCCAATGGTCCTTCAAATTTGGTTCAGATTGTGGAAAGATTCAACATAGGGCTGTTCCATTTAAAAGTGTGGGGTGGGGGTGGACAGGAAAATTTAGAGAAGCCGCCCTCTTTACTCCCTCTTTTTTAAAATTACGATATTAAGAAAATATTGAACATCCACCTCCCCTCCCCCTCTTTTTTTCAAAAAGCTTCCTTTCCACCCCTACCTCACACTTAATGGAACAGCCCTTCAGCCAATTTGACTTATGCAAGGTTTACTGTATTATCATAATTATTAAAAGGATTACAACTTACATTGCAAGAACACCAGTCAATCACAGCCCCAATGACTTCGGCAAGTTTAAGCTGCAAGTTGAAAGCCCCTTCCCACTCCGGTTCGAACTCGATGTGTTGACCGGTCTGACGAACAACCGAGTCCATACCCTGCATACAACTGAGTAATTCCAACAAAGCATCGAAACCATGAAGGAAATTGGTTTTCAGATCTGGATTCCACTCTTCAGGAGCTGGTTTGCATGTCAAAACGTACCTGGAAATAATTTGAGTTAACATACATCAGCCACAATCTAAGAGGACAACATCTAGGAGAAGGCACAAATACAAGACTTTCTGTGTGAAAACACCAAAGAGGGTGTTTTAACCATTCAATTAATAAATTATTAACCCCAAATTACAATCAAACCTGCCTGAACAACCACCAGTATAAAATGGTCACCAGCTGCATATGGCCACTACATTCCAATTCCCCCCCCCCCCCCAACTAAATTTTCATGTTTTTACCCCTCTAGAGTCTAGTAGTAAACAACCAACTGCCTTCAATGGCCAAATAGATGTTCCCATGGGGGATCGTTTAACACGGGTTTGACTTTCTGCATATTTCTCTGTAGTATTAAAGTGTAGTTCCAATCTAAAACGGTCTTGCCTGGCCTCTAGAAAACAGTCATTTGTTTGACAACACTGCTCCAATGTCTTGAAGTTCAGCATTTATTATATAATACATTATTTGGCAACATATTTACTCCAGCGACTGTATCTTTGTCATGGAACTTATGTACAATACAAAAACAAACTAAAAAAAAAAAAATAAGGGCCGACTTTAGTCACATTCATTGCTCATGAAAATTAGTGCATATCCACAAAGCATAGCGGACGGAATGAACCTAATAGACATACAAACTTTAACCGATATCAAAAGAGAGAGAAAAAATAGCTGCATACTTACTTAATGTCATACAACATGTACTGAGCTCGCTTGAAAGACTGATTCCTGTCATTTCTTTCAAATGCAAACTTTCCTGATTCTGCACCAAAAAAAAAAAAGTTGAAACATATTAACAGACACCTATTTAAGTCTAAAATTGCAAACAGAAAATTTCACAGAAATATTTATATCAGTCAAATGAATACTTAAGGCAAATGTTCAAAGTTTCAACTCACTGTTCTTCTTTGTTTCACAAATATCCAAGAAAGTCTTCAGAATCACTTGGAGCAAATTGTGCTCCATAATTAAGGTTCGTGCCTATAAACAAGCAGATCAATTAATTAGCAAAAACAGCCAAATACTAACGACCATATGCAATTAAAGGCGTCAATAAGCAAGACAGCAAAAGATTCAAGCTAAATATACCAACAAGCATAACACTATTGAAAATACACCACCTTATTTCCAATTAAATTAAGATGGAATTTTTTTAATAAAATAAAATTCCACAATAATTTAATACACAATATCGTTAACCATATCTTGAGTATTGTTAGCTTATATCACTAATGTTATTTTTCAAAATGCAAGTATGTGAACAGCAGAGGACAGGCTGGATACAAAATCACTTCATTATAAAGTGATACACAAAGTATGTCATATTAAAGGTGTGAACATTTTTGAAATACAAATCCAAAATGGGAAGAAATCGCCGGAAATGAAAACGGAATGATTTTTTTGTTTTTCTCAACAATTTCAATAACCATAATTAATACAAAATAGAAAATATGTAGGGCTGTTCCATTTAAAAAGAGGGGTGGGGGGGTGAACCTGAAACATTTAGACCCTTCTCCCCACCCCCGATATCTGGTTTTTGACACACTTTTTCTATATTAAGTTATTAAAAAAAATACTGGTCAACCACTCCTCTCCCCCGATATCAGTTTTTCCCAGACCCCCCCCCCCCCCTCCCCCCTCATTTCCTATATCTGATAAAAAATCTTCAGGTCCCCCCTCCTTTTTAAATGGAACAGCCCTAAGTAAAAAAAATATAATGCACAAATACATTTGAGCATGCATTATTCTATTGGGTATAGTAGGTATATCTATATGGGATGTATTTAAACATAACAAAAAAAAAATTAAAAATAGAAACAACTTTTAAAACACAAGTAACCTACCAAAGTCGGCACTGTGAAAATTTGGACAGAGCAGGAAGTTGCAGACACAGAGCGATAATGATCGTCTTTGACAAAGGCTTTCATGAGTTCAGCATAATGCTATAAATGAAAACAATACAGCATATTTGAAGATTTTTTGTGCGCTAGACTTTTAGGTTGGCTGTGGTTTATTACAATGAGGCTATGATACATCTTAAAGGGTGCTTGGCGATCATTCGTTGTGGGTATTATAAGCTGTATGTGTGGTCAAACCTGAAAACAAAATCTAACTTCCATTGTGTGATACTAGATAGTCTTGTCTCTGTTCCAACCATATGACAAGAACGGGATCACAACCGAAAAAAGGTGCGAGGGGGGTGGGGGAAGAGGAAATTTAGAGAATGGTGCATGATCTGCATGCATTTTCACCTGAAAATGATCTGCATGCATTTTCACCTGAAAATTAAGAGCAAAAAAAGGAGAAAGAACTAAACAAAAGAACAAATGCATGATCCAAACTGCCCTCTGCTGGTTCACATTGGTGCGAGAGATACCTGGTGTAAATGACAAACATGAAACCTACCAATGTCGGAACTGTGAATATCTGTACGGACTGAGACACCACACAAACTGAATGGTCGTGGTCATCCTCTATAAATTTGGCCATCAATTGAGGATAGATCTACCAGACATCAAATTGAGTAAATCAAGCAAACATATTTTTCATGTGCAAAACATTACCAAAAATTTTCTCAAGTATCAAATATTACAGAAACATTTAATGTAGGTGCACATATTACCTAAAAAAACGCATGTAAAAATTTGTTATTTTGATTATAAATTGCATTATGAATTTTAGGCTATCTAAGTTACATCTTTCCATCACAAATTACATACATGTACCATAAATGACTCACCCTTGTAAATAGAATAGCGAACTGTTTCTTCAACTCTGGATCCATCAAAACCCTGGAGAAACAAGAATATTTATATAATGTAAGAACACCAGGATCCACACCTTAAAACTACCTCACTATTAAATTATTCAACACTAAAACCAAAACATAGTGTTCTTACTATATTTTCTTGGCCTCACATATTATGGGGTCAACCCTACCTTTTTACTTATGTTAAGTGAGGTATAAACTGGAGAGGGGGAGGAGTTGTTGCTCATTAAATGAAAATATTTCAGGTTCACCCTCCCTCCTCCAAAATTTTTAATAAGTGTCACCAAAAGACTCATTTCATACTCACCCTGCCATACAGAGCTTGTGGCTGAGTACCCTGGCACCTTTCCACAATTGTGTATCAGCGAGCATTAGTTTCTCCACCATGGACATTTCAGTCTCACCCTCCATAGAGAGTTTGCAGAACATTTGTCTTAGACCAGCTGTAAATTAATACATTGTAAATATAGTTTTGTATTTATCACAAGTTTATTAGTTCATAATGATTAGAATGCATTGCCTGCCATTGTCACATCATATAGTATGATTAAACAGATAATGTTGGCTCTACTGTCAGTAATGAAAACAGCACAGTTTATTACATTTAATTCCCATGTAGAACATAAATTTTCGAATGAATGCACAAGTAAAATAGTGGAGTATTAACATATTCATATAGTTATGAGATTTCATGACAAGGAGGGCTGTGCAGTCTACTAAAATCAATGGAAAAATTCACGTTATAATTCAAACTAACCTGAATGAGAGATAACATTTTGAATCCACGGAAACACTCTTTGAGCAAAAATGTGATGAGATACAACGATCTGATGCATCACGACAACTTTCAAAGGTTTACCCCCATGTCGAGATGTGTTGCGCTGTAATTACAGGTATTTATGAATCACCAATTGCTCTCCCAAATCAAAGACAACTACAGTTTTATGCACATGCAATTTAACCACTTTAAGTCATTCATACATGAAGACAAGAGCATAATTCTTACCTCAATTACATTCCTCGCTTTCTCACATTCTGCAAACGTGTCAACTTTGACACAGCTTCTCCCCTGAAAAGAAAAGATCAAATTTTAATAAATTTTTTTTTTAATTCAAAATGGAACAAAAACGGACACAGTAAAGGTTTTCTACATGATATATTAAATATTATTGCCACTGCCATTTGAGGAAAAGGTACACTACTTCGACACGTAACATTGCTAAACATCCTTAAGAAAGTAGAAAGTCACACAACAAAAATAAAATTTTACCTCTCGGTCAACAGTTGTGGCAAAGTCAACTGCTTCTTTCTGAGAGCAATCAACAGCTCGTTGAAGAGTATTTATCACCTGAAAGAAAAAATTTGTCAACTTGCACTGTCATCAAGTAATTTAAAATTTAATCACAGCAATTAATTCACCAAAATATGCAAAATGAACATGTAAAACTTAAAAAAATATTTTCTTTTGAATGACAGCTACATAATCTACTTCATCATATTTTGATAGTTTATTAGGCTATTCTTAATAATTTAATGTTATAAGGTTATAAGATAATAGATATAGAAGGCCTTAAGGTAATTGATATAGATGGCCTTAAGGTTATCCACATGGCAAATGCATTCAGTGCAACATCCTTACATTGTGATTATCCGGTCAATGTATGTCATGTATACTGTATTGACGCATGTACAATGCAAAATATTTCATCTGCAATTCAACATACTTCTCAGTACACCAGAACCCGGAACATATTCAGCCGATGTTTTGTAAAATGTGATAACAACACTAACCTGTTCATATGTATGAACTTCATCATTGAAAAGCATGGTTGCATAGAAGTTATCCATGTATTCTGGCTGTAGCCCAGGAGGCAGAACATCACAATGTTGCCACACCAGCAGCTGAATGGCATAGTCCATCACTATGGTAAACAGTTGTCGAGCCCGAGCTTGCAAATCTTCTGGTAGCTTGGCAACGGGATCCTAAAAAACATATTTTATTTCATCATTTTCATTTTTGTGTTTACTTCGTCTTTAATTATCATAGAGACATCACTGCATAAATCAGGGTGGCCTACCTGCAGCGGATAATGCATATATAGGAGAGACAAAATATCTGTTCGGGCTTACTGCTTTGTTATACTTAAATGAGAGCTTGTTAGACATGAGCTTGATTTGATTATTGTCTATCATATCATCAGCTGTAGTTGTTTAAAAGATTGTGCGTCTTAAAAATCCTGCGATTTTAGTATCAAAGACTGCTTTGACCCTGTTCTATATTGCATCAATTTCCGTGTATTCTCAAAGTATTGCATCATACTATGTGCAATTTCAGCTCTTTATAGAGATATAAAAATATGCAAATGTTTCTGAAGAGTACTTTGTCACTTATTTAGAGTTGGATTGACAATTAAGTCAGTTTTATTACACATCCGCAAACAGCTGGTTCCTTAAATGCATTTACACACAGAAACAGGAAGCCAGCGAAAACTTTCCCGAAATGTCCCAATAAATTTTTGTCGGAGTCATTTATGTAAGTATTCACGCTTTTTGTTTTTTTATTTATTATTGTCACAGTTATATAATAATCAAAATATTATCATGATGGCCTTCATTCAAGTGGTGACAGATAGCTTACACCATAAAAACATACAAAGATAAACTTAATAAATGAGGACAAGGGATCAATGACCTACGAGCAATGCCATATAATATTTCATAAATAATGATGATAGATTGTCTTTGCCAAAATAAAAGAAGGTTTTGTCATGTTACAAATTTACAAGTAACTTTAAATAAAACACAGCATTTTCCAAATGTCAAAAATAAATCACTTCTATATCAATAGTTAATAAAAATCAAGATAAAAAGCATGACATCATTGGAACAGTTCTAATAGCAAGCAGCCAGATATAGTTTCCCAAAAAGTCCATGAACAGGAACAAGCCTTCTTTGTGACAATACAAAATCGAAATCAACTTATGACGTCAACTTTTACATTTGATACAAACAAGTATCTACTTGAGATATTGACCTCAGTATGAGTAAGCTTATTATGCAATCCTACCCAACCCAAACTGAAGTACTCTATCATATATATACACATACACATACGTATTTTCTCGATTATGCCTAAGGTCTATCTTACAAAGACTTTGATCTTCTATAGAGGCTTCAGAAACCTTCAAAACTAAATTTCTGGTAATATTAGTGATGTCAGTCAGTTACATTTTTGTAGTCGGTTTCGGTGCACCAACCGATGATCGATTGTTAGTCGGTTAAGGTGCAGTGCGTACTTTAGTAGTCACCTACATAAAATCAACTGCTATCGTAACTAGCTTGTCCAAGATAATAAAAGGTCTCTGTATAAAAATATATTTTATAATACATCAAGTCATTTATCTTATGATCATATGAAACTCCTAAAGGGAGGATGCACAATAGGTTTTCTTTTTTACTCGCAAACAAATGCCGTTTTGCATGCACACTGCACACAAATGGCGGCGCGACGAAAATCGACTATGTATAATTAGTAATCGATCATCAAATTCTTAGACTAAATGACTGATGATGAAGTATAATCGATCATCGTGACACCACTAGGTAATATTATGCAGCAAATACAGTTCTTTCCAAAAGTGTATGAACTCTAGAGCATCATACAGTTAACTTCCATTTCCACATCATTTCTCTTAAATAAATGATCACCCTTCATTAATTACATTCCAGTAATGTTTCTAACCGTTTCCTTTATTTCTATCAAGTGCTCTTGCAACCTATTTTCACTTATAGGATTTTATTCACAATTTCATAAATGACGATTTGGACTGGCCTGAGAAATCGGATGTTCGCTTAGCTCTTATTTATTATCTGATATTTTGTGAGCGCTAGCGATCAGAAAGGGTTCCTCGGGTTAACTTCGGACCTACCAATATGATGAGACATATGGTGAAAAAAAATAAAATGCATGTCCCACTGTTAATTAATAAGAAATTATACTTTATCATTGAATTTTCTTTAATCATTGGCCTGAGAGGATCCAAGAAGCTAAAGATAAAATAAGCGCAGCCTAAGCAAGAAAGTACTGACAAGTGGCATTTGTTATCAAGATTATAAGGACCACTTCTCACCTCATTCTGCTGCTGTTTTTCGTGACCTCTTCGGTGAATGTCACAAAACGGATCTGTTTTCCAAGCCTCGACATCTCCACAGTCACAGTAACCCCCTCCGCCCGATGTACTCATCTATAACACAAAATAGATAAATGATTATAAATACATAAAATTAAAAAATGTTATGTATGTACTTAATATTATATTAGCATACAATGTAAAATAGTAGTGGCTTATCCCACTTGTGCCTACTTGAAAATAGATAACACAGTCATAAATTCTATTAGTGTGGTTTTGTGTTTGAATGCATGTGGTACAGTACAGAAAATAGTCAAGATACTGAGCAACACTTCTGACATACTTCAACAACAAACTGAACCAACATGGAAAGCATCTGATACAGAAATTATAAAACAGGAAAAAAATATTTTGGTCAGAGTAAATTCTCTACAGAGGAAACTATTAGGAGAAAAAGGTGCCAATTGCCATATCTAACGGAAGCCCAAAAATAGTACACTAATGTTCGGAATTATACTAAGTATATGACATGACAATGCAATTTTTTGTAGTTGTGTCAATGCTAGAGGTCTCAAGTTTAGTCAACTTTATATGACAAGCTGTTAAAGCTAGATGCTGAGATGAAAAGGCTTGGTACACATTCACCCAATGGGTGGGGGCTTTCACTTGCCTCAGCATAAACACCCAGTACAAGATACTGCTAACATAATATCTCGGGAATCGTAACCACAAACCGACTCATTGCACCACTTCTCTCAACTATAAGCAAATGGATTCGTCAATTCTTCAAATATATTACTTTTCGTCAAAGTAGACATTTCTGGCCACAGAATTTTGATGCAAATCTTGCAAATGTTGATTCATTATGGAAGTGTTTATTTTACTTTTTTATTAATTTTTGTTTACTATAAAATTTTCACTTGTGCCACTTACCAGTCTTTTGCGACCCATTTTAAGTTTTATATGCACTAATGAATGATCATTACTGAATGGCAGAAATGCCACGCACCATATAGCATTTACCTTCACCCCTTTTTGGCAACTTGCCATACAGCATGCGCTCAGGAGTCACACATCAACAACATATGTCTACAAGTGTATATCAGAGCCACAAGAGTTCACTATCTATTCTTAGATAGACTGATAATTACATTATTTTTTAAAAGAGTGTACTGAATGATACTTTGGTGGTGGATATCATTTCTTGAGGAGTTAGGTCAAAAAAAATAAGAACAAACAATTATATTCCTCAATACTGCGCACTATAAATAATCATAATACAGCGGTTCTTTTTACAGCTTGACTCTTGAAACTTTTCAAAAGTTTCTGATGAGCTACAGAAAAGTTTTGAGATCAAAAGTATGCAGGGTAAGACAACCTTGTCTGTCTCACTATTAGCTTTTAAATTGTGTCTAACAGAGATGTAAACAGTGAGATGGACTCAAATGAACAAAGGGTTCTATTAGACCTTTTGGTTACCTTTTGGTTAGCTTTTTTATTTTATTATTTTATTCTGGGCAACTAGAACATTGTTGTTGGTAAAATTGGAAAATGTTCCTCCAAAGGCAAAGAATTTTATCCTGGACAATGACCTCATACTCTCTTTTCACAGAGCAGCCATGATGTCCTTTTATACCTCATTGACCTCTCTTTGCAATTAGATATAGCATTATGATGTCATCATGAGGTCACAGAGTGCAAGAACAATGGAGAAGTAATGATATCATAATATATGACGTAATCAAAATGAGGTCAACGAGGCAAAATTGCCAACATGGAGCCGTGTGAAAAGGGTGTATTACAACCAGACTTTCGTAAAAAAAACAGCATCCTAGTTAATACTATGTAATAGTTACAAACAGTCTGACTGAAATTACATGAAAAACATAAAAGGCTTTTACCTTATATCTGTGTTTCCTGTGAGCACTTTGTTGGAAGCACTCAATACAAAGGACACAAGTTGGATCCATGCCACAGTCTCGGCAGGAGTATGTTGGTTCACCCATCTTGAAGACATGACCACAGATTTGGGGAGGACTGTCCAGGTCCTTCAACTGACGGAACACCTGTAATAAAAGTTATCAGATCATGCACATTTTCACACTTAATGAACAGTACAACCAAGAAGTAAGTACAATACAAATTGTACATGCACCTGGGAATTTTCCAAAATCTGGATGGTTTGATACACAAGACCCTTAAGTGTCTTGTCCAGGCTCACCATTCATAGGATATAAATTTATCAATAAATTATCCAAACATTAGCAACACAACTGAACAGACTTTAGTGGCTTCTCGGAACTTTAAAATGAGTGGCAGTGGTAACAGTGATTGGTCAAGGATAGATCTGACTGTACCCTGATGTTAGTATGCAATAAAACTGATACTCAGCTAATATGACAAAGCACATTATGTTAATTTGACATGTTACCCTAATCTTCTATTCTTTTTTTTTTCTCAAAGACATTGAGGTAGACACCATACTAAAGTATACTCACAATGTCTGGTTCTCCCCCACAGAGAAACGTTTCCATGGGACGGAAGAGAAGACGGCGTGCTTTCCTCTCCTCCCGAGCAGGGTCCACACTATCCACAGTCGCTTTGTAAACTGCCGGAACATATCTGCACCAATGTTGCCATAGTGTCTCTTTCAAAGTGCCTGCTTCGTAACTTGATTGGAAGACCTGAAATCAATCAAATCCACATTGTGATTTTTGTATCTCCGCCCAATCCAGCTAACAGGAGTTGGTATTTCTAATGCATATGTAATCTGAGAACATAAACTCAGGGCTTCCTATAGGGTTTATACAACCTCAGACAAATTATATTTCTGTTTTCCAGAAAAAAAAATAAAACAAAACGAGTGGGATTCACAGTAAAATTTCTTTAACCCTTTCTAGAAAAACATTGAAATTCATTACAAATTAAGATGCTTTAAGGACCTTTCCTGGATCTCAAGAAAAAGTTACCAAATTACAGGCTTATCCAGCCCATGTGAGCGTTTTTGCAAATTTCCCTATTTTTTCGCCAGATTCCCAAACCTGTTCAGTTTACCATGACCTTCAAGAATCTCCTTCCTTGTATTTTGAGACATATTCTACAGTAAACCAAAAAATATTGTTTTATTCTGACCAGGAAAAAATATAGAACTGCCTATAAATCTGTTGAAAACTTCTGTCATTACACTGTACTTGTAAAACACTCTGAAATATTTGACTTACGATGTTTCATAAAATCAAGACTTATTAACTATGGAATGGACAGGTAGAAAATGTAAATGACTAGTTAACTGACGGCATAACAGTTCAAGTCCAAAGAAATGACGGCATAACAGTCCTAGTCCAAAAAAAAAAGTAAAAAATAAAGAATGATGTCATCTTGGCCGCTTGAGAAAGCAGTGAGCACGCTGAAACCAGTATGAACCAGTGGTCTTGTCATTTTTGTAACTAAGAAATTATTCACCATTTAGCGCGTTTAATGTTACAGCATAATTCGTCATTTTGTTCCCTTGATGTCATAATACAGACATGTCAGGCTTTTAATAAATTTTCACAGTTGACATCAACAAATGATCAATATACTTCATCTTTCGGTGATTCTAAGTATTTTTTAAACTTTTATATTTCATCTTTAAGCCCCTATATACAATGATATATTCAATCATTTAGGCCCCTATATTTTGCATTCAGTAATGTACAATACTGCCAAATGAAATATCAAAGTCTATTATTACTAAAGAATATATATTATTACATATTTGTCAGCGCTTAATACTATTAAATTCCTTTATTGTGGCATTCATGATTTGAGTCAACTTTATATAATTAATGCTTTCCTTCATACAAAACATTACAATGTGACACATGTTAATACATCCAGCCTATTGCAGGCTTATGAGTCACAAATAATAATTAATACAATATAAATGCAGTGAAAAAAAAAGCAACAGAGTTGTAGAGATTTCATGTTGAATTGAGGGGTGTTAATACGCTTCCCTTCTTAATTATAAGATCATCCTGCATTGGTACGCATGCGCCAAATCACACCAGTGTCGCTGGAGTTTCTAACTCGAATACGCTCCATCAGTGGATTTTATCGATATTTCCACCAGGTGGGCTATGACAGAATACTGCAATTATATTGGCTGAAAAAGTTCCCGCCCGCGACTGCGATTGGCTGAAGCAAAGTGCATCCAAGCAGTAGTGCATTTTAATCATATTGTTAATGCACATCTTATCACTCAGTTGATTTTTGTTATTTCCCTGAGAAAGTTATATTTATTGAATAGATTAGTTATGAACTTTTATATCTGAAAAGCTTAATGAGTATTAAGAGGAGAAGACTTATGTCTTGCTGAATTCAGGAATGCTCTGTGAAAAGACTCTATAATGTAGCTCTGTATCTCTTGCCATTTAGAAAATATGTTAATTAACAATGACTTTGCAAAATTCAAAGGATCAAAACTTTTGAAATTCTAGTACAGTGAAACAGATATTTCAAATTTTACATAGAATCATTTCATATAATGAGGTTTAAGTGTATATGATATAAACTAGAGCCTATCGGCGCTGAATCCAGAAGGTGGTCTTACTGTTGTCAATGGGCAGGGGTTAATCAAGGAGTGTCTTCAGTGGGAATAGCAGAAGGATAGTGTTGACATGATGGCGTAATGAGGGAATTATTCTTGTGTAACTGTTTGTAGGACATGTGAAATGAAGTCAACATCTAATGGCAATGCAGTTCAGCACAAGTATGAGAATCAGACAGGTCATTCTGGTCCAAATTGACCTAATTGAGGACTGAAGCCGTAATGGTCTAATGTACCAATTAAAATTCACCTATTAAAGTCTGTACAAAATTCATTAACGACCAATGGCAACAATAAGCCAGCTAATTGCAATTATAATTGTGTAATTGGAAGCTCTCATGGTAGTACACTGTACATGTAGTAAGGTTTCATTGACATAAATTATGTTCAATAATCACAAAGTATGAAATTACGGATACATATAAAAAAGAATTCGATTTACACAGAATAAAATTGTATAGATATATATCTATAAAACACCCAATTCAGTTTGACACTTGAATTGTCATTGATCCACATTGCCTGCACTCGCTGCTGCACTTGAATTGCAATACTGTCACTGACTAACCAGCCAATTTAACTAGAACCTTCCACTCTGATTTAACCATCAACTTGGGATTCAATTCACGACATTTTCCGCCTTTTGATGATCAACTAACAGACTACCTACACTTACTGCAGCTCAAATACGGTCTCTAACAGACAAAACTAGCTTGAAATAAGTCAATAACACACTAATCTGACTTTTTAGCATTACTTTTCTAAAGTGACAAAGGCCTTGATAAGCTCAAAACATTGCTCAAAGGTCAACCAGAAGTTGTCGGCCAAATGTAAACAAACTGCAATTTTGTCCGGACATTTTGTCTACTTCCTGCCTAAACTCATAAGCATGTCAAAGGACAAGCTGTCTGCAAACGAAAACCAGATTCAGGTCCAGTGGCAATTTTTGAGCCTATTTCATAAATCTCAGAAGAGGGTCGTGCTTAGACCGAAACATTGCTGTCATTTGCAAGCACGCCGATAGGCCGTGCTGAGACAGAATGCACTGCATTGGGCCATTCTAACAAGGTGCGACACTAATGTCACACCTAATCATACTAATAAAGCAATTTAATTGCTTGTCCACAGTACTTTTTTAACTGGATTTTTTTTCCTAAAACATGATGTTAAGGGTCTTGTGACTAATGTTCATGACTTAGATAACCTAGTAAATGAAAAATATACCAGAAATCACGAGAGAATATGACATTTAGTAGATTTTAATGATTTTTACAATTGACAGTGTTGACACTAGATATACAATTAGAAAAGGGGTGATACACAATTGGTTTGTTTTGAAAAAAATATATCTATGTTTTCTTTGAACAATACAAGAGGTAAACATGATTCTGGTGTTACATAATGCAATAACACAGCAGACTCCCGTGATGCAGGGAATGCAAGAAAGTTTCAATGCAGTGTTATCTGACTCACGACTCTCGTCGAGAGGCAGTTTGTCAGACTAGGTCATGCGGGGACCATTGGTTGATCTGACATGAAATGAAAACCTTTATGGGAAGTTAATCTACATATTTTACTAAGTTTCCTACTTCTCTATAATATTATAGATAGTGCCTGTTGTGATCAAGCATGCCATATCCTGAACCATTTTGAAACAATAATTTGTTTATCATGATCATTAGGAGCAAGAATATGAAGCAAGTATTTCCTTTGCATTATCAATTACATCTTGCCAATTTTAGACTTCAACTAACACATGGTGCATTGCATATTTTAAACAAATATTATCTGTACGCATACAGTCGTAACTACATTAGAATCCAATATGTAAAGTAGTACAATAGTTGATGATTGAATAAATATTTTATTGACATTGTCACACTTTCCATACAAAGCTCGCTGATTAGCGGCACACTGTGCATAACTTAGCAGGAGTACATCATACAATAGCATCATCCACCCCTGAAATTAAACTGACACTGTATGCAGCACTTGTTAACTTAGCAATTATATAGTTCATCATACAGACTAGTGTTGATCATGAGTATATCACTATAAAACATAAATCATACTTTCTTTGTACATACTTTAATCATTATTAATGTTCATGGTCATTTGTCATTGACTGTGGATATTTGTCAGATCAAATTTCCCAGAAACTAGATTATCAAGGTTATAAGGTACACAAACAAATGACTTCTAATTCTGCTCCATATTGATTCTTAGAAGTTTTCCATATATTGTCACACACAGACAGAAATTGTGAATTGCCAAATTAGTCGAAGTCCATGAAAAACCTCCATTGCATTAGCATCTTGGCTTGAACAATGTCGAAGTTGATTTTTTGCTAAACGATCCAATGAAATTCAATCATTCAAAGTTAAATAATTACAGATTATTTATAGTTATGCTATCATAAAGATAGTGGCATCTCCAATGATTAGTTCTGAAGCCCTGATACCAAATTGTGTTTACATGCTTGATGCGACACACTAGATGCATCCATGTAGAGGTGTGGAATTTCACACAGACAGAGATTTCGTGATCACATTAAACTGATAAATAGTGCAGACATTCGTCAAAATATGACTTTCCCAGGATTTTCATAAAGCACCCGCTGAAGGGTTGATTCAGAATCCTATACAAGTGTCTTGCAGAGGCGGTCAAAAGAATGGCAATTGCGAAATTCATTGAACACAACTGTACCCTGACACAGTAACAGGTCATTTACAAATGTACCACTAATGTGAGGAAGAAATCACATACTTAATTACCACCAATTAAATATGTGATTTCTTAATCACATCCTTCATATGTGATATGAAGTATGTGATTTCTCAATCACATTCTTCATATTGTTATGACTTGGTCATTCATACTTCTGTTGTAACAGCCCATCAAATTATGATCAATCAAAGACAGACAAAAACATTTATTTACACAAAGAAACACACAATTCATATACACATGTACAAACAGTTGAAACACTGATTGAAACATACGTGGACAAATACACACACATAAATACATAGACAAACGGACTATACACAAAATACAATTTTTGTCACTCAACAATGAGTTAAGTGACAAAAAGTGTATCCTTTCTATCTATCTATATGATCTGAATTATGTTCTGCACAATTGGTTACCAGAGCCAGAGGGATCAATCTTTCATCATGCGTACTGTAGATCTATAATTATCATGAAATGTCCTACAGTACAACTAGGCTACTACTATAGACATGTAGACATGAGAAGTTTGTATGGAAACAGTACAATAGCATGATTACAACTGAGGAAGCAAACATTAATAATGGAATATATAAGCCAATAGTTACTATGATTCACAAGAATAAGGCCTGACAGTGCAGTTTCTCTGCTTTCTTCAGTGTATTTTTGACAGCTGGTTCACAACAAAATGTCAACAAAATTACATGTGCATTTTGTGACGGACTTTACCTATAGTAATCGGCTAAGTACTGCACTGTCACCTGTCCAAAATGTAAACTAACTTCTATATTACAAGTTACGAGAGTTTTGTATGGTTTTTTACCTTCTGAACGCCTTCAGCGCTGAATTCTTGAAGGTCCCTTGTCATTGAATATGCACTCGACGAAGCCATTTTCTTTTTGTCCTCAGTGCGCATGCGCCATGTTGCTGCCAGTTGGTTTAGTAAAAATATTTTATGCCTACAAAAATCATCTAAAACGATTCAATCAGTGTTATTCTTACTTCGTGCATTTGCAATAAATATCAAGTAACTAAACACGCAAAAGAAAACAAAATTTTCTTTATTACTTAACAAAATTTATTGACCTTGACCCTGCCTCTGTAAACAAGTCTGGAGCATGCTGAATGAGTTGATCACAGATCCAAGACGTACAGATCGAGGTATTAGAAATGGAAAATGTTCAAGACATCAAAATCACAGACATTACCAGTTCACAATATGTAAAACCATTCAGGATACATTACCAGCAGGTGATTATTGTCTTGATAGTGCCTGTCACTTTCACAGACTGATTTTAAATATATATATATATATATATATATATATATATATATATATAATTATTATATGGCTTTTATTGACATTGATTCATATCAGAAAAGATACATTTGTCACATATAACTACAGCTCTACTCACTAAATCTAACTAAAGCTACACCGGTCTACAGAAATATGCTATACAGGTTCTCATTATTTTATACATAAATCATAATATGCTAAATATAGCTAAAAATTCAAGGTAATGATATCCTTAGAGTAGGATTTACATAAAACATAGAGTAAGATTTACATAAAACATAAATCACAAATCAACCAGTGAAGCATTTAACAAAAATACTGATCACAACATAAAATAAGATTAAAATTTTCATAATTATATACAAAATACTGATAATAATATTACAATACAAATTAAAATTTGCAGTTTACATATAGGTTTCATATGAAATATAAGTTTAAATCTCGCTATGTTATTATAATTATGTTCTCTTGGGGAGGTTAAGATTTAGATAAGGTTCAAAGCAATAAGTAGTTTTAAATAATTTATATGTTCTTTTAGTTTTGGGTGCTTCTCAGAGTCATTAATCTCCCTAAGGATTCTTGATTGTTCAATTTCATACAGTTTAAGTTTGATTTAAGTGACTCATTGAGAGAGCTCTTCACTTCAGTGTACATATATTTTATAAAAACTCAAACAGTCCAGAAAATATATAATTTCTATATCATTGATGAGAGCCCTCAGCTCAGACCAGGTAATATGGTCTGTACCAAAACTAGATCAGGCGGGCTGTGCAGTGAAACTATTTAGGGGGGTCGAAAACCCCATCAACCTCCCTTAACATTCTAACTTGGGACCTTCGGTAGACCTTAACACACATGTAGAACAAGACGTGTTTATGTATTTAATTAGGCCCAGTTGTGTTACACTTATTTGTATTTCAATAAACAGCTGGCGCGCTTAACGTACATAGTCCATTAAACTGAATAACTGTGTTAAAAATATTTTGGAGAAGTTTGAGTATAATGAAAGGATAATATTATTTGACATATATCAAATATATATATATATTAATTTCCTTGGCAGTCAGTTACAGATTATTCAATTAGTTTATTGCCCCCTTAATTGAATTACCTCTCGGTGCAAAGCGTATAATCATGATAATATATATGTTACATGTGTTCATTAAATATTTCAGGATGGTGTTAACAAAATTTGGGATTGCATCAAGTCACATGACAGGTAAGAATCATCAGTATTTGATGAATCAGTCAGTTTAGAATGTTTATAGAGTAATGAGTTTTTATTCTTTTGCCAGTGTGTCAATACTGATCTACAATGCATCAAGAGATGTCTTCGTTTTTGTCAAACAATTCCGGCCTGGTATGTATGCACTGATACACAAAAAAATCATATTCATAAGAAGTTCTGCTCATGTTATTAAATATTTGATCATAATAAGAGCATTTAGGGTACTACCAATTGCAGAATGTGCCTTCTTTAACACTTTTTATTTTTGGCAAGAGGGAGGGGGATTCCACAGGCAAGCAGGAAACCCTCTTATCATGCACTACATGTTACTACTAATTTACAAGTTCAAGAGATTGTACTTTGAAATTTTTATCATATAATGACCTTCATTTGGGCACAATCAAAGCAATAAAGCACTTTAATATAGATTCAGGTATTGCCAACTAATTAAAACGACATCCATTATGTTGATCCATATTTGGTTTTTGTTTCACAGCTGTCTATATTGGTAACGCTGACACCTCAACCATAAATGGGGAGACCACTGTGGATGTCAACAAGTATCCCCCATCACTCGGAGTGACCCATGAGCTCTGTGCGGGTCTTGTGGATAAGGATAAATCAGTGGAAGAAATTGCACAAATTGAAGTCTTAGAGGAATGTGGTTACCAAGTCCCTCTGGAAAACCTGGTCAAGATAGAAACACATAAGTAAGTTTGTTTTTATGTGGTACAATGTATGTTTAAAGTGAAACTTAAAATGAAGTCGGTCAATCATCACCTACTGAAGGTACAAGCAGATTTTGGGAGTTTAAAAATCATGGATGCAGATCCTGGGGGATACATTCCCCCTATGCAAAACAAGATTTACTAATATATTAAATATAACAGATATGTAATCTCTTAATGATTTTGTCATTCATCCGACCAAAGGAAAATGAAAAATCAGTACTTATGTTACAAATTTACTAAGAAGTATTAATTCACCAAGAATCTCACAAAAGTATGGAAATGAAGGAAAATCACTGCATATAATATGAGATCTCATAGTCTATCATTTCATCCATAGCTCAGGTGGGGATCTGGATATGTAAAAATATTTTTTTCGAGAACATAGACATAACATTTATATTGATCTTTGAAAGATAACTTGTCATTTATCTTAATATAAATTCCAGGACCAATGTAGGAATTTCTGGCAGCACACAATATATGTTTTATGCAAAAGTGACTGATGAAATGCGAGTCAGCAGTGGAGGAGGTAGCGCAGCGGAAGGGGAGCTCATTGACGTTGTGGAAATCCCTGTATCACAATGTCTTGAATTCGCAATGAACTCTTCCAATAAATCCCCAGTAGGAATGAAATTTGCAATGTTTTGGTTTCACCATTTTATACTTTCAAAGAAAGAATAATGTTATAATATTTTAGGACAGACTTTATCAAGTCATTTGTTCAGTCAAGAAACTAAATAGAGTTTTAAGGTAACATTCAAAAGTTATTAATTTACATTCCTCAGAAATGATTATGTTATTGATTACTAATGATTAGATTTGAAGCAATTGTAAATCTTTATAGCTTGGATACTGTGGATAGCTTTAATATGCAAAATGTTTATGTTGATAATTTGAAATTTTACTCTTTTTATACATGTAATAAATAATAGTTAAACATATAGAGGACTAGTTTCTGGCAAAACTTTGTGTTATTTTAGCTCGCATCATTCCTGATCTCATTTGTACAATGCGCTTGAGTTGAATAGTGATTTTTCCTGTTGATTTTTCTTTTAATGTAGTTTTTTTTGTTGCATCTGTTGCAATCATGCTATTTCTTGTTGTATAATCAAAATAAACGGTTTTCAATAATTAAAGTTTAACTTTTTATTCTTCATAAATTGATACACAAATGGCAAATTAAGTTGCAAATTCACAGATTTTCTTTTATGTTTCAAGAATAACTCTCATAAACTTTCTGTCTTCATTCTTGAATTCTCAAAATTTTAATTAGGTCCTACTGTCAATCAATTTAATTCCAGTATGGATTTCAAGGTCTTGAGGTCATCTGAATTGTAAAAATGTGCCAAATCTTTCTTTGCCTCATGGTAAATGTCTTTCTTTTCTTCCTTATATTTCTCCTTTGACTCCATACATGTTTTGTAAAACTGCACAGTTTTTTCGATCACTTCTTTTAGAGGAGTTGGTTGCCATGTAATAAGAGTCTGTGCCTTGGTAATGCTAATTGGACCTCTTTCTACAGAGGGGTAGTAATCTGGGACTTTGCTAGAATCAGTGTATTTGATTTCCACTTGTTTTCCAGTGGATGCAAGTGCGATGTCCTGAATGAGAGATTCCAATGTAGGCTTTTCCCGACACGCTAAATTGTATGCCTGATTTGTGACCTCTGAAGAAAGGTCATTTAGTTGTTCGAAGAAGAATTTTATGAGCCTTGCTATGTCCTCAGCATACGAAAGGCTTAGCAGAGTGTTCTTTCGTTCCTTAGGCAAATACAGGACCTTATTATACAACGCACACCATGTGGTCCAAAGTTGTAGCGACCACCATCGGTCAGTGCTGTCCATCGGTCCAATAACATCTGCAAGTCTTAGAATAATATACCTAAAACCATAGAGTTTCTGAGCTTTCACTACTTCCTCTTCACCCTTCATTTTCTTGTGGCCATAACTGTCCTGTCTTTTTAAGGTCTTGTAAATTTCTTTTGAAGTTGGCCTCACTGCTTCAGTCTCAACAGTTGGGCTTGTAGAATTATTTAATAATTCACAGACTTCATAGACAGAGTCAGAACTGATATAGATGTATAATATAATATTCTGCCCTAGAAATGCACAACTGTCTTTCACTGCAGGACCATCATAAGCACTGAAATCAATGACTGCTTGCCAAGTGACCTGTTTGTTCAGTTCTTGTAATTCTGTACAATCCTCAAGAGGGCGCCTCCTGTCCCATTGAATGCATCTCACATGGGGCTTCAGAACTTCAGCTTTTTCCCAATCCCAACTTTTACCACGATTTAGAACAGTAATTTTGCAGTCCTGCATTGACAGCAATTTCTTAACTGTTGTACTCCCAATAAATCCGTTGCCTCCAAGCACCAAAAAATTCATCTTGCACTGGAAAAGCCTAGATGTTGTGCACAACATGAGGACCAGTTCCCAAATGACTTCAACTTTGCAAAAACGCCAGATGGCGCCACGGTCCTGATTAATTTCAGTACTTAACATCATAATTTCGGATGACATATATTTCCATGTTTTCAGACATGTAAACTGAGACAATTGAAAAGTCAAACTGTTAATGTCATATAATTTAATAACAAAATGAACATTAAACTGTTTACATAACATATTCCCAAGTCAATAACAAGGTTAAGCCACAGAGAAAATGTCATTACCTTTCCATGATACACTACACGTTTCATAATACAAGATATTCATGACTTACTTACATTTGCATTCATTATGATATAAACATAGCAATAAAATATCATGTTATCAAGTCATTGCATTGGCAATATTCCATATCTCCCATTCTAAATGAAGTTTACATAAATTACATTGGGGCTGTTCCATTTAAAAAAGAGTGGGGGGGGGGGGGCAATTTTTAGACTCCCCCGCAAATACTGGTCAACCACCCCCTCCCTCTATTTCCCTTTTGGAGAACCCTCCCCCCCTTTTTAAAAATGTTCTGGTCACCCCATTCCCCCACCCCCTTTTTTTAAAAAATGGAACAGCCCTTGGTGGAATCTTATTTCTGAATATAATATTATGTACACACACAAATTTTATAGGACAGCTTTATTCAGAAAAATATAATGTTTATAAACTATCTGATGCAGCTGTTAGGTCTCACCCATTCCGAACATATTGCCAAATTTTCCTGATGCTCCTCGCTGAAATTGTCTCATCATGTTCTGTAGACCAGCCATGCCACCTGAAAGAATATTTCACATATTGTAATTAACATTTCATTCGTCCATCATCCTAATTGGAAGCATAAAATTTCCATTGCAAATATCACTGCTTGGATATGTGCAGAAGATCAATATGACATGAACAAGCCTACTAAGAAGAACTTGTGTGATGTCTATGTTTATGTCTGAGTGCTATTGAGTCTGAAGCTTAGTCAGCTTATATTACGACATGCCTGAGGCAGACATAATGATGAGTGATAATTCTTGTAGTCCACACCATGTTACACATTACCCAATGACTGAAATTGACTTACCCATGTGTTGCAAAACTCTTGGATCCATCATCTTTGCCATTTGTTGATTCAGCTTAGCCATCTGTCCTTGGTTGACGTTTTTAGATATGTCACCTCCTGCGAAACAAAACCAAAGTTACAAAACATGATGTTTTCTATCTAAACTTAACATTCATGTATTAATTAGCTAATTAAGTTCAATGTCCTATGACAGACGTCAGCTGGTGATTTTAACATCGAACGATGCAGCTTCCTAATAATAAGAAGGTAGTGCGCTTCGATCTGGCTGCACGCGAACATTCAAAAGCCCATAAGAAGGACCTGTCATAGACTAGCAATGGTAACAGACTTGAAAGCCTGACTTAAAGAGAAGACATGCGCTTTTTCAGACAAATGAGGTCAGGCGTCAATTTGGGCTGATGAGTGTTCTCCAGTCCCAGTGTGGAGTGTGCAACATTTTTTAAAATTATGGGCGAGGAAAATTTTCAGACAATACACCATCCCCACTTTTTGTTTTTTCAATACCCCCAAGGATTGAAATTGGTGGTTGACACCTGTGGTCCTATAATGATTGCACTGATAATTTACAATATCTCACCTTTGAAAATTCCTTTGATTCCTCCCATTTTCTTCACCATCTGAGCAAATTTGGTGTACTGTGTGAGGAGGTCTTGAACTTCTCGAATAGACACCCCAGCTCCCTTTGCCACTCGTTGCACTCGCCCCTGCTGTCTGGAGAATAACTTCGCTCCCTCTTGACTGTCAAGCTCTGTGAATACGATATTATAATCATTATTATCATTATTATCAAACACATCATCATTACAAACAACACTGAACATTAGCAAAATGCCATTTTATTAGTTAGTTAGATATCATAAATATCCTTATCCTAATTAATGGGCACCCTAATATCAAGCATTTGTGCAAACACTTATTTCTCAAAGAATATTACTTAAGACAAAATATATCTTTTCTTAGGGTTAAAATTTATCAAGAAAGTTTCATTATCTATTAAATGATGTCATTGTACAATAATGTTCACATCAGATGTGACTATGTAAATCATATTTACCTTGATCATTCATGCTGTCCATAATCGTCATGAGCTTCTTCAGTCGAGCCATAGATTCTTTTTCATTGCCTTTTGTCATAAATTCACTGCCTAAACCAGGTATCATGCTCTGAATTAGAAAAAGAATAGCAAATGATGAATCAAATTAATATTTGTCATACAATTATACAGTTGTCCTTCAGTATGTTTCATGTGTCCAACAAAATGATTAAGTGTACAACCTCAGGATCCTATGGTGATGAACTTAAAATCAGACTTTTTCACATTCAAATTCCTATCAAAGTTCCAGCAGCATTAACTGACCAATAACAAGGTCTCTTTGTATTCTAAACACTAATTTGTGAAACCACTTTCTTGATGAATAAATGTACTGTCTGTCTGTCATGGTGTCTGTCCATACGTCTATCATCTACCGATTTTAGCCCACTTACCATGATTTGACTAAACGGACCCATTTTCATAATGTTTTGAAATTGCTCATACATGTCCCGCAGAGTAAACTGACCTGTGAAATGAAATAATTTAATTGAGATTCATTGTCAGAAAAGTTCAGAGGAAAAACATATGAAAAGAAAAAAACTAATTTTTTAAAATTATTTATGAATGTGTTAAGTACACAAAGAAAACATGCTCACCGTGTCTCAGCTTTTTCATCAATTCTTCATTGTCGTCAAGTTTCAGCTCATTCACCTTGCTTATCAACCCTTCAATATCTCCCATACCTAATATTTTGAAAAGAAAAATCCACATATACCATACTTTGCTGTTAATGCATTTAAAACATTCACGAAGCATTTTGTAAGAAAGCATGAAATAAAAGATTTGGCACTTACCTAACAGTTTGCTAACAAAAGGTTGTACTTTAAATGGCTCAAAATCATCTATATGTTCACCAGTACCAATAAATATCACAGGACTTTTTGTGGCTGCGACACTGAAAAACATAAAAAATCATTTATTACACCATCAATATATGGCCCATTACCTAATTTTCATATTTATTAGTTATAATTTCTTTAATACTTACGCGCTAAGGGCACCACCACCTTTGGCATGACTGTCCAATTTTGTGATAATGACAGACGCTACATCTACAGTATCTTTGAAAGCTCTTGCCTGTAACAGTCAATCAACATATTCAAAATCACATGGCTCATACAATGAATTACAATAAAAAATTTAGTTTACTGAATTTCTTGATAATTCACTTACTTGACTTTCACAAGCTTGACCAATTGAGGCATCCATAACAAAAACAATGTTGTCAGGACTCTACAAAGCAAATGTTTAGTTGGTTATTAAACATATATGATTATAGCAATGATAAAACCATAATTAGGGAGTTCAAAATCAAACAATTATTGTTATAATGTAAATATTATTTACTTGGAAGAAGACTAAGAATCACAATTGAGAAATTTTCTTAATTTATAAAACTCAACACAAACATCATTTCAAACATGCACATCAGTTCAGTTCAAGAACCGCTTTATATTATTATTACAGACTAAATATGCACTTACGACAGCATTTGAAACTTGCAACATCTCCTCAAACAAAGACTCCTCTTGCTTGTGACGACCACTTGTGTCGACAATGATAATCTCAAAACCTTCATCCTTGAATTTGTCTACACCTTCTTGTGCTATAACAACTGGGTCTGGTTCTGTGTGGCTGTTAAAATATTAACATACAGATATTAATTGAATCATCATGCAGTGAAACACACTAACAAGTCGAAGTGAAAGCTAGAAAATAAAGAGCAATATAATGACTATAATTAACAGTTAAGGCATACCTTCCATAGTAGGGAATTCTGGCTTTGGTGGCATTTTGTTTGACTTGGTCAAAGGCACCAGCCCTGAATGTGTCAGCACACACAAGGCAAGTTTTCCAACCTTTCCTCTGATAATAATAGGCTAGCTGTAAGGAAAGTGAAAGTTGGTGTAATTAAACTAGCAATTTTAATAAACACAGAACCAAATAGTTTCAGACTAATTGTATTTCAAAACGTTTTGCAGAACAGTAGACATTCCAGCTAAGGTCAAAATTGAAATAATATCCTAAGAAAGATCCTTGTTAATGATTAAGTAATGATCAAAAACGATTACTAAATTATGAAGGCAGAATGCACCTTGGGGCTTCAGCTTAATGTGCTTGCATCAACTTTAAATTAATTGCATGTATACAACATGGAAATATGAAGGAATGGAATAAATTGGATCAAATTAAACGTATTGAAAGGTAAATTGAACAATTCTGACCTAAAATATCCCAGTGTTGCACTAACTTACTTTGGTACAGGTGGTGGTCTTTCCAGATCCTTGAAGTCCAACAAACATGATGACATTACTTCTTGCTTTTATTGGGGTCCATGCCTTCACTCCTGGATCTATCAGCTGCAACACGAAACAGCAAAATTCGACAAATGACAAACCCATAATAACATATGAAGATTGATAATAAAATAGGGAATCTGAAAGTATTCATACTTTGACCAATTCTTGAAATACAGCAGACTGGATCATCCTGCGCTTGTTAAGCCCGGCTGCCATCTCATCAAAGTCAATGACAGACCTGCAAATTAATTCCAGGTATAGCAAGTTAAACTGTCAATTATTAAACTGAGGAAAACCACTTGTAATTACATGAGGAATCAGCGCACTGAAATTTACCTGACATTTTCCCTTAGCTGCTTGACCAACTTGATATTTACATCAGCTTCCAGTAAAGCTGCGCAAATCTCTTTTAGCATAGAATTCAGAACCTGAAAATAGCAAATAATCATGATATCAACCCGGACAATTTACCATTAAATTTTACTATTTAGTGATACAATATCCATTGTTTTTTTACAGCATCATCAATTTATCATGTATTAATTAATACATCTATTTTACCATGGAATTGCAGCTACAATTCCATGATTTTACATGGATAGATACATACTTTGTAAAAAATTTTAGAAATGACAGATCAAACTAGAATACGCATTTATTAAGTTGCATGTTTACAAAACATATCAAGGCAAATTCAACATTACCTCTTCATTTATGACGGTGGCCGAACCAAGCGACCTGAGGGCGCTGGTAATTTTTCGGCCTAAATCTGCTAGAACCATATTGTCTGCGGTGGATTTTCCAACAAATGAGCGACAATTGAGTTCACAATATGTTCAGTTTGTCAAATTCCGGACACCATAGGAACCACTGTGGTCCCTCTCAAGTAAATATCGACTCAATATCCAGAAAAATATCTGTTCATCATATCTAAATAACAAAATCGTAATTTCAATCCACACTTATTATTTTTCTCTTTCTACGATTTTGCCAGGCTGGATCAACATCCACCATCAGTTTTGGGATTGGTTTCGCACTAGCCGCAAAAATAATATAGATGTCTTTAAGTGCATATCGTGGCATCTATTATTGAGTTTAAACCCTAACTACATGTTGTATTATCTAATCTATTAGAATAATAGCAAAAAATAAGTAATTTTACAGATGTGGACAGGGCAGTAATTCTCTTTAAGTTCACCAGATGGCCAGAAACAGTCCACAGCGCCGCCACAGATTTGCTGGCCCGCTTAGGCAGGTCCCAGCCAACACCACAGATAGGTATATATGATATGCGTACCAGAAAGAAACCTTGTTAAGTTTAAGCAAACTCAATTTTGTGTCAAACAGGAAATAGCAATATTCTGAAAACAATGAATTTCTGTAATTGTGGGCATTTCAAGTCAAGAGACTGCAGTCAGAGGCTCAGAAGCTCTCAGAGCTCTAATGTCACAAATAGTCGATCTACATGAGGTATGTTCATAGTCTCTTGTCTATCTTAAATTATTCATTCACTTGTATTGTTAATTTAGGTAATTATTATTTATACATACTGTTTATACAAGTGTATTTATTGTTTGCTTAGATCAAGCATTGTCACCAGAAGTTATAATGTCCATGACATTAATTACTGTTTAGGATGCTTCACATTGTTGTGAGTGTTTACATACAAAATCTATATTCCAATCATTTCAATTTTACTGGTATTACATTAATTGCCTTGTAGCTATGTAAATGTTATGATTGACCTTTTCTCTATAATTAATCACATTCATGCTCAATTTATTTATTTATTTGTGTATAACTTTTTTCCTTTGTTTCCTTTCTTTAGATGTACCTATAAATATCGAGTACAGAATAAAAAGCATTCATTGTATAACTGTGTGTTACAAATATTCCAGTGATGGAGGTGGGTAAGGGGGGGGGGGGGGGAACTTGGGGGAACTGAGTCCCCCTGACGAAAAACAGGGGGAGCTCTGCAATGCCACAGCTCCCCCCAATGACATTGCTATATAATTCTTTATTAGAATTTTTACTCTGCAATATGATTTTTAAAGTATAGGTAGTCCAAAGTGAACCCAGTGAACTAAGTTTCAGGTGAAGTGTTCACAAATAAATTGGGCTATTAACACCGACAGTGTAATCGCCAGCAACATATTTTATACTGTCATCATAGGGTTTTGACATTTTTGTGAGCGAGCTTACTTTAAGGGTAAATCATTGATTGGTAATTTTTATTTAGTGGTAATCAGAAACAGATGTAGACTTACAATAGACATACAAATTCTATGATTACACAGGTCTATTATGATTGAATCATCTTAAACATTTTTTACATTAAGAAAGAGCTTATAGAATTATACAATGTGCGAATGAAAACTCCTCCTTGAATTAAGGGGTGCAGGACTAAAAATTCAGCAAGATTTGAATTCAGCAGGTCCACAAACAGAAGAATATCTGGTAGTGCTACTAATACCTACAACAACTAGTAGTCTACTATCACCACTACAACTACCCCAATACCACTACTACCCTACTACCCCAACACCACTACCACCACAGGTCTACTACAACCCCACTATCATAGTTATAGGTAGATAGTTTATTTTTAGTCCTGCACTCCCTAATTTGCACATTAAAATATCATGATTAGTAATTGAGAACACTATACTAGAACCCTTTGTGACCACTAGAGACACAGGCAAATGCAACTATCGTAGTTATAGGTTGTTTATTTTGACACGTACTGTATACATATTATTTGACATTAGCAAAATAAAACAACAAACAAGTGTAGATTATTTAAGGGACATGCTATTGTATTGATAATTCTAGTGAACTGAATACTCCTTACCTTGCATAAAACCTCTGAAACAAACAAATTAAATGGCAGGAATGGATATACACATCTTACCTGGCTTATGCAGATCAGTCTGATTGGTTGCAACGACCTGTGGAGCGCCAAATCAGCTCCAGTGTTTAAGAAATGTGTCTATATTTAGCACAGCAACGTAGCCTGCAGTGACCATTGAGTCTTTTGAAACATTGGTGCGTTGCTTGCATTGGCTGACCTACTCCTTTTTACCACTAAAGGGCCACAGCGAAAAGAAACCACCGCTTGCCGTTATTCGCTGAGGGTTTTGTTGCAGTGCAGCCTATGTTTAATAGGTGTATGTGTTACCAATCCAGAAACTACCTGAGCTGAAGTAGAAAAAAAAACAGAAGAGTAAATATAAGAAAATGAAGAAACAAGGAGAAACGTGAACTATAGGATGATGGTTACAATTATACATAGAATAGGAAAGAGAAAAAAGTAATAATGATACTGCAATGCTACAATGATTAATGGAGTATGGAATATGCTGGATTTTAGGAAAGGCATGCGTAACAATTTCTTTCTTCACAACTAACGGAGTATTGATGAATGAGATAATGAAATCTATTACAAAAACTGTTGATTGAAGTGTCACTGCTTTTTTTAATTTTTTTTTAGGAAGAATGGTATAGATTATTCCAGACCTTGGCTATACCTTGTTGCTGAGGAGTTGGCTTTGCAAATTAAGTCTCATGTTTGGAGGCCTTATTGTTGTCTTGTGGGGTAGTTGTGCATGAATTTCATTTACTGTTCTGAATTGGTTTGAAAGATAGACGGGCATTTTATTTATAAGACTTCTGAGATAGAGTTTACAGCACAGCATATTAAATAGATCATCAACAGTCAGAATATTTAGTGGGTGAAATACAGGTTTGCTATGGGTGTGATATTTGGCCTTCACAATAAAAAATCTTACAGCTTACAGTTTCTGCAGGGTCTTTAAATGTTTGATTTCCTTAGAATGTGTGTTTCCCGAAGTCAGAATTCTATGGCTGAGATGTGAATGTATTAGCTGATGTATTAGTCCATAATACAATGTTTTCCTTGTGGTAAAGGGGAAAAAGTTCTTTATACGATGAATAACAGCTAAGTTCTTTGCTATGAGTTTGTTTTTGCTATTGTGTGAAATTTCCAATAAAGAAATTCATCAATAAAAGCACCTAAGAACTTTGAACTTGATAGCTGCTGAATATGTATGTTATTGATAGTAATGGAGGTAATGGGATAAGTTTATTTTTGATCCGAAATAAGATAAATTTAGCTTTTTGTGCATTCAATGAGAGATTATTAAACATGAACCATTGTGAAATATTTTCTAACTCTCTGTTTGCTAAGTTGATCAATTCTTCTTCTCTGTCTGTCAGATAGCTCCTGAACCCAGGTAGCCAGAGACTGAAATCAGATAAGGCGAACTCCATAAAATGAGTTAAGAGTATCACAGGACTGTTTTTGTCTCGGCTTGACAAGGGGGTGGCCTCCTCCGCCTCATGCTGGCTATGGCCCTGGAACCAGTCACCATAGTCTATCAGTCTACTACTGCACTACTACTATCCACCACCACTACTACAACACTACCTGACTAGTACCCCACTACTACGTATATGTACTAAGTACTGTCCACTACCACTACTACCTTACTATAGTAAGCTTACTATAGTAATACTAATACTATAGTATTACTAGGTACCCTACTACCCCACTATTAGTACTACCCAGTACCCACTACTACTACGCAATTACCACTACTACCCTTACCCACTACTTACTACCCCACTACCACTAGGCCTACTACGGACCTAATAGTTTGACCTACTGTTACTACTGCAGCAGCATAGCAAACCAATCTTGCCTTTTGGAAGATATCAGAAACTTGGCACAATGATAGAACTGGACAAAAGCAACACAGTCTGAGATATTTGGGCATTTGTTATCTTTATCTGGTGCTGATTGGCTTTTAATATTTAGACACCTTTTAATTAGAAAAACGCACCTGCAAAATCACATATTGATTTATATCATCTGTATTTCATGAGAAAAAGGCATGAAAGTATGGAAGGGGAACATTTTGCTATGTTTAGGATGAACCACTTTTATCAGATTTCCCATGTCTGAAAACATCAGAATTGATACTGAAGATATGTCTAAATTTGCGATTTTGGCAGTCATTATGTTTTTCGCTATTTTGAGGGGGTTAAATCTAAAACTAGAACTTGGCATGCGGCAGATTTGGATTCAGCACTCAAAATAGGGTAACCCCACTGCATGCCGACTTTTGCTAAAAAAAAAAAAAAAAGCCTTAACAACTTTTTACACAGCTGCATTTTTGCGAATTGTCCCTGACCATTAATTTTATTTAAAACTGTTTTTTTTTTTGTTGTTGTTGTTGAAAGAATTCATAATTGCATTGTCCAAAGATTTCTTATTTTTAACAAGCTGGGTTGTCAGCACAGTCAAATGCAGATTGCTTATCTTAACACATAACTATGAATACAGTTGTGTAATATGAAGGCATATAGGCCTATTTATTGCTAGCCAGGAATAATGAAAAATAATAAGACTTCATTCAGTTTTAAATCTTTATATGGCAAAAACTTTGGGGTGGGGGTACAGTTTGTCAAAAGTCTCTGATGCTCTGACGTTCATTCATGGATAAAAACCGGGGTTCAATAATTCAGTGCTTACGTGTATGGTATTATAAATATTATCATTATTTTAATGCAAATTGAGAAATTTAGCTATAAGTATTACGTAAAATTTTAATGTATGTGGCTGTATGTGATGAAATACAGTAAACTAAAGTAATGTACATATTGATTCTCTTCAACCCCGAAAGTTAGTGCACTGAATTTATTATATTGTCTCCATTGCTGGTACAAATATATTTAAAACTTGTAGAAAACGAAAAAAAAAAAGGTGGGGGGTCTGAAAGGACATCCCTCCCTCTGGCCCAGAAATCCTTTCTATACCTACAAGAATGTAAATTAAATTGTATAATACTAATAAGCAAAACTTTTTCTTTTCCTCCAAATGACTTAGCTATGACAATGCCCCCTTGACTAGGCCTATGTCTGGTTACGCTACTTCTTTTCTGCTGCGAAATTAAGTGAAATTAGGAATATCATGACATCTTAAAATACGGGCATAATAGAAGTTTTAATGGATTGCATCACTCATAGGGCGAGTCCGGCCCCGGACTATCCGGATCCGAGTCCGGGTCCGTATCCAGGTCCTGATCCAGGTCCAGTCCGCGTTTCATAACATACCCTAGCCGCGGGCTCCAAAGCACGCGCAAGACACACGTATTGGCGCTTGGCGATGACTCATCAAAGGACCTTCTTTTTTTTTTTTTAGCTTCCACTGGGTTTTCCCCTATTTGGAATATTCCACAGGGAGCGTAAACGACGTGCAAACGTTTTGAAGACAATGCACTTTAACACCACTGTTACGCCCAAGAGCGTCAGTCCTGTACGTCTGCTGCGTGTGGCAGGTTGCTGGGTTCGAGCTTCAGAGGTCATTCAATTGGTACGTACATACAGAAGATCTAACTCATAAACTGTTTACCTTCTCAATAGAATGGAATGAGATAGAATAGGTTTTTAGAATATGATAGGGTAGAATAGGATAGGATAGAATATGATAGAAAAGAATAGGTCTTATCATTAGTTGTATAAATGAATTTGCCCCTCGCTGCATGCCTAGCTTGGTCGTCAACATGGCTCATACAGGTCTTGTAACAATGTAATTGCCCTTTTCATTGCTTATCATGTGCTTATCATCTAGGGAAATATATTCAGGCCTACAAATTAGGAAATCATGCCCTATGGCACAAGTCTTTCTTAAATCCATGTTTGCATAGGAGATTAGTATCATACTGTCTGTATCAATACGATAATACTGTCTCCACCCGTGCATTCGATTTTTATAATAAATTTTCAAAATTTAAAATGAAACTGTTGCATGCAAAAAAAAAGGTTGCATGCAAAAAGGGGGGGGGGGGGGTGTGCTGCTCAGGAGTTCCGGGTAAGCTGCTAGCTGAGTGCCCAGGCTTTGACCCAGTTCTCAAAATGCAAAAACATTGTAATACGAGTTGGGGACAGCTCTTTTTTCCCCTCTATAGAGGGAAGGGGGGGGGGGGGGGGATTGGTGTTAGAGAACACAAGTAAATATTACAGGAATATTGCACTCAAATAAATCTAGCTCATTCTCTGATTAAGTCAAATCACTCGATGTAATCCAAATAATTCACAACTCGCATTAATTAAGTACAACACCCAATTAACAGATAAAATTTAATTATCATGTTCTTTTTCTAAACGTTTCTTACAGGTTAATAGCTGGGAATTATTTCCACCTGACTGGATTTGACTCACGCACACAACAGATGCATAATGCCAAACATCTTGAGTTCTCAACAACTGGCCTTATCAGGACTTAAGGACCTATTTCCTCAGGATATCTTGGATAACTATGATGTGTACATCCTGTCCTCTGATGTTGATAATCAAAATATTTACACTTGGCAGTGGCATCATCTGGATGATGCCTCAAGATCCAGCATCCAAAGGATACTGCAGCTTGTGGAAAATGCTGGGGGTTGCATTCCCCAAAAGAACAAAGATGGCAATAGTTTGCAATTTCAAAGACTAAACAGCGCTCGAATGTCTGCGATGTACGCCTTGAAAATCTTATCTTTTGAGACAATTGCACCGGAAGCAAGGCACATGCTATTGCAGAACACTGAAATCCTCATCACAAATGCTCTGTATGATTTCGAGCACTCGACAAAAACTGTTCCTCGCTGGCAAATTGCAGTTGCTGGAATCAGAGACTCTCTCGCTATGTTTTTCTTCTCAGCATTGACTGCAATTTTAGGTGTTTTTGCGTTGATATTTTTAGTGTAGAAAATATAAATAGATCTGTAAATATTTTGATTGATGTTCGTATAACTTCAAACCTGTGTCGATAGAAACTATGGGGAAATTTTTTAAAAATAATTGGAGACTGTACATATAATGCTATGACATACTAAATTGTTGTGTTATGATATGTATAGATACAAAAAAAGAGAATTAAAAAAAAAATTCAATGGCTCTTCTGTTATTTATTTTTAAAAAAAAGAAGAAAAAACTACCACATGTGTAACTTCGAATACATGGATCCCGAAAAATTGAAAGTATCTGATGTCCAGCATCTTGGAATAAACATATAATTAGTCTTAAAAACAAAACCCAGCCTTATAATAATTACATTAATTAGGCCTACAACCATAGGCGTAGGAAGCAGGGGGCTGGGAGAAGGTGCTGCAAAAAAAATGATTACCCCAATATTTCTCCTGTCCTACCTGATATTTCTCCAACGTTGTGCCAAATTTTCTAACCCTTGATGTTTCCTGAAATGTGCACCATCGTATATGTTTTCAGAATTTGTCCCATCTTTTGCTGATGCAGCTTTTTCTCAAATCTTCATCATCCATATAATGCAGTTATTGATATTTCTTCATAAGAAAATGTATATTTCTCCTGCTTCAGCATGATTTAATCTAAGTTGTAAATCAGTGGAATCCTATGAACTGTAGCTTACTGGAAATAATCAGGTCAAGTCCTACAACAGTCTTATACACACAGTACAGTTGTGCCCAAAAGTTTAGTGGGGGGGGGGGGGGAAGTAAACTTTTCATAACTTTTTGACTCCTACGTTAGTGGAAATAATCATGTGCAGACATGCTACATAACGTAAAACACACTGTTGAAGCCGTTTTAATTGATATCACATATTTGATGCTGTCATCAGTGTGTAAACTTTTGAGCACAAATGTACGCTAGATGCATGTGCCGCAGGATATGATTTGGAAAATATTTTGGAACTTTGTTCTGATAGACACTGTTGATAAACATTTAAATGTCAGTCTCGGACAAAAAGCAACCTTCCCGCATGACCATCCAAGAGTTTTTTCAAATTTGGTATTTAAAAAGCTGTATTTTTCAAACGAAGATAAAAGCAATCAGAAGTCAACTATAATAGTTTTCCTGTATGGACCACTTGAATAGGGGGTTTCTTTTGAGGCAAATTTGGCCAAAAATCTAGGTTGGCCAGAGCGAAAATGCAGCAAAACTTAATGATCTTTCCATAAATGAGTAATAATAAAAAATATAGATAAAGAACTATAAAAAAAAACAGCAAAAAAAAAAAAAAACCAGACTGTTCTTGATATGTCAACTACAATGCTGTTACTCATGTCAATGCTGCAAATTACAATGCTGTTCCTCAATGCTACAAATCACAATGCTGTTTTTCATCTGCAAAAAAATGATGTTGAATTTGATATCAATGTTAATGCAAATCTCACAAATCAAGCTCCAGGTTACGCTCTTCTAATGAAGAACCAGTTTTCATGAATATCGATCATAGGCAACATGATAGAAAAACTCATTTTCAAAGGAGTCTTCCCAAAATGTTATCAGAAGAGTTCTGGACAGCAGACAGCAGACCCCCCCCCCCCCCCCCTCTCCTGCAAACATTGGTTGTTACTGCATAGATAACTATCCAGTTCCTGGAAATTAGTATGTCAAAGTATGTTTTTCACAAAAGAAAATATAACATATATGTCTAGGAACTGGGTATATAGAATAGTAGCATATTATAGAAGATAGTTCATTCATTCCCACCAAACATTGATTGTTACTGCACAGATAACTATCCAAGACTTTTGTATATCAGAGCATCGAGCCACCAGAACAGGAGAGAACAGTGAAAAATGCTATAAAAAAATTCTGTGATTTAATGTGTTTTTCATTGGAATAGCCAGAGAAACCAGGCCTTTTTCATTCAAACTTGGCGCCTTTTATGAGCTATTAATGACTCAGCGGAACCCTTTGATGAATTACTGTCTCGCCCCTTGCTGCTCAGGCAAGCTGGGGTTTTCAAAATTCCCGGGTCCTCTGCAGGGACTGTCCACTAAAGGGGGCTGCATTTTTGTTTATATAAACAGTTTGTTGTACTTCTGCCAGACATTCATGTGGTAGACCTTTAAATACTGAACAAGGCATAACTTTTCCCATTAAAATTGTCCAACTATTCACTGAGTTATGACAAATAAAAGCAAAAAATTAGTTAAATAGGCAAGTTAATCACTTTTTCATTTTAAGATTATAGCCTAGTTGCGACATAGTGTCAAAATAATGGATTTAATAATTCATCTTTTCCCCATTTTATGTTGTCAACTATGAAGATGTAGCATGTGGTTTTGACATTGCTATCTCTAACAATATAAAAAATATTGCTGTTCGGCCAGCCACTATCATAAAAAAATTAAAACAAGAATTTTTTCTTAAAGGTGAATATCAATTGTAGCTTTTAATTATTTAATTATTATATAACATATTACCTTGCACATTTAGCGATACATAATATTGGTTAAAGATTAGTGTTTAATGTTTCAAAAAAAAAATTTGATTAACACATATAGCTTAATGCCTTATAGAAAATTTATAGATGACAAATTTATATGAAAATGATATGCTTGGCAGATACATATATGCAAGGCTGTCAGTTGTTAATGCCAAGTTATTTTAGCTACCAAGGTAACTTTTTTCACTAAGTACGCTTAGTGTACCTTATTTTGATATTATGTAAATTCTCACTCACAACGGATTATTTAACTTTGACTTTTTGTCTTTTTTGACATAATGAATATAGCCAAAAATGGGGAAAACCAGGATAAAGGGGTGAAATTCTACTGAGCAAAACTTTATTGTACTCCCAATTAGCATGGTCATAAAAGTGTGAGCGAGACAGTGATTCTACTTTTGATCTACAGGACTGTTCTCTCCTGTTCTGGTGGCTCCATGATCAGAGAATGTTTTTTAACCCTGAGCGAACAAATTTCAAAAAGGGTTTTTGTTATCATCGTCGGGCGGGCAGGTGGGCAGGCGCATCGCTTTCGTTTCCAGAGCAGAATTCTAACACTGATGCACTTACCCTTACAAAATTGTGTACAGTAATACTCTATATGGCATAGTGGTGCCTTTTGATAGTCACATTGACATATGTTGGCTATTGAAAAGATTGTTTTTATTTCTGGAGCAGAACTCTAACACTACTGCACCTACATGCTTAAAACGTTGTCATAATATGTCTAAAATAGTGTAGTGGTGCCTTTTGGGGGTCTCATAAATACTGTAGAATTTTCAAAATTAGGACAAAATTTCTACTTTTTCAAGCCTCCATATAAACGACACTATTTACTTTACATGAATAAAATTGTATCAATAACATATCTAAATTATAGTATTTTCACACACACTTTTTAAATTTCATTTTCATATTCATTTCATGCTAAATACAAAATAATGGAAAATCAGAAAAAAAATCTAAAAATTGTGTTTTCGGAGCATAACTCTACCATTAATGCACTTACTCTAACAAAATTGTATATATATATGTTATTACTCTATATAGCTGTAATGTATTTGCCAGTACGGATCGTCATGATTCTTGGATTGACTTTGCTAATAAAATAACTCCTTCTTGTTGAGCGCCATACCCAGAATGCCGTTCTTTATTACAGAAACGCTACAGCGCATGCGCTCGTACATATAAACATCCAGTTGATGTGATCATACACAGCAATAGCTTAGCTGTGCATTTTGATAGTCACATTGACATATCTGAGCTGTGTTTTATTAAAATATTTAGAGAAAAAAAAACAAAAAAAACATAAATATTTGGTCATAATATTGCCATGCTCAACCCATTCAATAGTTTTTGTTTATAATTAGCAGATTTATAATAGGTGCATGATGATCTATATTACTTTCACTTGACTCCAATACTTATTATTGTTTTCTTCATATACACCTGTAAAGTGTTTGGTTATAAATACTAAATTAAATGCCATGGATTTAATGCAAATCTGCAACCAAACAATTCAGTAACTGAAGGGAATATGGCAATTGATAATATATAGTTCCTTCAGTTGCCAGCTAAATTTAAACAGCGAGCAAAAAATATTTTGACTTATAAAGGCATTAAAATGGGTGTGTTATCATTCCATATGAAATAAACCTTTAGGATTTTGTATTTATTTGTATTTAGACTTTATTTATTTAAATACAAGTAAATACAAGCAAATGAAAAGGTAAATTTTCTATGAAATTATACCCAACATCTCTATGTGGCATAACATTATTGCTGAATTTCATATATATTCCTTAGGATCATTGCCATAGACTATTTTGGACATATAAATGATAATCTTAGTTGTAGATTAGTTAAGGGAACATGCTATTGTGTTGATATTTCTAGTGAACTCAATACTCCTTATTGTGCATAAAATCTTTAAAACAGAACCATTAAACGGCAAGAAAAGAAAAGAGAATGCTTCTTATGCTCTTGGCATGAGGGCTCTTAACATAATGGATTGCTGTTTATACAGGGTTCCTGCAGGTTTACCTTCGTAAGACGTAAGATATTTGTAGGTCATTATAATATCATGCGCACATGAAAAATAAGACCACTAATATAGTAATACACACCAATATATTTAGTTTCATCACCAAAAAAACAATCAGAGTATTATTAAGCAATTAAATAAACGCAGTTCTTGCGTATTTCAAGACAGTTCATAATTTTAATGGTACAATTTTGTTGGAGCAAATAGAGAACTGTGTGAGTGTCGAGAAGGTTTAAACCAAGACAAGGTTCATGACTTCTGCTTCAATCAGCAATTAAATGGAATTTTATACCCCCAAATGCCCCACACTTTGGTGGAGCTTGGGAAAGTTTGGTAAAATCTGTAAAAAGGGCTTTGAAAACTGTACTGAAAGAAAATTGTGTATCTGAATCTGTTTTGAGAACCTCTTTAGCCGAAGTGGAAAGTGTGATAAACAGTAGACCACTAACCCACAATAGCTCAGACCCTAATGATTTGTCTGCTCTAACTCCAAGTCACTTCTTGCATGGTGTATATTCAGCAGTTGTACCACCTGATAAAATTCTTCCTAAGGAAATTGACAGCAGGAAAAGATGGAGGCAATCTCAAGTGTTGTCAGATCATGTGTGGCACAAGTGGTTACGTGAATATTTGCCATCATTGAATGTCCGTCATAAATGAACTAAAGAGCAGCGTGATCATATTGTAGGTGATTTGATCTTGCTTGTTGATTGTAATGTTTAGCATACTGCCTATACCTACATGTACTACATAGCCACCTAGTGTTAATAAAGAGAGTTACACCAACATGGCGTCTGGTCAAGTCATTAGCTACCTTACATTGGCGACGAGGATGTAAACTGCAGGCATTCCAAGCCAACACGAATATTCTGAAGGGTGGAAGGCGAACCGGAATGTCTAAGGACCATGGGACAAAGTTAAGATGACTGTCAGACTCGAAGAAGGGGAGAAATCGGTGCTAGAAGCTGTGAACTGTTGAACCACGTGTAGCAGACAGTGTCAGTGTGTCGAAATGGGAGCTGAAACTGATTGATATAACCCCAATCTGCCAATATGATTAAATTCGGTTGGACTATCACCTGCGATAACTCGTAACACTTATGGCGTGCACGATTGTCTGATGAACACTGTTGACCCAAAACGAAGACCCTAGATGACTGAAAGAGTGGGCGATAATGGGTGATAAACAGGCGCACTGGTGTGGTGTTACTGAAGAATGAAACGAACTTGAATGCTGCCTGGTTATATGCATTGATCGAGTGGCGTCATACGGACGATCAGCAGTAGATCTACTTAAATGTGAAGCTGACTATGTCTATGAACAGGCGACTGTGGTGATCAAGAAGAATCCAAGACCAAGTACAAGAAATGTGAACTTTACTCAATCTTGTTTGATTTAAACATGAACTGTGTTTCGACTTATTAAATTATTACAGTGGTGTGATCATGGCGCAACCACCAATTAACCTGCCGACCTTCGTAGAATTTGTTGTTACCGAAGATCCGGAGATCTCCATCAAATGGGAGGAATGGCTGGAAGGTTTCGAGGCCATGATTGGTGCTATGAAGGTCACGGATGAGAAGGACCAGCGTAACATGTTAATGTATTATATCTGAGTGCAGACGAGAAAGGTCATTAAAGGATTGGATGATATTGGAGACATCAATGATGAGAATTGTTACAGTCCTGCGGACAGCTTTAAATAACCATTTTAAGCCGAAACTAAATCGAGTTTATGGTATGAATACGATCCATCACGTACTCCAACGAGCGGGAGAATCGATTGGATAATTTTGTAATTCGAGTGAAGGAGAAAGTAATTGCGATTGAGATGGATAAGCTGGACAAATCTCAAATAATGGAACTTGTCACGCTGGCGCATCTGGTTAACAACTGCCAGAACAAGCAAGTTAAACACAAAGCCATATGGAATGATTTGAGTCTAAAGAATTTCATGAATGTGGCTCGAGCAGCAGAGAGAGTGGAATTCCAGCTGAAGGAGATGGAATCAGATCACTCCGGAACGATTAACAAAATAGGACCAAAGAGAGGCAGAGAACAAAAAAAGGAGACGGCACAAGGAGGTAGATCTCACTCAAATTCTCAAGGAGGTAGATCTCACTCAAGCTCAAATTCACAAGGAGGTAGATCTCACTCAAATTTTCAAGGCGGTAGATCTCACTCAAATTCTCAAGGAGGTAAATCTCACTCAAGCCCAAGATCTAAACCCGCCAGGAAAGGAAAAACCTGTTACAAATGTGGCGATTCATACCCTCATGAAGGAAGTTGCCCCGCACTGGAACAAAAATGCACACGATGCTCCAGGAAAGGACATGCCACAAAAATGTGCCAGACAAAAGATCCAACTGGTGTCAACACTGTACGTAATAGACGTAATAGCGACGGTGGAGATGAATACGTTGTGGTGCCCTCGGTAATTTTCAGTGTCAAGGAGGCCAAAGTTCGATGGACTACGGTACGCATCCTCCACCATGAGACACAAATCATGATAGACTCAGGCTCCGAAATAAACGTTATAAGTGAAAGCACTTATGAGAAACTACAGGAAACACCGGAGCTTGAATGCATAACAAAGAAGTACTGTGGTTATGGGCCTGAGGGGGAGAGAACCGAAATACCCATGAAAGGCACTTTCATGTGCATGGTCCAGGCTCCAACGTCCAAGAGGCAGACACTCACCAAAATACATGTGATGAAAGGGAGAGCTGCGAATCTACTAAGTTGCGAAACCTCAGAGAAGCTTGGTTTAGTCCAATTCGCTTGTAAAGTAGAAGAAAAGAAGGGAGACATATTTGCCGATCACCATGAGTTTTTCGAAGGCATTGGAAAAATGAAAGACCGACACATCAAGCTAAGCATCGATGAAGCGGTAAAGCCCATTGCACAGAAGGCAAGACGTGTGCCATTTCATCTGCGAGACAAAGTAGAGATGGAAATCGAGAGACTGAAAGCCTTAGATATTATCGAGGATGCAACAGGAGCTACGCCATGGGTGAGCCCTCTAGTGTTGGTACACAAACCCAACAACGAGATCAGAATATGCATCGACAGCCGAGCGATAAATACAGCTATTGAAAGAGAAAGGTATCCGATTAACACATTGGAGGAGCTAATAGTGGATCTAAATGGCTCACAATACTTCTCGAAAATCGACCTAAACAAAGGATACCATCAGCTGGAGCTCGCTGAAGAGAGTCGTTACATTACAACGTTTGCCACACACGAAGGATTGTACCGTTACAAACGCCTTTGTTTCGGAAATAATTCAGCTGTGGAAATCTTCCAGAAGAGATTGCTGATATGCTTGTGACATACCTGGTGTGAAAAACATATCAGATGATATAATAATCTTCTCTCGTACAGCAGAAGAGCACTTGCAAACTATCGAAAAAGTACTGGCCAGAATGAAAGAGTACAATGTCACAGCTTACAAAGTGAAATGTGAATTCTGGAAACTGGAAGTGACGTTCTTTGGACATCGTTTCACAAAGGATGGAATGGCGCCGAGCAAGGAGAAAGTGGACGCAATATTGAACGCTACACCCCCGAAAAACATTGAAGAGGTTAGGAGTCTGCTGGGAATGGTTCAGTTTCTAGCAAGATTTATCCCGAATTACAGCACCATCGTCAACCCGTTAAGAGTATTGACGAGGCAGGATGTGAAGTGGAAATGGGAGGAAGCGGAAGAGGAGTCATTTGAAAGTTTGAAGCAGAGTATGGCCAACTGGAAAATGATCCGATACTTTGATGTGAAGCGTGCCACAGAGCTTATAGTTGATGCGAGCCCTGTTGGATTAGGAGCTGTGCTGACACAGAAAGGAGAAAATGGAGAACTCCACATTGTGGAATACGCAAGCCGGAAGCTGGCAGACACAGAAACGAGATACAGCCAGACGGAGAGAGAGGCGTTAGGAGTGGTTTGGGCATGTGAACATTTTGACCATTATCTCTTGGGAGTTCACAGTGGTCACAGACCATCAGCCGCTACTGGGAATCATGAATAAACCCATGTCAAAACCAACTGCTCGCCTACAGCGCCTGTGCCTTAGGTTACAGCCGTACAAAGTGAAGCTGAAATATGCTCCTGGGAAAAGTAATCCAGCCGATTACTTATCAAGGCACCCACAGAAAGGCTTGAAGGCTCCGTCGAAGACCTGGTTGGATAGGCAAACAGAGCAAATTTGCATAAACGCGATTGATTATTATGCTATACAGGAAAGCAGAAGTATCTCGAAGGAAGAGTTGGAAGAAGAAACTGGGAAGGATGAGATGCTTCAGAGAATTATGAAATGTGTCACAACACAAAATTGGAATGATCTCGACTATGGACTTCACAGTGAATATGAGTCATTCAGGCGTGTTAGAGACAAATTATGCATCTCAGACGGACTACTACTAAGAGGCGAAAGATTGATTTTGCCAGAAGCTCTGCGACAACGCGCGGTTGACTTGGCTCACATTAGTCATCAAGGGATAGTGAAAACTAAAGCCCTCATCAGAGAAATTGTGTGGTTTCCCGGAATCGACCAAATGGTAGAAGCAAAGGTACGGAATTGCCTTGCGTGCCAAGCATGCACACCTGGCGGCCAGCGAGAGCCAGTCAGAATGTCGAAAATGCCGGATGGTCCGTGGAAAGAAGTCTGATTACAGCCGATTCCCAGAAGTTGAAATTCTTCACTCTACATCAACTCAAGCTACACTTCCTAAGCTTGATGCCATATTTGCTAGACAAGGCATACCCGAAATTGTCAAAACGGACAACGGCTCTCCATTCAATGGAGAACAGTTTGCTGCATGGGCCAGATATATTGGTTTCCATCATAGGAAGATAACCCCAAGATGGCCTGAAGTGAACGGGGAAGCGGAGAGATTCATGAGAACTCTCAACAAAGCGGTTAGAGCTGCGAAAGTGGAGAAAGGCAGTTGGAGACAAGAAGTCTCAACATTTCTACGCCATTACAGAGCTACCCCACACAGCACAACTGGTCTTTCACCATGTGAATTGCTGAATGGAAGGAAACTGAGAACAGAAGTTCCAGTCATAGTGAAGAAGAAGAAGACCGTTAGGTTTGAAGACCAAGTTCAATTGGCAAGGCGAAGAGATGAACGCCTAAAAAACTACATGAAGGAGATGGCAGATGACAGGAGAAATGTCAAGAAGTGTGATTTAGCACTTGGAGATACAGTGATGGTGAAACAGGAGAAACTTGACAAACTCAGCACACCATTCAATCCCACACCGCTAAAAGTCACTGCCAGGAATGGCTCCATGGTGACTGCAGAGGACAGCCATAGGAGGGTTACGAGGAACTCCTCACATTTCAAGAAAATCTCCAGCAGATGTTGCGAGCAATATGTGGAACCTCCACAGACTGACCTGGAAGAAATTCCTCTAGAGTGCCCTGAGGATGCGGGAGGGAACCAGGAAGACACTGAGAACCTAGTTCAAATTCCCCTGAGGAAACTTCCTGTAAGAAATAGAAGAATGCCAAGTCATTTGAATGATTTTATTTTACAGTAATCGTTTTCCTTCAGCAATATTCAGAGATTTGGTAATGTCAGTTAAAAGATTATCCACATGAATCTCAATGATTCATTTAATCCCTAAATAATAACTGTTTATGGTATCTCACGTACAGAGACTTTGTTAAAGGTCATTTTAAACCGTATTCAACATTTTAAACCACCCCGTGGTTATTCGAAAGGGGAGAATGTAATGTTTAGCATACTGTTACCTATACCTACATGTACTACATAGCCACCTAGTGTTAATACAGAGTTACACCAACATGGCGTCTGGTCAAGTCATTAGCTACCTTACATTGATGACAACCGTCCAAGAGGACAATGGTTACTTGGTAGAGTTGAAGAGGTTATGCCCAGCAAAGATGGTAGAATCCGTACTGTTAAAGTTAAAACTGCTAAAGGTTCTTATATAAGACCAACTGCAAGTGATTCTTATTTGTTTGAGAACTGTAAGTCCTACAGGGTGCTGTAAGATACTGTGGTGAATTTATGTTTTTGTAGTTGTATTATAATTTATATAAACTGTATGTTCATTGTATGCTATTGTGTGCATTTCCTGTTACAATGTTATACATGGTGTGCACTGAAGTGGCACAAGGTGTCAAATGTATTTTACACTATCTATTCACAGTTTTCTTCTAGTTGTAGTTTGTTCAATAGATTGATATTCATTCAGAAAGCATCAGAGCTAGGCTTAACATCAAATCTCATTTCTCCTCATGTAGGCCTATACTACATTTGTTTGATATGAAACACATGGAATTGTAAGCAGTTTCTATATATTTGTGTGCAATTACAATACCATAATTATACTCAGTTAAAGTCAGTTTTATTAGAGTCATATACATTATATTAGCTTTCACAATAAGATGTATCTAAAAGATTCTGATAGATTCTAATTATTTGTTTTGTTTCATTTATTGTAGCTAACCACTATTACTACTACTATCCCTATCATGATGCCATAGGAATAAACACCAAAGAAAGCAATTCAGTGTGTTAGAAATGTGTTGACTATCTGCAGATCTCAGAATCTACAAATGACCAAAATGAAAATACTAAATAAAACCCTAGATGAAATTCTCAAAAGAATACTAATGGTACCCCGAAGTATACCAAACGAAGCATTGTACATCCAAACTAATCTAATGGACATGGAGAGAATCATTGACAAAAAAAAGATAAACATGTACTATAGAATATACAAAAACACAAATAATATAACCTAATACCTAACACAAGAAAATGAAAAAACACAATGAAACATCGAGACAACAACCGAAAAATACAACATTAATATAAATCATATAAAAACAATGACTCCAAAAAAAATTAAAAACTATATAAGAAAAAAGATACACAAAGTCTTCAGGAAAGAGCTATTCAAAAACACGAGTGAAAAGAGCAAAATCAAGTACCTCACCGAAGGATACCTAGAGGATGAAAAGGCAAACTACACAAACCATTATAACAGAGAAAACACAAGTATTATTTTCAAAGCCCGGAACAGAATGTTAGACATAAAAGGAAATTTCAAAAACAAATACTAAAACCAAACATGTAGACAATGCAACCTAGCTACATGACGAAACAGAAGTACATAGACTAACACAATGTCAAGTAATAATAGATATTATATTATTCACAAGAAGCACACACATACTCAATAAGGTAGTTATTAAACTGAAACTGAGAAATAATAAGACAAATAAAAAACGAAGAAAATAAATAAATGAATAAATAGGAAAATTAGAAGTAGTACAATCAAATCGGAATAAACATAATAATAATAATAAAATAAACTAAGTCCGACACCAATATAACTATGAAATCTATTTCAGAGAAGAGCTACCCGGAAACCCGGGTTATTCCAGCACAGAAGAAGAAGAACAGACCTAATTCGGGTGAGGAACAGCCCAGTTTCGGGTGACGAACAGACTTTATTGGCGTGACGAATGGACCAGTATTGGCGGGGACGAATCGCGCAGTGACGAATCGACTTGAAAACTCTGAGACTGGACGGAAACACTGTAGTTATTATCACTCACAATAATAAAATATGCTGTGTTTTCACATGTTCAGGCAAAAATCTGTGGCCTGTCAAACCACTAATTCAATGAATACAGGTCAATTCATCAACACACAAAATCGTCGACAACCAAGTCGTTGACACATTAGAAGACCTGGTACAAATTTGTTGACAAACCAACTTGTATAAATTTGGCAGACACCAAGTCATTGACAAATTTTTGACCACAACAACCAACTCGTTGACTGGTCATTACCATCTCTTTGTCATATTAATGCAATATCGTTGACAGCTAATCTGCCCAATGACCATTTCGTCGACAAATCTGACTCCGGGGATTACTCGGTTAATAAAGCTTCCACAGCGGTATACTTGCTACAAATATTCGTATGAATGAGATCTATAACAGGATGTCCATAACATTGCTTTACACCAAATATTAATGAAGAAAATGCCATAAAACCGTGATCCAGGGGGACAAAGGGAGGCCGACGGCCGGGAAAAACCTGTGTCAACGAGTTAGCAGAACCAACTCGTCGACAGGTCCACGAGTTGGTATAACCAAAGAGACTTACACCTCTTCGTTATAACAACAATTTTCTGTCAACGAGATGGTCGGGCCGAGGGTGTTGATTGTCAACGAGTTTGCCGTCCTCATGTCAACAGGTTGGTCAACGAATTGGCTGTCGACGATTTTGCGTGTCTACGAAATGACTCGTTACCAAACAGTGGCGGGACCAGGTCGCTACATGTACATTTCCCCATTTTCCCAAGTCGCTACATGTACATTTCCCCATTTTTCCCTTCCCCAAAATTTCCCCTTTTTTTCAGAGGGGGCATGTTGCCCCCCTGCCACCCCCCCCCCCCCCCATTGGTCCCGCCACTGTTACCAAATTCAATGCCTATTTAACCTGTGGCAACTCTAGCGTCATCGTCACGTGTGATCGTGATGCAAAATACCAATAAACGTGATTAGTGCACTTGTAGCCGATGGTGACGGTCCCTGATTATCTGCAGGACCATGTTATAGTTCTGTCCTTGTCCAAGTGTGGCGGCACCTGCTCCACGAAGCGCCACCTGTTGATAATTACGTATTGTCGTAAATTTCCGTAATCAGATAGGCTAAATTAAATTTAACAACTGATAGTTCCCATCACCAGAATATCGTACTAGGAAGCAAAAAATACAACAAATGAATTAGTAGTAATTAAGAAATCGACATACAATTAAAAGCTGTGGGATGCCGCAATGTGGTTGTTTTACGTCAAGTAGCAATCATAATGAGGTCCAGTTATTGAATGTGGAATTTAGGATTTGTTATTTTTTGTGAAGTGGAGGATCTAATAATATCCTGCACAGTTCTACGGCAAGTTAAAACGGTAAGCAAATTGCTTGAATAACTGGCTTTTGATTAAAGCTACCTAGAAACCCGTAATACCTTGGAGTTTGTCCATAATAAAATTGCCGACATTTTGTCGCGCTGATCGTTTGACAGATCGGCGTAGCTAGCACTGTCATCTTTTGACACCGATGTGAAAATGTCATCTGTCACCTGCAGCATCCTCTGAGATCAGAAATAGAAACATTAGCTTACGGTGCAGTGAATTTGTTTTTAAGCCCACACCATCCTTGCAATTTGGAAAAAAGCATCTGCAGAATCACACAATTGAAAGTGGCAGTGGCTTCTTTGCTATTTTACAATTATTTGTGCTTTTTTGTCAGTCTTAATCTACAAATTGCAGAAATTTTATTGGGAATTTCCATTTGACTATTATCTAGGGTGTGGATACTTTTTATTTGTGGCCAGAAAATGTATTTTAAAGGTATCCAATGGACTCTTATTCCAGTAAGTCTTAGGCTAATATTTAGTTTGATCAATGGATGGCAATCAACTTGTTAGGTAAATTTGTTTTATCTACTATCAATGTATTTGCTGAGTTGAAATTTATAATTTACAATAATGAAGGAATATTTACAGAGGAACACTAACAGTGTAGACTGTAGACTCCACATTTTGTGTATTGGATTGTCTATAGCCTATAGGCTTGGTTTGGCTCTCTGTACTCATTGAATTCTCACTCAGAAATTGGTGCATTTCATTTGTACTGCACTAGACCGTGATCTTGGCTCGATGTCAACTTGGAACAGAGCTTCGAATCTCATTGTTATATTCATCACAGTTGTATCTCAGACATTTATTGTATATCAGTGAAAATGATCCTGAACAATACAGCTAGGTCTGCCATTTTTTCTGAATTAGAAGCAAGAGCGTCTATTTTTTTAGAGGCAGCCTTTAGACCTACCCTTAGACCAGCATCTATTAGAGACACATTTATTTAAGACTGGCGTCTATTGAATTAAAGTGACTGAAGTGTCATGACCAGGCCCAGTTTTCATGCTTTACATATAGGTATGTTGTGACTGACCTCTACATGTCATTAAAAGTCATTCATTTATTATAGGAATCGTTGAAAAGGAACGGATAAAAATGGTTAACCTCTCTTGGGTGCGAATGATATGCTGCTCATTGATGCAAGGTGTCCACCTGGGTTCCTTCCATTCTTAACTACCAGTATAATATATATATATATATATATATATATATATATATATATATATATATATATATATATGATATACTCTAATCGGCAATTAGAGCGGTATATACACTGGTAGTAATGATTATGTACCAAAGTTGTGTACAGTCAGCAGCTGTTCAGTGGCTGTCAATCAAGATGAAAGGCTGATTTACCGCAAATTAAGTTCATAACACTGGAATGTTAGTTCTGGAAATTGGCTAGTCATTGCAGTCTAACTGATGGAGAGTGATGGTATTAATAAGTTACTTCTAAAATGCTTCCAGTAGTGACAAAGTGAATTCATGATGAAATTGATACATGTATGCTGTCCGAAACAACTGTCATATTACATGTACTGGAAAAAGCTAATACTATGTATGACTATAGAATTAGAAATTTGGCAACCAGTGTCTATAAATTCATAAATGGAATTATGAAACCAATGGCTATTGATTTTTATGAAGTCAAAAAGAATGAATTGCTTAAGGAATGGTTTAAAATTAGAATGACCAAGTGCATGTACAACAAAGTATGGGTTACACTCCTTAAGGTATGAAGGTGTTGTGATATGGGAGAAATTACCCATTCTTGCTCAAGAGGCACCAAATCTTGAGGTTTTAAAGCAAATTAATGATTAAAAAATGAAAACCAAATGTCATATAAATATTTTACTATTATTTTAATTTTGTTATGTTTTATCTAGTTGGTAAAAAGCGTTTTATCACTTCTGTTTTTGTTTGTATTTTAAGTTTTTATTCTTTATTTATTCATAGAAATAGTTTTTGATGCAGTTTATTAATTTATTGCCAGTTTAATATGAAACAAAACTGAAATACATTTATTGCCACATAAATAGACTTAGTAGACAAATTCCTTGGATTTACTCTGTAGATGCCACTAATAATATAATAATATAAAAATGGAATTGTCTTTGTTGCAGGAACTCATCAGTGATGCTCAGGAATGGGTTTGATGCGGTCAGAGATGTGAAGTGCAACACATAGGAAATGAAGTTGCACTAATTGCATCAGCTTGTCATCAACAGGATATCGTCAAGTTCTTGCAAAATGTAGGTTCTGCAAATTGACAGCTGACATTATGGCGCTGATGCAGTATCCTGTCTGATATTGGTCATGGATTGCAAGGCGTCAATGATCATCTCTCTCCTCCTCTTAATTTCCCTCCCCTACAAAGCTGCGGGTGCAGGTAAGCCGAAACTTTTTCCTTTGTGTTGTTTGGTAATAAATGCACCATTGTATGACACTCACACATGTATGCCTATGCTAACCACAAGGAAGTTGCCAGCATTTAGGAAGGTAATAGCAGAACTTCATAAAATATCAAATTTGGAAATTGATATACGTGGTGATCCTGCAGTTTTTTACATGTATGAAATATGCCATACAGCAGGCATTACCTTTCAACTGCCATATGAGGAAACCTTCTGAGGCTTAAAATTGAATATTAAATTATTACCCCATATATCAGATGTATTACAAGAGCCATACTATTTTGATTTGATACTTTGCACTCAATGAATCTTTTTCACATACTTTTTAAAAATATTGATATTGTATTCCAAGTTGCCAAAGCCTGATTTTACACAAATGTTTATTGTTTTTAACAAAATAGGGTTTTTTAACTGATTGTATGTATATTTTCTATAGTCTCTCATAATTCTTCTTAGAATGGATCATCAAAATATCTCAAATGATTTTATATATGTATGATGTGAGACTCAAATAAAAAATCATCTATCTATCTATATGTAGTAAAATAATTTTTCCTTGCAGATCAACCAATTATCGAGTCACGTGGGAGCCTGGTTATGATACCATGTGCTTTGGCATCCCAAAACAAGGATTCATTGATAAGTCTGGAATGGATCAAAGATGGGAAGGTTCTTGTTGACAGTCTGGATGAAGAAAACAGTTTAGACTCATCACGATTTACCTTGGACAGTGATCAGTATGCGCTCAGGATCAATGATTCCCGAGTCTCAGACAGCGCGGTGTACACTTGTCGAGGATATGATGGGGATGACAAGGTTAACAGGACCAAACTGTTTGAGAAAAGCACCCAAATACTCATTAATGGTCAGTATTATTTTAATTGTCGTGTGTGAAATATCTTTGTAAAACTAGCATTTGACTCAGACTCCCAGACATTTTGTGTCTACGTCTGACACATCACTGTGTTCTCAGGCTGTTCAACATTGTTCAACTCAAAAACAATGAAAATATTAATTCCATGAAGGTTATCTTGTCCCTGGAGATACATAGTATAAGCAATTGTAAGTTCCTGTGAAAATAATTTCTTAATACAATAAATATGTTGTGTGTTAGCCACAAAATCATGTATGTATACATTACGTCATATCCAAAAATTGTTAAATGAAATGTTTTAACACGTCCAGATCGTTGTGATTTCTGGGTCTTTAGTCTGGCATAAATTCCAAAGTCAAGCTGTAGTTGCGCTATTTTATGTTATAAGTACAAGGTATTCTTTTGGTTAGGGATCCATTACAGCAGCCAATAAAGAGTCCTGTATTTACATGACATCCTCTGGCGTTAAGTTTCCAAGTCTATGAAATCTTCTGTGAAAAATTACACAGAGAATCTGAAATTCTGAACACTACATTGTACTTACTCATTTATCCTCTTCCTTCTTAGATGTACCTAGTAGACCCGGAAAACCAGTTGCCAAAGCAGTTGGACCTTACAAGATCAGTGTTGAATGGACTCCAAGTGAACGTGAGAACAACAGTACTATAGACGAGTACATCTTATTAGTACGGTGGGTAGCTGCTACTTTATTGCGTCTTAACTTCAGTTGAGTGGCAAAATGTCCAAGCATTATAATGACAAAATCTCCAAGCATTGTAATGATTATACTAGGACGTAGCCATAATTTCATAAAGCCCATGACAAGGCAACTAATTAAAGCAACCTTGCTATTAAGGCCGTAAAATATGTCCTAATCAATAATGGGTATTATGTATTTGTACATATTTGCTATTATAGATGATCTCACTAGTAAGGTGACCTTAATGAGGAATAATAACCTTGGAACTTAGGTATTATGTTAGTGGTGCATTGAACTGGTTTGCCAAGTGTGGTATTCCTTAAATGTGATTTCATTGTACAATTGTATGGCCAAACCTTAGTTATAGTAGGATTCAAAATGAATGTCCACCTGTTTTTCGGTCATATTTTGCCACAAATGGCATGGAACAACATAACATGGACTAATGTGTTAGCAAAAATTCAAATGCCAACTTTCAAGCTAATAAAAACTCTTCTGGAATGAAATTTATAACTTAAATTTTGCTATGTTCTCCATAGTAATTTCTGCTGCTTCTTTGTGACCACAAAAAATGGCTATAATGATGACAAAATGGCTTAAAATTATCATTGCAAAGATCGGAAGTTAATTTGTACAGAGAGGGGTTTTTATAGGTTAGAAACTTGGGCTTTGGCTTGACATATATGTAAAAATAAGACCCAAAGAAACGAGTGGAACATTTGTTATTAATTGCAGATCTGAAGATGATATTGCTTGGGATGAAGCCTTGACTGTCAGAACGAAAGGAATGATAAATGCGACGACCATCAAAGGTCTGCAGCCATTCACTGGGTATGAAGTCACCGTGAAAGCTCACAATTCTGTTGGAGATAGTATGCCTAGTGATCCATCTGACATGGTCTACACTGAAGAAGCAGGTAAGTTGGGATATTTTGCATGTAGGTCACTTCAGTGAGTGTCTTGATTATTCGCCAATGCTAGTAAATAGTTGTAGCAGTAGATGGCCCTTTACTTGTGTACTAGAGTAACTAATACAATGGTACTTTATCAATTACGAAGGATTTATCACTTCTATTTCAGTGCCAAGTCTCAATGCCAAGCCTCGCATCACGAACACTACAAACTACACGCATGCCATCTACGTGGAATGGATTCCTCCGAAACGCCATGTTTTGAATGGTCAGTTGCAAGGCTACTTGCTGTCCTACAAAAAGACTGATGTTGAGGACAGTTACTTCAAAGCAGAATTTAAACCTAAAATGACGGTGAGTTGTTAGCAGTTTACTTTATGGATTCGTTTGTAGTTGATCTTTCTGTTCATCATATATTTGTATCAAAGTCTCGAGGGAGTATTCATAACTCAATATTGTGTCTTGTAAGAGTGAGTTAATGAGTAAATTATTAAAACAATTTTACTTGTGTGATTCATGGCCGCTTCGATGTAAAATGTTACTCCGTGAGGTGATTCCATTTGCATGGTGTAATGGATATCACATAACTTACATTTGGTGTGGAGTTTTGAGTATTATAATTTTTTCAATCAAACTTACAATATGAGAGGTTTTGTTAAATGTATAAGTGTAATTGTATACAAATATTGTTATGTGAGCGTATTTTTAACCATGTGTATTAACACATGTATACAATGTACACATGAATAGATACATTGTATATGTGTAGCTCAACTTCTCTGTAATTAAATTTGTCAACATCATGATAGGAATTGTTGTGAAATTCCTTCATCCCAGTAATATAATATTCAACCCTAAAACAATGAATTTATGATTTTACAAATCAACTAAAAATTTAACATGAAAAAATTATACATCATAATACATGTATTTATAATTTACAATTCAAATACTTTTACCCTTCATTATACATTATTGTGATACCCATGATGTATTTCGGGGAATACTGATCATTTAATTAATTAGACGTAGCATATATGAAAAAGCAAACAATGGCTTTTTTGGTGATATTTCGATCACACCTGTTGTTGCTTTCTTAGATATTCTGTAATTGGAAGTGAATCTAGATATATACGCACACATGTACTAAAACTAGGCTAATGTAGATACTTTGTGTTAAAGTGAATTGTCTCGGAAAACGACCCTTCTTTCATGAATATGTTGTATTTTTCCAAACGTTTGAGGGAGGGTGCAATAAGTTATCAGGGTTCCCACAGTCATGGAAAATCTTGGAAAAATTGGTTGTCATGGAAAAATCATGGAATAATATAAATTTTAAAAAGGTCATGAAAAAGTCATGAAATTTTTGAAAGACAAAAAAAGGCGTCTGGAATAAAATGGGTGGTGAGGATGGCTGTAAGAAGTGTGTGGAGGCCATTATAATTTAAAATCATTAACTTTGTTGTGCAGATTTTATCGAAAGAAAGTCAGGGAAATTATGTAAATGGTCATGGAAAAGTCATGGAATTTAATTTCCAGATTTCTGTGGAAACCCTGGGTTATGAATTTTCTCTGTTACCCATTATTGCAACCAGTTCATGACCTCAAACTACTCCCTAATTTGGAATAATCTCATTCCTAAATTTGAGCTGAAATGCAACAATTTTAAGTGTTTTAATTGAATAGTAACAAACTAACAATGAGGTGTCGTAGGCAAACTTTTTGCAGAAATAGACTGTGAATGCTAAAGAAACGATTTCATTAGAATTAAGAGATGATCTCCCCAAAACATTCGAGATGATTCCTTTGAAACCTATTGTCATTGTCTTGTGTTTATAAGTTGTCTCGTACTATTATCTTTAAAGTCAAATAAACATGCAGATTGAGTGAAATATCGCTCACTTATTGACCTCTTTGCAAGCCTCATTTTAGTTTTATGTGTTAAGATATGGTGTTAGAAAAATTAGTCCTATGCATTTTTTGCTTAAATGTGAAAGACATCTAATTTATTTGTCCTGTTTGAATTTTCATATATTCAGCCTAGTGATGTGTCAATCAAGGTTAATTTGTATAATCAAGGCTTTAACTGTACATGAAACTCTTAAAGTATCCAATTAATTATGAAGTAAGAGAATGCCAATGAAAATACTTCTTCATGTATTTTTTTAAATTTTATTAGAAAGCATTGTTTTGTGACATATGCAAATTTCTTTTCTTATTTTTGACTGCAGCACAGCAATCATTTGTCACATTTGTTTGATGCAAATTTCCGTTGATATTTTGTAAAATTTAGTTATGTTTTGCTACAGAATCTGTCAACCAGCATATCCTCCAGCTGTTCTTTGTTTTATCAAGACCCCCCAAACTTTGTATATCTTTGCCCCATCACCTCAACGGTATGAACTGATTTACTTTTAATTTGTAATGAAGTAAAAGTGCTTTGCTTTTCCAGAGATCAGTCTATTCTCAATGAATATATTCTCTTATGTTTGCCTACTGTTTTAAGTTTTGTTGAGACGATTGAATTTTCAAAGTTGCTGTTTATATGCATGATACTTGCATGTGTGAATGAATTACCCATTAATTTTGTTTGTGTGTTTCATTTTAACAAAAATTGCGCAATAACTTTTTTGCCTTATTTATAACATTTATAACTGACTGTAAGGCTAGGAGATGGTTTGAAATACAAACAAGTATCTAAAAATGTTATATTTCACGATGTATTATCGTAGTACCTGTTACGCCATGGTCGCCAACTTGGGGCTGTTCCATTTAAAAAAGAGGGGGTTGTTGGGGGGGGGGGGGGGCAGACCTGAAGATCTTTCAGATATCAGGAGGGGTGGGTCTGGGGAAACTGATATCGGGGCAGGGTGGTTGACCAGTATTTTCTTTCATATTTTAATGTAGAAAAAAGTGGAGTGTTTGCAAAGATTGTTTTGATGATGCAGAAGGCATGTGACCGTTGTACAGTTTGTGCATATATACAGGTTTTTTCTTCATTTTTTGATTTTACCTTTTTATTATTGAGTTGCAAAGCTGTGGCAAGTTTAGTAGAAATATTATTAAATTTGTTAACTCTGTTTTGGTGTTGTCAATGGAACTGTTGTGTCTTTTTCAGAATTTCAACTTTACGGGGCTGTCTGCATACACCTTATATCAGATTACGGTGCAAGCTTTTACTAAAATGGGCGAAGGTCCCTCTGCCAGTGTATTTATATGGACAGATGAGGGAGGTATGTTGACTCTTTTTAAAAAAAATTTACAACAATATGTCACAATTTGACTTTCATGCAATTGGCAGCCATGAGTTCCAACTCACCAGGTGGCTTCATTGGTAACCTTGCTGCCCCTGGTGACTGTTACTGAACTCTTCTAGAGTTCAGCTCTATTTACAAAAGCCCAGTTAGTAATGTATGATAAGATTATGTCTACCGTGTCTAATGTGTTTGTTTTATAGAACTTGAAGAATTTCTTTTTTAGTCTGCTGTAAACAATTTATGTCATGAGCAGTGTCCGCAAAATTCAATAGTCAAAGTGTCAGAAGCAAAATAAGTTGAGTGCCTAGTCTGACAGAACTTGTACAATTATTTTATCACGCCGAGGTTGATATACTTGACATTAAAACGACCCCACCCAAGGTGTAAATGCATAAAATGTTGCGGACTCCCAAGTCATATCATCTCATCATTATGGCTTCCTCTGGCAGCTGGCCATATAAACTGAGGAAGCTTTAGGTCATTGAAACAAACAAAGGATGCATAGTTATACAAAAAGCCTAATTTTAAAGTGTTAGCATCTATCTATTATTTCTTCAAGTGGAGTTCTGCAAGTTCTCACATTTTAACTGATATATTTCAGGTAAATCTCTGATTATTATTAATAATTATAAGAAGTGAAGGTGACAGATCAAGTCAAGTGCAATTCCTGCAAATTTTTCAGACATCATTTCTGTCTGGGTCATTTTTTTTTGTTACATTATGTATTGTTGCTACTTTTTGGTTGCATTGTAGACTATTACCACAAAAAAATGTCACAAAATCTGTCAATCATTGACATTTTACCCAATCAAATTAAATTAAAATCTCCAATGCTCCTCCCACTCAACGCATTGGCCAATGAGCTTAAATAGGCGGACAATTTGTCAGATGTTTATTGCCTGCCAACAGACAATTAATTTTTTTGCCAATTAATATTTTTGCAGTAAAATCTGGTGTCCCATGTGGACACTGGTCATGATTATTAATTTTGATTATTACTCTCTCTTGTTTCACAATTTTTTCCTGGTTTCTATAATATTATATATAGCCTGTATGGTTTATTGGGGACTCAACTTTTGGTGTAGTGCAGTAAAATCATCTTATTAGTAATAAGCATATATCACTCACGACAATAGATTTTGTCTATTTTTTTTTCAGTGCCTTCCAAGCCAAGAATCACGAACATAGCGAACCGTTCGGATACTTTCCTTCTAGTTGAATGGGAACGTCCAGAAGAGACTAATGGTCGTTTGCTTGGATACGAGATATTTTGGTCGATCAGGGACGGAAATGTGACGTCTGATCGCATCTCTGCCAATGATGATACCATTACCTCGTACACTATACACACTTTGGGTATGTATAATGCTGTCCTGTCCAACATTGACACTCCCCTATTCTTTAATTACTCGGCAACTACATATTTTAGAGAGACAAATAATGTTTCATTCTACTCTGTTACTCACCCTACAGTTAGTAATCCATAACGTCTTTCTTTATCTATGGCGTCTTCACATTATTGTAAATTCTTACAACATCATTCAGAAAGTCTCCATTGTATTAACACTTAGAAAGAAGCAAGTTTTTTCCTCATCAATATTGTATAATTATGACATTACAGCCAATCTGGCACCACATGGTGGATAATATTGGCACCACTAGTCCACTAGTCTTTGAGTGCCGAGGGTGCGTAGGACAGTGTGACTTGACTAGTCACTGAATATGAATTATTTGGTGCTAAGCGGAGCCCCTTCTGTAATGCAAATACTAGATGGCTTAATGAAGCAAAGTCATGTGAATATAGTATTTTACAATATTTTTATATAAAATGCATTTTCCCGCTGGCAAAGATCACCATGCAAGGAGCTGGCACAGCAACCTTTGCCCTAAATGGCCCAAAGTTGTGTCGTTTTTCACCTCCTTTCTTGTAGGTTGCAACAGAAACTTATTGCACAATCAGAGAAGGCTTGCCATATTTAGAATATGGCATTGCACCCAAAGGCCTTCCATTGGCCCAGCAATGACTATTGCCAACTTATATTATAGATGGCAGCAAATGCAATCCTCCAGAAATTCAGTCCTTGGTATCAAGGTTACAGTGAGTGATGCCCTTGATGTTGTGAAGATGTATAAAATGTTGCTTCTTCTTTGTTTACAGAGCCTTATCAAGACTACGAATTACAAGTTGCTGCATTTACAAAGAAAGGCAGTAGCGACAAGAGTGACGTGTACCCGGGATTAACAGATGTCACGGGTCCCAGCGCACCCACCGTCTCCAACCTCACGTCAAATTCGAGCATCAGCATGAAAGTGGAGTGGATTCGTCCCGAGACATTTTACAAACAGATTGACATGTATCAGATCAAGTACAAGGCAGAAGATTCCTTGTTCTACACAGAGATGAGTGTGTTCACAAGCAATATGCAAAAATCTACCCAGGAGGTTCGTATGCCATTCAGAATGTTTGGTATTTTCATATTTTATTGAGTTTTTATGACATGAAAAGTGGGTAAATTATTTTCATTGGGTCTGAAAAATTGTTTATGATAAAACTAGCAAGAGATAATCAGGGTAAACAACAAATAGTCACAACGAAAAAGTAAAAAAATAGTTTAATGCAAAAAAACAAATATTCAATACAAGAAAACCACAACATTATAATAATTCAACTCTAAATTATGAACTCTACTCATAAGTACTATATCTCGCAGTCTTTAAAATGTTTACAATGAGCACACTCGTTTAATCAGTTTGAATTTTAAGAGCATGGTTCACCAACAGGTGTAGTTCACACAACACACAGTTTGGTAGGTGCTGCTGGTTCACTTTGAATACATGATGATATGAATTGATTGGCCAAGCTCTAACACGCGATAGCTAAAATGTAAATTGTTGCTAATATTAAAATCGTGCAGCCCCGTAATGTAACGCTTGTATAAAACACAAGCCTCTGCTAATAAGGGCTGTTCCATTTGAAAAAGAGGGGGGGGGGGGGGTGGCCAGGAAAAGGTTCAGAACCCCCTGCCCCCTCCACCCCGATTTTAGTTTTTTGACAGACCTCCACCCCTCTTTTTTCAACATTAAGATAGTATGAAAATACTGGTCAACCACCCCCCTACCCTTCCCCCTCCTTTTCTCTTTTGGAGAACGCCCCCTTCCCTGCTTTTTCAAAAACCTTCCGGTCCACTCCCCTCCGTCTTTTTTAAATGGAACAACAGCCCTGATAGGACATATATTCAAATAACAAATGGTCCATTTGTATCAGTGATTCAACAGTATAAAGATATTGAAATAGAATACTTGCCTCAACCTGGGCCCATAGTGTAACGGCTCATCAACCTTTTAAATGATTTAGATGAGTTGATTTTGATTAGAACACAAATTACAGGAAGGATGCTGGGCATTTAGGTTATGCTCATACTCTAAAACATTAAATATTTTTAATATTTCAGAAAAATAAACACCCTTTTGATATCATTAAAAAAAAGTCCCTGACCAATAAGTGTCTTTCCTATTCTAATGTTTCGTAAAATTTCATGATTCACTGTTATGAGCTTTTTGAAGTTTCAGCACTTTTTAAGTCTTCTTTGCTAAGTACTGATTTTATTCAATTGATTTTTATGATTATTTTTTTTAATTATAATCGTGCTAATTTCAACCTTTATCATTCTTTGCTCATCCTTTCTTTAAGTATTATATTTATCCGTGCACTTTCACTATTTGTGTCGCTCTGACAATTATTGTCATCATTTTGTAGCATGCCTCAATTCCTACGCTGACTGGCTCCATTAGTAGTAAACTTAGTGATAGATATTTGAAAATGAAAAAGGAAATTGTGAGATACATCAATTAATTTTTTATCATTGGACATTTTTTGTCTAATTTCCCTTGAATGATGTCCAACATCGACCCAATTTGAAATGAATTCACATGTAGCCGTGGTTTTACTGTTAATTGAAAAATTACAAATTGGTGCAGGCGGTATCACCTTTTTTGCACATTTTGGCTATTGTAGCTGATTTATTGTGGTATGACCTTTCTGGTACAATTTGATTATACCTATTTTTGAAAATTAATTAAACCCTAGATTTTTTTTGGTTGAGTGTCATGATTAGGTATATAGATCCTTATCTGCTTGTTAAAGCCAAACGTACGAGCCTGCTTCAAATATTTTTCTGAAATTAGTTCCGCAGCATGACCCATTGTTGCTGTTATACTTATAAAGTAATCTTTGCAAGTGTTTACGAGTAATTAAAAGTAATAAAAGTAAGCATGTGATGTGCAATAAATTTGGCATAGTGGCTGATCCTCTACTATCTGTAGCACACATTCATTACAATTTACTTTGTATGAGCTGTCTGTCCTTTTATTAGGTTTTCTTATTAGTTTAAGTTGGTTATATTCTGTATTTTTCACCTGCACAATTTCAATCTTGACTAGGTTATGTAGCTGGTGAAGGCAGAGATAGTTCCCTTCTTTAAAAAACCTGCTACAAGTTACGTCAGCTCCTTCTCACCTCGCAAACTGGGCTAAATTTAATAATAACCGGCTGAGATAATCTATAATCGGACTGCTTAACTTAAACACTAACTTCAATAACGTCAATAACTTTCACCTTCCAGTAATTGTTGTAGACTTGTCGACCCAGAAATGTACCCCCAATTCTCCTGTTGTAATAATGTATATTTACCCTCAAATGCAGTTCTAATGTTCACCTTCACTTGTAAAAATACTACCACGTGCAAACGTTTAAAACTACATAAGATGTTGACCGAATTGTTGTAAATTTTTTGCTCTTAACAATTTCAGTGCTATTCATTAAATAATTCACACTGAATTAAAAACTTATTAACAGTTGTTCCCAATGCCAGCTTCAGATAATGGTAAATTTTTATTATTTGGTATTTTTATAGAATTTTTAAGAGGTATTGAAAAGTTTAACCCATTGCATGATTCAATAAATGTATTGCCTGACTTCATGAAAAGGCTCCATTTTGTCGAGAAGAAATTGTTTTGTTTGATTGGGTTTGTATAATGTATAGTCAACAAGGTTTCCAGGCGGCTTTGACATTTTAGCAGGGCAGGGGGACGAAAGAGTATGTGTTGTTTACTCACTTTCCTTTTGGATTATTGTTACGTCTACCCATAGGCGTCAGCCAGTGATTTTATTTGAACTTTGCAGCTTACTGATTATGAGAAAGGAACACTCTATTGCCTAATAGAAGGTCTCTGATGGGTTAAAATGGTCGCAGACCTACCTTAGAGGAGACAGAGTGGGTATTAGAGGAGATGCTCCCTGCTGCTGTGTCTGTGGGTAGCTGAGCATTCCCCAGTCTTGTGTCTTGTGCTCAACCTTGTATTATTCAATGTTGGTATTCTGGGTAGTTTAATGGTTAAAGTCACTGGCTGACTGTGATCAATCCTCCTACCCCAAAATGGGAATTTTTCTTACTGTATTATTGAACGTTACTTCATCTTCCCCCTACCTAAAAGGCCCCCAGAAAACCTTGATATGTCTGAAATGTATAAGAAACTATAGATTTGTCAGGCTTGGTAAGTTAAGTTTGTTTTCATTAATTTCTAAGTATTAAATGATTAGTCATTTGTGTACATTTCTGTTGCTGGCACTGGGCATTGCTTTTAATGGTTGCTTCGCTTGGCTTCTCACGTCGTTCTAACCAAGTTTTTTCTTTTTTTTTTCTCCCTCTCTCACCAGGTGGGGTCTGATGTTTCCTATTTCTCTCACCAGGTGGTCATCAGCAATCTGAGTCCCAACAAAAAATATGAGGTTCAAATAGCAGGCGCAACTAAATCCATATTCTATGAAAAATTTTACACTGGTTTATATTCAGATGCTAGGTATCTTCAGCTGCAAGGTTTGTATGATTAAAAGATATTTAGGTTATTTTATGTCGATAGTTTTTTTGAAAGACTTCTTTTTGAATGTAACAGTTACTGTATAAGTGAATGACTAGTATGTAAGAAGTAAAATTCTCACTTTAATTAGATTAAATATACCACGCTTACTAAGAACTTGTAACTGGAATCATCATGTACATAATTTCCTCGTACAATCAATGAGTCAGTGGATTGTTAATTGTGGATCAGGATATGAGAGATAAAGCTAAATGAAGAGCCACAGCTATATTGGGTTCGTTGCATCAGTAAGGTACTGGATGATGTAGGCTAGACCTCTCTCACCTCTGTAGTAGCTCACTGGTGACTCGTACCTCATAGCAAAGGACAATGTCTTCTTATAATAATACAACAGGTAATGATCCACATAAAGGATCGGCGGAATTGTCCGTCACTGCTGGCGTCGTGACTGCTATCATCTGTACCTCGATTCTGCTGATTCTGACCATCATAGCATTCATAGTAATGAGGTAAGTGTAACTATTGTATTTAATTTTTTTTTGTAGAGTTAAAATTGCATCATGCTACAAAAGGGAATTGTCTTTTGTAAGTTACATATCTTCTCATTAAGACCACGGAATTTTGGAACAAATTTTTCCTCGCTGATTTAATTTTGCCTCACATCGTAAGCCTTTTTGTTTTTACAGGCGATACATGAAGCGTAACTACCACTTCATACCAGATCCAGAAACAAATAACATTGGAACTAATGCTGTCATTATGCCGGAAACATTCGGTAAGCCATTTATGCCTTTTTTTTGTAATTTCTTGTTATTCCTTGTCGAATACAGGTGCTCCCTACGATGTACATACCTGTGTGTCGTCAATGCGTCATTGTTATATATTGACTATTTGTATCACACAAATATATGTGAAATTATTTCAGGGTCCTATAACAGCATGTACTACGACCAATACGGTACATTTTGACAAGTTTTAAGTGTGTCTATTTGTCGGTGTCTGCTTTGTGTGTGTGTTTTTTCCGAATGGGGAGACATTCTGTGTTCAGTTTTTGGCTGCCGAGTTCCTAAGCTGTGTCTACTACTTTCCTGTATTTTATCCTCCTATTAAACATCGTTTAACTTGTTCAAAGTTACTGCGATTGATAGAACATAGGACTTGTTCATTTCCATTCTTGTATTAAACCAATTTACTTCATACCTTACTTCATACCTTTCATTAGTTCCTCTTACATACTTATTCCAATTGAATTTTAAACGAGTGTCAGTTTATTACATCTTTAATAAAGTATTTGCCAGCATGACTATTTGAATGACAACGGGATGTGGTTGGTCAACTCTTCATTACAAGGTTTTGCATGATGCCATACGTGGGTTTTGAACATTTTATTATTAATAATTTGGTCAGAATTCGTGTCTGTCAACTTTATAAACATCTAACTTATGAAATCATCTGCTTGCAGTTACTACGATTGCAGCACTAGAAATTTCTGAAAATAATTTTCAGACGGAAACTTTTGTCCAGACTATAATTTCTTACGACAGTATGTTATGCATGTAAATGTAGTTATAATTAATTGGATTTTTTTTTTTTGTCAATCAAATTTGAAGTATTAAAAAAAAACTAATGCACAATGGATCCAAATCATTTGGTCAAAATCGGTAAAAAGAAAAACACTGGCACTGATTAAGAAACTTTTCTATGAAGATTAGGTACATGCTGAGGTATCAAAATTGTAATGAAACAACCAATACTTTAGTTAGCTAACAATCTGTTATAAGTATATTGATTAGGTGTGCGTTCAGTCCTTTGCATAAAATTTTCTGGCTATTTGTTTAGTAACTACAATTTGTTTGAGTGTCTGCTTGTCGTAAACTAAAGAACTTCTTGCCACCAGCTTCATTTATTTTCGTCACACAGACAAAAAAGTTTTAAAACTGATTTGTGTGCCTTTCTTTCCATTCAACAGCCAGCACAAAACCTCCCGAAACATGTAAGTCGTCGTTGCAATGGTGTTTAGTCTCTTAGTTGCTGAGGGGCGTGGGATTAGTGGTCACTTATGACTTGTTCGCATGTTTATGACTCACCCAATTAATTGATTTCAGTTGAATTTCACCACTGTTAATTTTTTCCAGCTGATGTGTCTTCAGTTATAGTTGATAGGCAGTTTTGTTTCCATTTTTATTTGAGGTTTATCATAGAAAAATTGTTTCACAGCGTTGAACAGATTATTTCCATTGATTCTGTTTTTTAATTTAGTTATGAAAAGCTATAAAAATAACCATTTTAAGTTAATGGAAAAATTTGGACCTGCTCTAAAACATTTTTAGAAATTGTTAGCAAATTCAAGATGAATTTAAGACGATAAATTCTGATCAATTTTATTTGTCCTTTAACATTAAATGAAGCTTTTTTTGTTTCAATAATGAATTTTCTAACCTTGGGTATATTATATTTTGCTGTGTGACGCCATACGAAAATCATATGATTGATGATTTTACAAACTCGTCAAAAGCTGTTATACAGAAATATGACTCACCATTAAACAAAAAGTTTTTAATTCGAAGAAGAAAAAAGAAAATGTAAAAAGTTAATATGCCCTAATATTTTGCATTATTTTGGAGGCTTACAACTACTAATGATTGGTATTTTGGTTGCAGAGATAACCATGTTTGAGTTCCATTTTTGTTGATATTTATGAGTTAAATGATTGGTAGAATTTGTGTGTTTTTGTTTGGGTGATGGAGTGAATGCGGTCATTAAGCTGTTTTTTTTTTGCCTTTTTTTTTCTGATGATTTCTTTTCTCCCACTTATTTCTTTTGAATGCAATGGGTGAGGTTAGACTCGTAGTCAGATTACAATAAATATTTACCATTCGGTTTCAATATATTGTATCCTGGTGTACAGAAATTACATCAATTGAATAATATTAAAGTGAAATATGAGCAAAATTATATCAGCATTTTTACTGTTATGCTGAGATTAACTTGCCTCAGAAGCAAATACTTAGAAAAATTAACACAAAATACAATTGCTGGTCATGATGACTGTAATAGTGTATCTTTTTAGCACGGTGACCCACATTGAAAATCTAATATGCGTGCATTCTGTCATGGATCAGGATATCCATGTGTGTATCTTATTTAACAACATTTTCAACACATATAAATACATAATCAACAAAGTCATCTTATTGTTACCATGGTTATGGATTGACGAAATGAGCTGTTTGGGTCACAAACACGTTACAAAATTAATTAACACGAGTATGTAAGTGGTGTCAGTTTGACGATGAGTGCTCTTGTCTGTGTGGTGTATGATGTGGTCATGGTGGTGTTTTGTTGCTATAGCGATGGACGCTGATGCAGGAAAGGTCTGTGTTCTAGATGAAGAACGAGACCCCGTCGACGTGGACCAGTTTGCCGCGCACGTCGCTTCTCTTCACGCTGATAGCGACTTGGGTTTCTCGCAGGAGTATGAGGTAAATATAATGGATAATACCAACTTGTAGCCACAGGCATCAGCCCAGCTAGTTTAATTCAGCAAAATTGAATACAACAATAAAATAGAATGTTGCACACGCCACCAAAAATTGGGTCTGCTACTCAGGATAAAAATGATCCAGTTTTGAAAAAGCGAAAAAATCCATCGGTCTCCTCTAACATATGTGACTCTCTGGCCAATGAGAATGTTCCCCAGTTTCTGGAGGGCACTTCCTTCTCATTACTTCTAGTAATTCGTATACAGTGTAAGATTACATTCGCTGGCTGTTTCATAAATTATTTTTGCTCACTGGTGCTTGGATTGCCTCCCAACATTTGAAGTACAATGTATATAATTCATTTTGTAAGTTACTGTATTATTTGATAGGTAACTCATTCTTACCAGTCGTGGTGTTCAGAGCATTTCAGTGAAAGATTTCATAAGAGATATTGCCTGTTGTAAAGAAAATACTTTTATTCTGGGTGACATGAAGCTATATGTCATCTGGTCATTAAGGTGCGATTTTGTCATAGTTTTCTGGAAAATAATGATGTGTGCAAATGGATTACCAATTAGCCTTGCATTCTTGTGACAAATCAGCCTCACTTGACGTCAGTTATTGGCAATTATTGTAATTAGAGCTTGTTCCATTAGTGGTACTTATCTTACATTGTATAAACGTGTTGTTGGTCTTTTCCAGGAAATTAACAGGAAGATAAGGCTAGATCTGACTGCTCACCACTCAACAGACTCAGAGAATAAACACAAAAATAGATACATTAATATCATGGCATGTAAGTAATTGGGTTATCAATGCATGGCTATCTCTACTTGTCGCATTAATGGATATTGATAGTTTGAGAGATAACTTGATTGCTACAGTGTTACATGAATTAGATAATTTGATAAATAGACCAAATAAAAATGTGAGTAGATAAGGATTGAGATATATCAGTAAAAATGTCCATAAATTGTTAGAATAGAGTGTATTGCAAAATATTTTTAGGTGATTACGGAAACACAATTTAATTCAGGAAATTAAGATACATATCGTATATATTCATATTTTGTATGTATTTAGCTGGGATTATTCTGCCTTTTAGATGACCATAGTCATGTTAAATCCTATATTTCAAGAAACCGTAAATCCTAATATATTTGTATTTTAAATATATATATATGTATATTAATTTGGTATTTTTCAACTTTTTAGATGACCGTAGTCAAGTGAAATCCTAATGCATAATAAATGTTATTTTTCATATTCATTTGGGATTTTTCAGATGACCATAGTCGAGTGTCTCTCAAATCCTTCAATGGAAAAATGAGAGGATCTGACTATATCAATGCCAACTTCGTGGATGTGAGTTATTGTGACTTTCTAAAGTATCTGTCACTATTGGGTTGTGATTATTAAAATTACTACAAAATAACAAGCTCACCATTAATTAAAATGTGATTAAATACAGTTCAACAGTCAAGTTTGTTATATGCGGTTACCCTGCAGGAAACATAAATTGGCTGTTAAAGACAGGTGCCTGTTTAATAGAGGGGTAAAAAATGTAATGAAACTCTTTTCGGGTAGTAGTAAGTGACTGTATACATCAAGGCAGGTTGAATGTATTTAATTTAGATTTGGTGCAGTTTTTAGTGAGTTATGAAAGTTAATATGTAACATTATGAAAGTTAAATACAGATTATAAACCTTTTAAGGTAAACATCATGCTTTGACTCATTCCAGGGTTATCTTGAGCCTAATGTGTACATAGCATCTCAAGGTCCACTGCCGACAACTTTCGAAGACTTCTGGAGAATGATTTGGGAGCAGAACACAGCTGTCGTTTGTATGATTACTAATCTCACGGAAAGAGGCAGGGTAAGTGTTAATCTTCATGCCATTCTAATTTAAATTTACATGTAGACTCTAAAGGGGCATTCACACTGTCACGGATACAACCTATGAGTGACCACATGTGAAAATGTTTTTTAACTCTTGCTCGTCCTTGGCCAAATGTGATTCACTCGCCGAGCGTTTTACGTATACTCCCCTTAATCCGTAGCATGCTCCTAGTCGCGCTTGACCACTCACGAGCATATGTGGATAGGGCAAAATTTTTTAACCAGGTTTAAAACTTTGGCGGATGTTCTACGAGTGAATTGTTTACATTAGTTACGTAACTCGCTCACGATTCACTTGCGACATACTCGGACGTCCATCGCCCGCCCATCGTCTTCCGTGCCCATCCTTGAACCACTTGCACGAGCGATCTACTAGGATCTGTGAGTGCCTATGAGTGCCTCACGGATGCATGGCGACGGACATCGGCGAGCGTTTGACGACCGTCCGCCATGGATGATTGGTCCCAGAGATCGTAAAAATGCTATTCTCACGAAAATCTATTTACAACCTTCGTTATCACTGTAATTCCTTGGTGATCAACTGATTCAACTTCATGAATTTTATAATATTTTTTTTTTACGAACTGCAACTCTTTTTTGCATGTACTACGATAACTACATGGTGTTTATCATCTAAACCAAACCTTTCTTTGCAGAGAAAATGTGACCAATATTGGCCCAACGAAGGGGAGCATACTTATGGCAACGTTACAGTCAAGCTCCTCAATACTTACACAATGGCCCACTATACGATAAGAGTATTCACGATACGCAATACAAAAGTCAAAAAGGTATGTGTAATTTTCTCAAAAAGTTGTTAAAAATTTGGTGTCGTGTCGAGTTGTGAGCTTGTGTAACCCTTGCGTATTGTTGTAATGTCATTGTTTATTGAATTACCCGACCTCCTGTGCTTGTTGAGTGCAATGGAACCGGACCTTAAGACCACCTCACTATTAAAACAACCTCAAAATTATGACCACCTAATGTGGGACCCAAACTATAGCATGTATTTGCCTTACAATTTCGATGACCCTTCGAATGCAAACTAACTTTCTCTTAAAGTCAGCAAGCCAGTATAGTGCCCGACAAAAAATTGTTGCAGGACTTGATGAATATGACAACAGATATATGAAACTTTCCCGTCTCATCTCTCTGACAGAATATATTGAATCCGCTCATGGGCGTTATTATTAAAGCCCAAATGTCCTCTGTCTGGCACTATAGATATTGTAACAAGTGGCTGGTCTTAACGACGATGCTCCATTGTAATTCGTAATATTGAAGTCACCTGTTAACTGAATGTTGCACTAATTTGTGTTCATCCATGCACTTGCATGATTTATGGCATGTGTTGTGAGATGATTTGTTGTTGTTATATGTCCAAAAAATTTTAATTTAAAACTTAAATTTTTGCATTTTGACACCCTCGTCTAAATGAAAATGAAAGCAAAAAATGTTGTTTGGCTATTTTCACAAATTATTTGGACAGTAAAAAAGATTAAAGAATGTTGTCATCCACAATTTAGACGTGCACCCATTGTTTTCATGTATTTTTGTTAAAATTCAAATTATTTTGGTAATTTGGAAAGTGCATTCAGGACTTTGGGATCTTTCTGATATCAATAATGTTACACTCCCAATGGCTCCTATCCAGGAAATCAGTTTTATATGTTAATTAAAATGGAACATTATTGCAATGATATCCAATATTAGAAATATCATTGGAGATTTTCAGTGATGTCACGTAAAAACTTTATTGGTTTATCATGTACGAGGATAATCATTGCGGAAATTACTGTAAAAAAAAAAAGTGGCTGTTAAAAATGGCCATCAGTGAAGTTAGACTGACAGCGAAGTTGGTGGTTTTAATAATGACGTCCAAAGATGGAATTAAAACATTCTAAATGGAATGGGTGATAGATATGTCACTTATATATCATCTCTGTGTAAGAATGTTTTGGATCCTCTCATGGACGTCATAACTATCCCCGCCAACTTTGCTATCTTCCCCAACCTGTTGGGCACAATACAAAAATTTCACAGAAAGACCCCCATTTCTGTTTGCACCGTTAATGTTTTCAAGGCGATCCTTTTCATTCTTTCTTCATGATTTCATGTTACAATTATGTCATGATTTGATGTGGATAGAATGAAAGTGATCCATTGTGTTATGTTTTATTTAATTGTGCACTTTGATGTCTGAAAATGGAATGTGTCGTTGGTTTAGTTACGGAGTACACGAGGCAGTATTATTGGCAATATTGGGCATATGGGTGGGACACAGGTATGTTTGGCAAGTTCCTAGTTACTATCAAATATTGAATTACTAAATGATTAATCTCTACTAATGGATTGTGCTATTCAATTACTAATTGATTTTCATCATGGTGTGGCATTTTTGTTCAGGATTTAAAGTAATATATACTACAATATTCATATGATCAGTAGTTTATTAGGACAGACTCGTATTAATTTTGGGAATCGAGACCCACTGTGTTTTCAGTAACAGAAAAATTTTAAACTTTGAATTTATTTCATTTCGTGGGTTAGCACAAAATATAAAACCAATAAAAAAATAAAAGAATTAAATAACACAAATGACGATCTAGAATAGCTGAACCCACTGGAGTGCACATTAAAGGATAACCTTGTGCACAATAGATGGATGTAATTGTCATATATGTTAAATATGCACCAGTTTAACGCGAAGACCTATCCGAAAAATTTTGTAGTTATAAAGCAAATACAACATTTGGCAACATCAAATAATATTGAAAAATTTGGCAAGGAATGTTCTCATATTTAACAATTTAGACCAAGGTATTTTTCTTCTGAATCTGAATGCTCATCATGTCATGAAAGCAACAAAGTATGCTTTCATAACTAATGTACTTTATATTCAATGCATGTATTCCTCAGATTGGTAATGATACTAATAGTAATAACCCTAACAAAGACTTGTCTGTGAATCACTGTGATATAAATATATTTGATTAATTTACTACTGGTGTTATTATCAAACTCTGTGTTAAAGTTTTTGGTTTTACTAATGGTGTCTAACTCAATTTACATGTTATACATTATGGATTAATATTATGGTTATTGCCTTTTGATTTTTTCGTTTGCCTTATTTACAATTATTAAACTAATTAGTCTCATGTACATTTACAGAAAGGATCCGGGGAACGCCTCATTTACCAGTATCACTACACAGACTGGCCAGATCACGGAGTCCCAGACTTTACTCTCCCCGTTCTTATGTATGTCCGCAAATCTGCTGCTGCTAACCCGGAGTCCGCTGGTCCTATACTCATTCATTGCAGGTAGGTTACAAGAATTACGCTGGTTTTTGATTGAAAATTTATTTATGGTAACTCGAGTGGTGGTTATCGACCTTTTCGTACCATTTTAGTGTTGAATGAGCCAGAGAACCAACATAGTATCACAAGCAGAAATATTAATTTTGTATTAAAGCCCCCTTGCAGTATCATGCATATATAATATGATCTGAAATATAATGTGGCCCCCTGTTCAGAGGTTGAAAAAGGTACATATGTCTTGGTTTTGTTTCCTGTATGAAATGATCTTCCCATGCAGAATTGAGGTGTAATTAGTCATTTAGTGAGGTGCATTTAAGGTTAGGTTCCAATGTATGTCTTAATGTAGTGCTTGCGCATCCTGTGGGTTTGTCTTACTGTTAATTATGCCCGTATTTGGGATGACAAAAATGGTGATGTTCGTCACTTGTACCAAAAACTGAACTTATTGTATTATCAATAGCGTTTTCCTCATTAAATTAAATACAAGGGATGTCGTGCTGTTGAACTGTATTCTGACACATATATGATAGACTATAATCACGCAATTAATGGGTTGGCAATTAGCATTCTGACATGTTGAAATTTCATCTTAATTTGTTGCATTTCAGTGCTGGAGTCGGCAGGACTGGCACCTACATTATGTTGGACACAATGATGCGACAAATTAAAGATAAGAATAACATCAGCATCTATAATTTCCTGTGCCACATACGACAACAGCGTAATTATCTTGTCCAGACCGAGGTGGGTGGAAGTGTACAATGTATTATTAATTAGTATTGCAGCAGTATCATGATATTTATTTATTGGGCTAATTCCTGGTTCAATTACAGTAGTTCATGATGTCACAATTAGTGCCCTTATTTATAGTGCTCTGGAATGTAACAGTTTCCGAAAACAAACATGCATGTGGTGTTACGCAAAAAATAAATTAGGATATTCCTTTCTAGGCTTGTTATAAAAGAGATCTATTACATGATGAGCACTTGTTTGTGTATTTTGAAAAGTTGCGAAAAGTAATTGCCATTGTGATCTCAACAAAAGAGCCCCTACAGCTATACACCTTTGTAAAGTAAAAGTGAAATTACCCTGGATTGGATGTCACAAAGAGTACACTGTCATAACTTTTTATATGACATGAATAACACAGAAGCTATTGCTGTAAATTACTTGCTGCAAAAATTCCCTGATGCAGCATTTGTATCCTCATAATGATGCATTGTAAACATTTGCAGCAATTATATCCAGATAATAATGCCTCATTAATTATATCTTTGTATTTTCTGTTTACATTGTGACACATATGTCATGAATGACATATAGCTGTAGAATAAAAGATATATATATATATTAATAATTTTTCTGTAATTTTTTTCTAAAACAGGATCAATACATTTTCATCCACGATGCGTTGATGGAGTATATTCAAAGTGGAGAAACTGAGGTCAAGGACTCCAATTTGGTCAAATATATTGAAGATCTAAATACTTTCAAAGACAGTGGTCCCACTTTACTGGAAACTCAATATAAGGTATGTAGGGTGTGCTAGTTTAATAAGGAACTATGCTAACAGAATACACTGCAAGTGAAGCAGAGAAAGCACAATGAAATGATGTCATCATCCAATGTAACAAAAAAATTATGTCACTGAATAGACGATATAAGTGACCTCTGGTGGCGCTGGTAGTGCCCGTTGCCAGTCAAACGTTAGATTGTCTGTCCCCATAAGTATAGACAGTTATATAAGACCAAGAATAATATATTTGTTACAAGCGTACACGTTGTAGAACTTGCTTTGTATTAATTTCAAACAGATTTTGTAAGCTGGATTTTGAACTAAGAGGAATGAACTTGCTTTAGAAAGTTGAAACAGTTAACTCATAATTATTACCATGCATCACTGTGTGATTTACAGACTCATTAATTACTTTTTTCTTGATTTTACAGCAGGCAGTGAACTTCAAACCGAAGGATTTCCATATATCTTCAGCTACTTTGCCGGTGAATGAATCAAAAAATCGTTCTAAGACTTTACTACCTGTGGAATTATCGCGGGTACGGCTGCCTACTCAGCCTGGAGAAGAGGGATCTGATTATATCAACGCATCTTATCTACAGGTAAGAGAGGTGAAAGAAAGGTTAGAAACAAACACATTGTACAGATAACTTTGCCGAAGTCAATACAAAGGTAACATAAGTTTATCATATGCTAAGAGTTATAATAGAATAAATGAACAATTTAAATGTTAACTTTTGTTGGAGTTGTGTTGAAATGTGACTTGCGTGTATTCGATTGGGTCGAGGTGTAGTATCGGAAAGTAAAAACCTTTGCTAGTTGTAAAATGTTTATGCTCAACACTCGGCTAAATACATTCGTCTGCTGAGCAATTCATGTACATTTGGAAATAAGTCATATCACGCAAATTTGATGCTAGACATGTTCTCAGAGCATATTAGCATAAGAATGTCTACCTAAGGGTAATTCTGCAATCTAATTGGTTATGGTATTAACTTTCTCCGCTGTAACTAGTGTGTAATTATAATTGTACACATTAAGATTGGAGCCTTCATATCAGCAGAACACTTAAAATCATGACCATGGGTCTTTTCTAACAGCATGTCTAATTTATCCCGCTAGGTGGGTCATCAATTTTTAAGATTTATTTCCATTTCAGGGTTACACTAGGAATGAAGAATTCATCGTAACCCAGCATCCCATGGAATCAACTATCCAAGACTTCTGGCGAATGGTTTGGGACAAAAATTGTATGACAATTGTACTGCTATCCTCTACAGCCGAGGAGGTATTTAACTTTTTCTTAATGAAATCTAATATTTTCTTAGATATATATGGTTATGTGATACATCACATGTGGTATACTTGGCATTTATCTATAAATAGTTAACATACATTTATACAATATACTTGATTATGTAAGTGATAACCAATTTTGTTAGCACTGTTGTATTACAGGTCGGATTTTGATGCTAAGATACCATACCTTGCCATTACCATACAAATAAAAACTAATATGATATATATATCTATATATTGTAAGGCCTAGTGCCATGTTCTTCAAAGTTATCAAACCATAAATTAATGCACTTTGTTTGGTCCATGATGCATATTTTTATTTTTTTCCCCAGGACTGTCCGGAATTCTGGCCGCAGAAAGATGTGACAATGGAGTACGGTCACTTTACAGTATCTTTCATCGAGGAGACGCATCATTTAGGTCAAATCCACCGGAGTTTCTTGTTGCAATCGACGCAAGATGATTACGAGTGCACGACGAAGATGATCGCCACGACGATGTGGCCGGAGGACTGCTCTCCTCTCTCCTCATCGTTCGAGTTGACGCAGTTGGTCAAGGGCTGGCAGCAAGGAAATGAAGAGAACCAAGGGCCCACTATAGTTATTGACAAGTAAGTAGTTCTTCTATTATAACACAGCATGCTAGAACCCTGCTACCACCACCAATTTCGATCCCAAAATTGTGAAATTGTATATGAGAAAAGTTCCTGAAATCAGACCACCTCGGTATGAAATCCATTATTTTTATTGATTATTAATTGACAAGTTGCGGTTGTTCCTTTTAACAAATATTTCCCTCAGTTCAAAGTGCATAGTACATTTAATTTTTTATTGTTTTATTTAATAGACAATTGATTTTGGTATGTTGATACATGTATTTGTAATTGTACACAATTGGTTACGGAAATGTAATGTACTCTAAATGAGTTCATAAATGCAACTTAAACTGAATGACTGTGTGTTTTAATTGTGAATATACCACTAGGGGGCAGAAATTGTATTGTACAGTCTTGCCACCTAGTAGATTGTTTGCAGTGGCAGAACTTTAAGGTTGAAGAGTACCAAAACATTTACTTATATATTTTAATGTACAACTGACAGCTGGAAAAAATTGAGGAAAATGAATTCTTACTATTCTATCATCATAAATAATATGAGAAAAGGCTCATTATCAATTTAATTGGGGTTAATATAGGTGAGGTGTTTGGATAATTTAGCACAAACCCACCTGGAAAGCCATGCTCTCTGAAATAAGTAGCTCTGCACTGACAGGACCTTGAATTTTGGTAAAGTTTTTGATCACCCACAATTCATTTACTTCTTACCCAAGACCATAAGACCAGAAGCCATCTGGTGTTGCTCGCTGACAATACCCTTGTGTTGATTTTGGGAACTTCTACCTTAACCAGTGAATTTTCAACTGAGATGTGGACAGTGGTTATTACTATACTAATTAAGAACTATTGAACTCATAAAATAGAGAGTTTTCTCATAATGTTAATTGCATTATATTAATTTTAATCAGGTATGGAGGGACTCAAGCGGCGACATTCTGTGCACTGTTTACCTTGCAAGATCAGTTGAATCACGAAGGCAGTGTCGACGTTTACATGGTAGCTAAATTGTATCATCTCAAGCGACCGGGCATTTTTCCTAAACTGGTGAGTAAGACAGTATTTATCTTCCTAAGAATGAAATATGATAATATAACATAATTGGACAGTCTCCTCCTCAGACCTGCATCCACTAGGGGTCGCTCACAAAAGAATACACAATATCGAGGCTTGTAACAATCCTGCTGGGGTAGCAAGGAATTTATAACAATTTAATGTCAGTCTGTGTCAACTATATGAGTAAAAAAAAATGAAAATATATATGTTTAATAAAGCAAAATAATGTCAGATTTAAGTACAATTTTGTTTTCCACTTCATTGAAATCAATTGGTGCAGTAATAGTCTACTTTTAGTACTTATCGAAACCACATAGTCTCACATTGGATTTTTCTTGGTTGTAAAGATATTTCACGAATGTCCTTTTCTTACTTTTGCAGGAGGATTACAAACTGTTGTACCGAACTCTTGAAAGTGTTTGTGAGGATCAGACACCGGGAGGAGATCGAGACTCTGGTATTAGTAATTGCAATAATTATTCTGCAACCATGCCGCCCTCACAGTACACTAACTCCTCTTTGAACAAAGAGACTCGGCACGAAACGTCCACCATGTGACAAACACTTTAATTGGAGGGTTATGATGTGACGCTCGGGTTCTGTGCTCTCGGACTTTAAGTCTTAGTACCTTCGTTCGGACTAGGCTGTTGACAGCAGTCATTTTGTAGAGGAAATGGTATTTAACGACTGACTGTATTCAGTGATTATAATAACCTTCATTCATCGTCCCATCTTATTGCCACTGTGAATCGACAGGTATCTTGTCATAGTTTGCATAATTTCTAAGACTCATAATACTAATAATACGTGTGTAAGTCTTGTAACTAAAATCTACCCACAGGTGAACTTTAGCATCACAGGAACCCTGCGCATTAAATTCCTTCAATGTGGAACCAGAAGAATAAGAATACTCTAGGGAATTTTTGTAGTTTTATGAACATTGTTTTTGCGACATAAGTTCAGGGTATTTGCTGGACTGCCAGAAAGTGTCGGTAGTTTCTCTTAGGTGTATGGATGCAGCACTGTGATTTTATAAACTCTACAGCGAGAGACTAGCATGTTTCTGGTCATTTCATCGTGTGCGGAGCTGGAAATGTATTGCAATGTTTCGTAGATCCAGTCTCAGACTGGCCGCTTAGCTCGAGTGTGGAATTTTGGTTGTAATGCGTGATTGCAGAGAGGCATCCGAATATATATAATATATATTTGTTTTAGCCAAGCTACAGTATATTGTGATATACATGTTGCTAAAAAAAGTACACATACTGTCTTTATATGAGCATTTTAATGAAATGGTTCAATCATATCTTCGCTGTGGTTTAGTTATATGGCATAACTTAGTCACACTTAAGAGGTACTGCTTACAGTGAATTCATTAGTTGTACAATGTACATGTATGTCAGAGGGACACGCATGTGTCAAAAGTATATTTGGCAAAAATACTGATATATTGCTAGTCATTTTTGTGTTAAATTTTTTAGTAAGTCATTTGTTGTGTTTGTAGTAGTTCAATTATTGTCTACTACAGACAGTTATGTTTAATCTCTCATGTACATAAATATATGAACTTTGGAAACTAATATAATTTGTGTAGTACCTGGTGCTAATTTTTTTAACGTGGAAAGGCATTGAACGTTTCATTTTATGCATTCATACTTGTACTTCTAATTGCATTTGTTCTTCATTGTTATTCACACATTTGTGATTGTATAATTCACTAACATCAATTAAATTTTATCAGAACTATTGACACTGACAAAATTCATTGATAATGGCTATCTGTACACTTTTTAATTACCTTTGAAAAAGACAGTATAGTCTATAAATATTTTTGAATTTTTTCCGAAATGTTGTTTATTATTAAATAACTGTGGCAGTCATGATTTGAAGCAGGTATGTGTTAAGTTATCATGGTTTTATTTAAGTATTTAGTTACATGAGACAGGTTTTCAATTGTCTGGTTCTGGCAGATGATCGCACAGAATGTACTGAACTTGAGAGAGGTTGACGTATCGTCACTTTGTCAGACTGGCTTATTACGAGTTATAGGGTATTTTTTATGTCCGAATTAAAAACAAGGGTTTGCTTATCACATATTTTTGTAAATAGCAAGTACATTTTGTATGTGTCGTGCTTTAGATTATGATATTTCTAAAGTGTCAGTATTTTGTATGGCAGAGATCTGTACTAAACTTCCATTATAAATTGGTTGCATTCTCTTTTACTATGTTTCACGGTTATTTATACATACATGTGTGAATGGTGTACATTGTCAGTTTTATCATAGAGGACTTAGTATAGAACTTGCCACCTGTGGGTATAGTGTAATCAATGCAGCAATTACCAGAAAAGTGTTCATGTACCAGAAGACGAGAGGTAAAAAACAAACTTACTATATTCCAAAGTAAGAGTGTTCACGGATTAAAACAGGTTTGGTTTATTCATGAGTGTATTTGTTGTATGAATAATAAATTGACACCTGGAATTTTTAAGTTGATAATATACTTGTTTCCTAAATTTGAACCACCATGGTTTTTGGTAATGTTTTACAAATTTTAATAAAGATTTTTGTATTTGTACGAAAATAAACAATGCAGTATCATGTGGGTATGGAAGACTGATGCTAGTCAGATGCAAATGTTTGATTGACAGGTGCTCAATATGTTTAGTCGCCATAAAATGTCACTTTATGGACAAAAAAGAAAGCCATAGATTGATTTGTGAAAGAGGATTGTATGATCTAAGATGATGAGTATTTATAAAAGAAAACAATGTGCCACATATTTTCATATTCAGTTACATTAAGTATGACTTTTTTTGTTCGAAACGTAATAAAACACAGTCTGAAACTATAATGCTATGAGAGACAACAGCTGAAGTAGGATGAATTCAGGAATAATCAATTATAATATATCTGTAGCATTCGACTCAGAACTCTGTATTAATGTATAGCTCCACAATTAAAAAAATTCAGTGAGCACTATAACTAAATGCGATGCGGTGAGTCGTGATTTTGCTTATTTTGAGTACTGTGTACTCGATGCAAGAGCAGTGAAGCACCGTAGGATTTTCGAAAGTTGTTATTATAGATGTAAAATTTTTTGAGATCTGCCAAGATGAAATCTTGGAATGATACTGTGACATTGTGTATGGATCTGTGTATTACGAGGAATGAGTCAGTTGTGTGAAAAATGCAAAAATAGAGAGATTACCCACCTAATATTTAGTAACTAGCAATTATACATGTAAAATAGTGCCATTTTTTATTACTCCCAAGAGAGTCATCATTACAAATATTTTGTTCCTATGATATACATGACATTTTCCTGTTTCATTCGTCTTTAATTTTTTATCCAAAAATGTTTATCTGAGATATTAAGTGGAATGAATAAATTATTTCTCGGTCATTGGAAATTATGAATCAATTCATGTCAAAAATTTATGATGATAACTTTTGCTGAATGATTAGGTGTTCTGTATTTAATTATGAAAGCTTAATTTTATTAGAGTAATTTGTTACAAACTTTAATAACATATTTTGTAATGCAAATATTTCTTGGAATACTAATTTCATCATATATAGTCCCACACTTAAATGTTGTATCACTAATGATTAATAATTCCTTTCTCTTTACTTGATTCTTGAACCATAAAGTCACAAAAAGATGTGTATGTCTAAATGCTAATGTATGATTACAGATTTTGTCGAGTCGCTGAGTGCATCAATGTATGCCTGGATTTGTAAGATAGACATATATATACCCATGTGTGTTTTAGATTCTCAATTGCTTGCATATTTGCAGTTGCAGTTTAAATGTTGATCATGATTCGACTTGAAAAAAAGTTCCAGACTAAATGTTTATATGACGATTTGATTGTGTGTGAATGACAATTACTTATTATGTACAGTATGAGAAATAGTATGGATGTATGAATATCGATGTGAACGTGTTGTCTGTAGATTATCATAGGTGTATCTTATTTTTTAGACAAGACTGTTTAAATATTGTTTTATGAATTGTAACTATGATGTGAATTTCCTATAAAATCTGTCCCGTGCATATGTCTTTTGTCTTCTTTCAATAATACACTGCGCCGCTGAATGACCCAATGGAGATTTAAGAAGCCAATAATAACATTTTGCGAACCTGTATACAATTTTAACTGCAATTATTAGGAGATATTACATGTTATTCAACTAGTACTATGCATTAAAATTATAAATATTTATAATTTTACATGACCATATATTAATACAATGACAATCTAGTACATCACGATTGAAATTTTGTGCATCCAGGTATTATTTTATTATTATGGCCTGTTGTCTAATTAACTCATTTGCCTATGCTCAGGGTTTCACTTGAGCAAACTTTGTTTTGGCATAAAATTGAAAAATCTGCAAATAGTAAAAAAACATAAGCTGCTGCAGCAGCATACCCTCGGCAAATTTGAATCTATACTGCTAAGGCCTTTTAGAGCCTTTGGAACAGGTGACGGCATCAATACACACTGTGCCTGTCCCTTCATCCAGACTTTCACGAGGATATAATCTACTTGGCTATTCATACTGAGTTGTAGAATGCTATTCACTTTCTGTTAAGGGGAGTTTTTACATAGCCAGTTTTCCCGGAGAAGCCGTATTGCTCTCGTGGAATGATGTAATATGCAAAAGTGGGCATCCGTACTGCAACTGTGGTTATCGGGAGGTTGTCGTGGAAGACGGTGAACACACTCGATTCCTAGCAGTCGTCCCCGAAACTGAGAACAACCGCAGATGCACTCATGGCATACGCCAAGTCATATGTGAGACACTCGCTGAAGCTGGCGGGTTAACCGTTGCACACGTGGGTGTCAAGAACCCGGCGGGAGAGGTACGTGTGCAACGATTAAACCGTCGGCTTCTACGTGTGCACTCACGTGTACCACGGATAAGTCACCGGTTTCTAAATATAGAAAAATCAATACCTACGTACACTACGAGTGACGTGTGCCACAAGTAAGTCACCGGCTGCTACGTTAACGACGGGTGAAGGACAGTTGCAGGGCCAGTCACGCTCGTCAGCAGTATATAATCATTCGCAGTGAGGCAAACTTCATTCACACCTCTGCCTTTGATAGAAACTGATCGACCTCGTTGCTGTTCCTGTTTGCTGTTTCAACTTAACCTTTTCTCCATGAGACCCAAGAAGAGACGCAATCTTGGAAAGAAAAAAGTACAGAAGAAGAGCCTTCTGCACTTGCCTCTGGGGAAGAATTGTTTGAGTCTGCTCCTACTAGGTCTCCTGCCAAGTCTCCTGCCAGGTCTTCTGCCAAGTATCCTGCCAAGTCTTCTGCCAAGTCCGCTGCCAAGTCTTTTGCCAAGTCTTCTGCTAAGTTTTCTGATGTTGACATGGATGACAGCGACAGAGATCCAGACTTTGATGTAGAGAAGGAGAAAGACACCCAAGAAGAAGATGATGATAGTTATGCCAGTGAATTTCCTGCCACCCAGGCCTCCTCCGCCACTGCTCCTGCTGCATCTCAGAAGAAGCCAAGAAAAAAGACTGAGAAGCTTTTTCTACCTCCCAATGATGAGCAAGACATCGCTGACTGGTACGAGAGAATGACATATTCTATGACAGGACCAGATGTGACTACAAGGATCATCATAGGAAGATGAGGCTCATCGATGACGAGGCACAGACCCTCAGTGTCCCCTGTACTGGGCTACAGTTGAAGACCTGGCTTGAGTCTATCAGAACCAGCTCATCAAGCAGGGCCCTTCCGGTACAGCTAAAATCCGACAGAGAAGAAGTGGATTATCGCCAACTTTAGGTTCCTTGAGCAACACATCTCTAGGGTGCCGTCTCATCAAGCTGTCAACCTAAAGAAGAAGATTGCGAAGAGCAAGAAGCAACTGTTCAACTTTAATGATAGCTCCAGTGCAGGGCAGCCAGATTCTGGGCCTGAAGAACTGGAAGAAGTTAAAGAAGTTGACGTCCAGTCTTCCCAGCGACAACCAAGGATGTTCCCTTCAAGAAGAGGAAGAATGGTGATCATTCTTCTGCATCAAGCTCCAAATTAGCTGACATAGTCCAGAGCAACGATTGACCAGCACATCAAAGCCATCGCACAGCCTCCTCCTCCTCCTACTGCAGATCCAAAGACCCAGAGAATCCGCACGATAACTGACTACATATGTTCTGTCTTCAGTTGGACTGGGACACGTATGACAACGTTGAAGCCCAGCTGATGTCGTTCTTCCTGCAGCTGAACGTGCAAGTCAGGAGGAACAAGCAGCAACAGCAGCAGTTGATTATTTAGCAGCAGTAGCAGCTCCATCAGCAGCAGCAGGCCCAGATGTTTCAGCTGACATTCAGCCAGTTCCAGCAAGCTACTCCTGAGAAACAATGGACTACCTTGCAGGCGATGTCTACACAGCCATCTGCTTCAGCTGCTTTACTGCCTGCATGAGCTTCTTCAGTTGCCACATTCCAGCCTGCAGTTACCTACCAGTCTTCTCCTGGGCCTTCATCTTCATTGAATGTCTTCACTGGCAGACAGCAAGGATCCCACTGAAGGAGGGTTCAAGGAAGAAGAACCAGGCACCACTGCAGAAGGTACAGCAGAGAAGACACCCAATGAAGATGAAGGCCCAGGTCCAGAAGACTGGTAGGTACCTGCAGGCTAGCCCGTGGCAACAGAAGAAGAAGCTCCTGCAGGCGGGGTTGTTTTGTGAAATCCTGCAGGCTTCTCAAATCATATCGTCTTGCCATGGGACACTTTCTTCCTCTGAGTTGACATAGTCCACCAAGTACAGTCATTGTAATTTGGCACTCTGGGTATCATAGTTCCCTCCGATCCTATGTGGTAGCATTTCAGCAATTTCTCCAGCTTCCCACCAAACCCCAGGATTGACCTGATGGGTGACTGGATCTTCGTGGTCAAGCATGTTGTTATAGGTTGTCAGATATCTGATTTTCATGAGGTTGTGGAGGCAATAGCATGCAAGGACAAAAGATTCCAGTCTTGGTTTTCTGGGGGAAAGTGGTTAGCAGACACCTAAACCTTGATGCCAGGATACCAAAAGGCATTCTTCACAATTCTTCTGGCTCTAGAGAGTCTGTAATTGTAAATCCTCTGCTGTTTGGTCATGTTGCGCAGAGGCAGTGGTTTCATCAGCCAGGTTCTCAAAGGGTAGGCATCATCCCCAACAATAAAGTATGGTACAGGTCTGTCACCACCAGCAATAGGTTCAGGTGGAGGTAATCCAATGGTCCCATCTTCTAGAGCTTCCCTCAGGGCTGTAGCAGCAAAACCTCCTCCATCAGATCCAGAACCATTTGCTCCACAATCCACATAGATGAACTTGTAGTCTGCATCCACAAGAGCCATGAGTACAATGGAATGGAAGCCCTTGTGGTTATAGTAGAGTGAACCTCCTTTGGGTGGACAACTGATGGCCACATGCTTCCCATCTATGGCACCAATACAATGAGGAAAGTTCCATCTTGCCTCAAACAGCTGTGCAACTTCTCTCCACTCTTCTGGTGTTGTTGGACAGGAGATGACATTTTCTGCATACTCTGCTATGATGGCTTCACACACTTCAGGAATGATGTTGCTGATGGTGTTGTGGGCCACTCTGAAGCCATACATCAATGACTAATAGCTATTGCCAGTCTGTCTTGCTTGGTAATTCTAGGCCCAACTTTGGCAAGCAGCTCTTGGAACATGGCTGGCTGCATTCTCACAAAGTTCTTGTAGTGGGTTCCATCCTCCGTCAATAATTCATTCATCAAGCATTCGTATTGGCCCATCTGAGGTCTTCGCAATAGCCATGGCCTCACCCAAAATCTCTTCCTTCTCCTTCTCTTAATGACTGCTTGTCTTCTTTCTGAAGCTCTTCTGGACTGTTCTTCAATGTGGATAATAGCCTGTGCAATAGTTGCTAGTTGCACATTTAATTTCAAGCTGGCCTGAGCCAATTTTACAATGGCTGTTGGTGCCATGTGCCATGGTCCTTTCTGTGGTAACAAGGAGCAGAATGAAGGCTACAGACAAGCAGCCACTAATATATTCACATCTGCCCCTACACCGTGACAGCTGGCCTTTAAACGAAGTACATGTGGTTCACGTAGTTACCTCGCCGGGTAGATCCTTGTAACCCTTCACAGTCGTGATTTAAACGTGCTTGATATGCCCCTCACAGGTACAAGCCTGCGGGTCATGCATAGATGCCATGGAGTCTCCTGTCGTAAACGTAATTTACTCGTGGCTCACCCGGCATCAGACCGGGCATCATCCGTCGGGTTTGGTATCCTACGTGTGATCCGCCGGGTGTCCGTGATTCACACCTCGCTGCTGCAAACTCACCCGTTGCCTTAAGCACTGCCCCTTTTGCTTCCAACACCGTGTTGAAGTGTCAAAATGGGTATTACATAATTCTACGACAGCAATACAGCTTCAACGGGAAAAACCGGCTACGTGAGAACCACCTTATTACCCATTCTTCAAGCCCGCACAACATCACCCTGTGCTTAACTCTCGCCAACACGAGAGTAGTGCGCATGACATCATCATGGGAATTCTCCAACTTGCATGGCTTTTTATACAGTTATTCATCTGTTTCTGACACCCAACATCGAGTCCTCAGTCAGATTGCCATGTTGACCCAGGTGCTTTTAACTCTCGCCATCACGCAAGACGCGCGCATGATGTCATTTCAGGAATTCCCTGATGGGCAAACGTGGTGGGAAATTCCGTGATTTGTATCCGCGAATTGACTCTGGCAGGCGCATTACTCTAGCTATCACGCCATGTGAATGACATCATCATGGGAACCCCCAAGGGGGGAACGCCACTCAAAAAATAGCGGGAAAGGCTGCAACTTGTATCCCAATAGGATCAACGTTAGGGCTGTACAGCAGTGTACATCTTTATCTTAAAATGACACGGTAAAATTGATATAATACGTATCATGATACACGTTTTGTTTAAGTTATATCAGTGGGAGAATGGAAAATTCCTATAATGCTAAAAATGTATTAATGGAATTTAATGACCAAATCTTCATTGAATAAATCCGAACTGTAATGTTATGTCATTGCAATTGGAATCAATGATATTTTTCTTCAAAAGCACTGGTACAGCTTTGTGAGCAGTGTAGCTTTATGACACAACAATTGTCAATGCTAGGAAATGATTATGAAAATTCAATTGCTAACAAGATGCTGAAGGGGTAACATCAGAGAATTTATCCAAATGTTACTGGTCACTGAAAGGTATGCAGTGTAGTAGTTTTTTGATGTGCTGTGGAGATTGCTTTACGATGAAGGAGCTCAGAAGTTTGTAAGTTAAATTCTTGGTTTATTGTATTACATTAGTCCATTATAACTTTGATGTATTTATACTTAAATGGCTGGGCCCATGTTATGCCTAATGTGTATATCTCATGATAGTTACCATGTAATCAAACAATTCACCCTAGTTTGCATGTTTTGCATGTCTTGTCTGTCTTGTATTTCTTTCTGTGTATTTATGCCGTATTTCTGCTTTACAGATTCACCAGTTAGTCAACCCTATTCTGCGTGAAATAAAGACAGTTTCGTAAGCTCAAGTTTGTTCTTCTTCGCGGCCATTACGATATATCAATACCTGGGCCGTTATCCTTGTACCGGTACAAACAGTATATCAAGAACCGGTGTACAGTCCTAATCAACTTGTTCCTGCTCATTATGTCATATGTGCATTCAAAAATTGTAAATGAAACTGGGAGCTAGTAAAGAATATTAATTGACTGTTGACTGTAGATCTGAACTAATTTATCAGGGATCATTGGGGCCCAAAACGAGAAATGTATTGCATATCTTTTAAATTTGACAATTATTTAGGTTTTTTATTTATCATTATGATGTGATTCATACAAAGAGTATGGCAATAAATTAAGTAAAATTTTAAAACATACAAATATGTACACACTTTAATTATTCCTCCAAAGTTTATGGTAGGTCAATCACTACGCCCGTTAATTTCAACCTAGCGGCAAACAAAGTAGTTCTTTAAAATTTGTCTGGTACGACGTTGCATCATTTCATTATGGACAGGAACTTTGTATTCTGATAATTAATATAAACTTTTCTGTAGTCAAATTCCTTGCTCCCCTATGGGATCCTTGCTCCCCCGAATTCCCCAAGACTCTCTCCTGCGGAAAGGTGAGATCGAGGGATTTGTGTCAAGAATGCGTCAAGTCTATATTCACTTATAAAGTTTTCATATCTACAGGAAAAAAATTAACAAAAGAGCATTGCCTTCATCTGCAGTTTCATTATATGTAACGGTTTTTGTCTGATATCCTTAAATAGTTATCATTTGTTATCTTTGAAATCCATCAAGACAAGCTGAAAAGTCCCATCAAGTGAAGAGAAAGATAAAAACGTCAATTTCTTCAAAACTTAAGTCTAAAGTGCTCTTGTCCGCCTTTCTGGGAAAGAATGTTTTTCCAACTGAATGTTTTTCCAACTGAATATTGAAAGAAAGAAGTTACTGAGTAAAACATACCCACGCTAGGGAATACAAAGTGTTAATATTACTTTAATAGTAAGTTGTTACACCAACAGGGCTATAATTTTGCAAAATAGTACATTTATGGTTACTGAAGTGAACATGAGAACATCAGAAATGTGACTTTTGACTTATAACTGCCCCCCCCCCCCTAGACTTTTTCTTTTTGGCTACGACCCTGACCAGAGAGTTATTACACAAAAGTAAATAATCTGTGTATATGGGGGATATACCCCCAAATAAAAATAGATTATCTTTTTTTCTTGTGTTCTTTTATCGCTAACGAAATATCAACTTTGATCAGGAAGTTGATAAATAACATTTTCGAAACTTGTGCAACATCTGCTGATATTTGAAAAAAAAGCAAAAAACGTGAAAATTGTGTCACTATTGCGAAACATATGGAATTGAAAACGTAATCGATCAAATACATATATATACATTTCATAATCATAACAAAAATCTACATCATATAATAAATGATATGCTAGTTTATCTATCTATCCCACTCAGCCACATGCATATCATCATAACATAGATAAAGAGCTATAAAGAAATACTTTTTCTTTAGAACAAGTGTACCTGTCAATTATACATTCCCAAACATGTACGTGTTAAGGTTAGACTATATTTAGGTCTTTTTTGTTTTCTGTCCTTATTTTTTAAATAAACTTTTTATGACAACACAGAGCATAAGGAAAATATAGATCAGCGTCATTAATTTTGGTTTGTCGTTTTTCTGATTTTCGAAACGCTTGGTCACGTGGCCAAGAAATTTGCTGTAGTGGTGGCCAATTCACATGTATATACTGGTCCACCTAAGGGCGCAGCGGCGAACAATTTTAAACAATATGATTAAGGTACCACGTTGCATCATGTATTCTTATCAAATTCCTTGCTCCCACTGGCATTATATGTACGTAGATAAAATACATTTAATCCCCCGCCCTCAACTGCCCCCCCCCCTATATTGTAAATGTACTTGGTTCAGAGTCAGCCTCATTTTGCCCTAAATTGGCAGGCCAGTCATGAGTCTTTTTCAAGTCACAGATGTAGGCCCGCATGAACATTGATGACCTCATATTTATTACATGCAATTATTTAACGTCTTTGAAAATAGACTATGAATTCTAAAATGTAAGGCCCAATACTTCTTTGTGATATTGACAATCTCATTAAGGGTAATTGATAAAGTCTACGAAAATGATAATTGTGCACTTCTGTATTTAAAATAAACATATCATCAAAGCTTACTGGTAGCCGTTTATATGCTTTTTAAATAATAATAAGAAAATGACACCTAGAATTGCAAGTAAAAGTGGATCGAGCCGTACGAGCTCTAAAATTTGACATACTAATTTGAAACTGCATGATACTTCTACTAATTGAACTAAGTCTTACATTGTCCTATTTTGATGCAAATATACTTGGATATTCAGACAATTTGGTAAATATAAATGAATCGAAATTATGAACTTTCTCTTAAGAACTGCGTTTATTTTATTGCTTAATAGCCAATACCCTGATTGTTTTTTTTTGACGATGAAATTTAAAATATTGGTGTATCTTACTATATTAGTGGTCTTATTTTTCATGTGCTGGCAACTGAAGGAACTATATATTATCAATTGCCATATTCCCTTCAGTTACTGAATTGTTGGGTTGCTGATTTCCATTAAATCTATGACATTTAAATTAGTATTTATAACCGAACAATTTACAGGTGTATATGAAGAAAACAATAATAAATATTGGAGTCAAGTGAAAGTACTAAAGATCATCATGCAACTAAATATTATAAAATTGCTAATTATAAACAAAAACTATTGAATGGGTTGAGCATGGCAATACTATGATAAAATATTTAATAATTGCACATGAATTGTACATACAACATTTACGGCTGTCATTGCTAAGTATAGGATGCTAAGGAATAATGAAAGAAGCAACACAATGTTAAGCATTTATTTCCAATATTTATGAACAAAAAAGAATGATGAAACAATTAAATGTCAAAAAGAAGCTTAAAAGGGAAAGTACTATAATCTAGATATATCATTGGCAAAATGTTACTGATTTAAGGCTCATAGAGTCATTGATCTTGTTGATATGATGGTTTGGAAGAGTACCTGTCCAAATTTTCATATATTCCTTATTAAATAAAATGATCTGCCATAAATTGTTATGAAACCCCAGAAAGGTATCTCTACACTATTTTAGACATTCTTACTAATTTTTGCATGTAGGTGCAGTAGTGTGTGAGTCCTGCTCTGGAAACAGAATTTTAATTTTTTCATTTTTCTCTAAATATTTTAAAACACAGCTCAGATATGTCAATGTGACTATCAAAATGCACAGCTAAGCTATATAGAGTAATAACATATATACAATTTTTTTGCGGTCAGTGCATTAATGGTAGAGTTATGCTCCGAAAACACAACTTTAGTAACACGATTTTTAGCATTTTTTCAGATTTTCCATTATTTTGTAATAGTTTAAAAGGGAAAATACAATAATTTAGATATTATTGACAATTTCATTCATGTAAGGTAAATAAGTGTCTTTTATATGGAGGTTTGAAATTTTTACCTATTTTGCCCTTATTTGGTAATTAGTATTTACGGCCATGAGACCCCCAAAAGGCACCACTACACTATTTTAGACATTTCACAAAGTTTTAAAGCATGTAGACATGTAGATATCTACAGTAGTGTCAGAGTTCTGCTCCGGAACAAAAAACATTTTGTAAAACATGGCCAACATATGTCAATGTGACTATCAAAAAGGCACCACTAGCATTTATAGAGTATTACAACATTGTTGCAGTGTAAGAGAAAGTACGCCCCCCCCCCCCCCCCGCCTGTCCGTCCGCCCGCCCGCCCGCGGACATTGATGATAACAAACCTTTTCGAACTGGCGCAGGCGCGGGAACCCCCAAACATTGCTATCAGCTTGAACGGTGCGTGCACATTTCTGGCAAGCAGCCTAAAATAGATTTAAAATGGGACACGTCGCCACAGCTTGATGTATAGAGACCTGAGACCAGACTTTCTGAGAAACGCATATGATTATATTTGTCACCTTCCCAATACCAGAGTGCTAATATACACGGAGCACACTGCACTGCAGTGTCTGATAACCAAGAAGTGTCTTCAACAGCCTAACAACTAAACAAAGGTTGGTATACAGTGGCCGACGTCGAAGTTGTGGCCGACACCGGAGTTGTGGACTTCTATAGTGACGTCCTGGGGCCGATCCAAACATTCTGATTGAAAAGGGTGATAGATATCGCTATTATTCTCTTTCTCTGTCAAAATGTTCTGAATCCGCCCCTGGACGTCACTATTGAAGTCCACAACTCCGGTGTCGGCCACAACTTCGACGTCGGCCACTGTATTATAACAGTGAACATTTCGGTTTTCAGTGCACACTGACTGCTGTTTAGCTTGTGGTCATGGTCTTTGTTTCAGTGCAATGTGCTTAATAGATCTAATAGCATTTCATACATATGATTAAGACCTACAGTGTTACTGTATGTGCCCTTTGGATTTATTTTGTATTTTAGCAGTTTAGTAGTTAAGTAAATTAAGTAAAGTTAAAGTTTCCAGAAAGTATGGCAAATAGGTCAGGGCTCTTACTTACCTGTAAGTTGGGGTCTGTGTAGTACTGTAGTATGGGATATATAAGCTGTACACTGACAATTTGAGAACTTAAGGAGAAGGGGGTATGTTGTTAAAGTATTTACAAAATATGTATGACACTAGGCTATTGTGTGTGTATATATAGAAATTATTAAATAAAGCCTGCATGGAAACATATTTTATAGTTAATATTTTCATTTGATTTTTTTTTTTCAGTTATCGTTTTATTTACATTTTATGTTTAGCATTTATATGTTTGTCCATTATATGAGTACTGTCATTGCTGTATTATTTCATTGGTGATATCATTTAGTGACTCCATGGTGACATAACTGACCTTGATGATATCACATGTGGTGTTTCCATGGTAAAGGGGCATATATATAGATAATGATAGTTGCACGCTGGAGTAATTGTAATTGAAAGATAAGCATGAGGTCATTAAGTAGATGAATATATAACAACTACATTAATTAGGGAGACAGACAGACAGCTATACAGACCGAGAGATAGACTGACAGCGCGACAGACTGACTGACTGACTGACTGACTGACAGCTAGACAGACAGACAGAACGAAAATTTATTGGATCTAGATTATTGAGAACTGAGCAAACAGGTTTCTACCTGCACTCAGATCATTACATTATATTACATGATCATAATATATATATATATATATATATATATGGTACACAATGGATAAGTACAATTCAATACGATAAAGTGCTATACTTGTGAATTATTTTATTTACAGTTCCTTGGAACTTAAGCATTTTTGTTAAGTATCAATTATAATTTAATATCGATTGGCTATTTTGAAAGTATTTATCTGATTTCAATAATTTTTTCACGAGGGAGCCTGAATCATGTATATGGCAGTCATGGGGAATTTTGACCAAGCTGAATGAAAAATTCCCTTGCTATGCGGGAAGTGGGAGTATGAAACAGTGTAAAGTATGAAACAGGAATATCTTTAATATAAAAAAAGCAAATAACCATATACGTAAAATTAAAGCCCACTGCCTGTTCTCTGGTTTATCTAAGCATAAATATATTGACACATTCTTATATTTTTGTTTTTTTTCTGAGTTTTTGAAGAACTCCACTCGGCATTGGTTGCATTTCTTTTTATAGAATGTTCGTTTATGGTAAAGTTCTTCCTCTTTACTACCCTACAGGCCCTATAGCTATTTGTTTTATGGGAGGAGCTGGTATAATGCACTCCAGCATTTCCTGCGTGGTATAATGTTGTTAGATATATAAATATATATAGAGCATACATGCTTCATGAAGTCACGTTGAGGCCATGTTAGAAAAGACATACAGAAACTAAATGCCATTAGCGTTGATAACATGGATATATGATTTAATGAATTGCAAATAAAATGTTCAATTTTAGGTAAACAAAGTAAATGGTAAAAGGTTGGGGGGGGGGGGGGAGGATACTGGTAACAAGTTCTTATATTCTTCAAAGTTACTTGATAATAAATTGATTAAATAATTTGATTGGTTAGTGGATTCAAAATGTTAGATTTTGTAAATGAATGAAGTGCCATATATACCAGGTAGTAAAATGTCATGCTTCAGTGGCTCAGCCTCTATAGATTTAAGTATTATGTTGTTAAATTAAAATAACAGGCTTTAATCCTAATTAGGTAACTAATATAGCCATATGTGAAACTACACAAAATGACAGACACACGTGCAACATCTGTGTATCTTGAGGTGTGCAAAATCACTGAAGCATGTAAATCAGACTAAGGTATGTTTTTGTCAAATGCCCTCTTCACACCATGGCTAGTAGAGCATGGACAGTTAATGTTTTAAGACTTTGTTTACTGCTTAGTTCATATGCACTCAAATTCGGGAAGGTTTAACCGAAAATAATTTGAAGTAAGTACACTATCTTTGCGCCAATTCCAGCACTTCCTATTTGGGAAATACGTTTTAAAAAAAACTAGATATTTGGATAAAGGAACCGTTAACTGTTTGCATGTAATTATAGGCTCAGATGCTTTTTAGACCGTTTCAATATTGATTATCTTATTACTGCATTGTGCAAATAAGAGGCCAAAGTCAATATTTTTATAACAGATAAGCCATATAGATTGTTTAATATATATGTGACTGCTATCTCTTTGTATGACCTCAGATAATGAGGTTTTATAAACAGCTGCCCCAGTCTACATAATCTATGAGTGTTTCAAGTTTGTACAGAGAACAGAAAGGACATTTACTACCCTGGAGTTTCGAGTGACCTATTTTGTCTCAACAACATTCAACAGTCCTATTTCAAAATGAACTGGGAATGCTCAGCAGCTAGCTCAGCAACAACGAGCTATCCAGGGCAGTAGGCCTTGCACAAAAATATCTGATCAATGTCCGCGTAAATTGAGGCTTCTATATAAGTTCGCAGTTTGGCGATATAGTCCTAGTCTTTGAAATCATGATAATTGCAGTAATTTAATTAGTGATATTCTCTTCCAAACAAATATTTTTGACTTTTATATAATTGAGAGGTGGCCCTGGTGTGATTAGGTCATTGTGAATGATAATTATTGTTTAATGATGAATGTTAAATAATAGTGAAAGGCATACAGCAATTTCATTAAACGACCCTTGAAAAAAAATTTAAAGATTGAAGTGTCCTTATAATTCGAATTAAACACAGAAATGCATGCTAATTTAGCTCAACTTCTTGAAAAGAATAAATTGGTATTGAGTTAGCTTGCTTACGCTTACCAGGGTATCAATACCAACCGAATACAGTCAAAGAGTATATGAGCTGTGAACCTGACAAAAATGAAATCACCATTACTAAAAACTTCTGAAGAGAATGACTGCTATTAACTATTGAACTTCTCAGATCTTAATGCTAACTTATATGTGAAAGGGTGTATAAATTCCCCATTTTGTATGGCAAAATTTAATAAATATGTATAAACCAACTATTGAACTTTTAATTGAAACACATCTTTCCATGGTCGCAGTTGGGAGAAACGATAAGGAGGCCTTGCTTCAGGAAGATGATTGATAAAATATATATATTGTTCTATATTTTTATCATTGCAGAAAGATGTCTTCTGAACCTCTGCCTTCCGATAGTTCTGAGATCTGTGCCGGTTGCGGAGATTTCAACTTCGTTAAGTACCTTTGCGAAGAGGAAAGTCTTGGTTTCTTATGCAAGACCTGTTGGAAGGAATGGCTTCTGGAAGAATATATAAATGAAGCAGAAGATCAAGAAATAATTTTCAATGGCAGGAAATACAAATCTCCAGCAAGGAAAGGAAATGAAGAATTTGAGCTTGCTCCGGTGAAGGCATCAAGAGAGGAAATTCAAAAGGATAGTTTGGCAGATAAATTGAAGCCTGGAGACCATATAATGTGGTTCCGCCTCTATTTCTGGCACCATGCAATTGTGGAAAATATCAGTGACACCGTTGTGTCACTGATACATTTTTCAAAAACCTCAGGTGATCATGATGGGAATATCATTGTGACCAGAGAAGAAATGGATGTCGCAAGAGACTGGGACACTCTCTACCTGGTGACATATGATGACCAAGTGATACGATACAATCCTTCTGAATTGGTGATTGCAAGAGCAAAAGCTTCTATCGGGATGAACGGGTATGACATACTCAAGAATAACTGCGAAAATTTTGCAACATTCCTGAAGTCGGGCATCAGCGCCAACCAGGAAAGCCAGTGGTTTGTTCAGAAAATGAGAGAAATCTTGCGAAGCTTCTGGCAACTGGCTAACTTCAAGTTTGTCTCGACAATGTTTAAGGTTGGTGCACCGAGGTAGCAAGGATTTGTGACTCATCAGCAGTCTAACAGTATCTGACTGTATGGACCACCAATTGCTGCTGGTTGGCTGGTCATAGGTCCACCAGTTGGTTGCCTATTTGGTACCTACTGATGACCCACTGGTTGCATAGGTGTGCATCAGTTTAGAGTGTTTCATTAACTGAATTGTGGCACACTCATTGCTTGTTGACACTTATGCCTCCATGGGATCACCATCGACCAGTTAGCAATGTTGGTTCCTCAGGTCAGTTGACAACTAGTTTGACTAATGAGTCACAGTATTCTTGGTTGCCTGGGTTCAGCAGATCTTGGATAATTTGATTATATAATTTCCCAAAAATATTCCATATTGATCAGCAAATGACATGGACTAATCATTATTTTATTTTATTTTTTTCAGGCTGGTGCAGCCGAAATGCTTGAATTAGAAACTGAAGAGCAGTCAGTGACAAGATCGGTGGAGGCAATCGGTGCAGGAGTGATAGTTGCATTTGAAGGAGGTATTTGTATGTGGAATCTTGGTAGACTGTATCAGAACTTCTCAGAAGCATCAAAAGGTTCCAAACGCATTTCCAGAAAGCACTTCATCGAAAATATTATAGGGCTTATTTCAAAGAAATTTTTGGTCTCCAGAAAGGGGGCCAATGATGGATCAGGCATGACATCTGTAGGGACAGTTGAATGTCCGGGTCTGGGAACTGTAGAAGGTGTTGTTTTGGGCATTATTGGGGGTTGTGTTGGGGCAGCCATCGCTCACATTATGGGCGCCAACGTGGGTCACTTGACAAAATCAGGCATCACATCCATCAAGATGCAAAACCAAGTGGTCTCGCTAGAGGACATTCATCCAGGTGACCACATCATTTGGTATGGGAACATGTACAACCCTCGCTGTCATGGCATCGTCGTCCGGGTTCACCAAAAGGAGAGACAGATCATCATCATTCGATATACTTCTGAAAAGGGGGTAATGCTGGATGCTCTATATTACACTGGTTATGACCCTCTATTCAAGGTCACCTACCCTGAAGACGCCCATCACTATTCTGCAAAAGAAATTGTTGAAAGGGCCCTTAAAGCTGTTGTTGAAAATGATGTTGACTACGAAAACGTACGGAACAATTGCAAGCATTTCGCTTACGGCATTACCCTAAAAGTGTGATGTAGTGTCGTATATCATATCTTTTTCAGCATATTTATGATATTGCAGTGAATTCATTAACCTGGAATGTGTTATTCCAGATCTAATGATCAGTAGTGGCTGGGCTGTTGCATGCAGTGGGCAGAAATGCAGAAGCTAGTCTACGGACGATGCAGCCCAATTTTGCATGCTGTAAGCAGTGATCACTGGACCATTGCCACTTCCAAGAAGGTTGAAAAACTTGAGAAGGTGGTAACCTGGTGGTTCAATCTGGAATTACTCCCGAGGTGGGTCATGGGATAGAAAGGAGTAATAAGCGGTCACTTACTGCAGTCTGACGAGTGCTCCTCAAAATGGAGACGATTCAGACCACACGTATATCCACCATCCAAAATTAATATGCAAATGATAAGTACCCTAAATACGGTAGCTGACATTGGTGATATTAATTTTGGTGGTTTGATATACACAAATCTTACTGATATTAGCAGTACTGTAGTACAATCAAAAATTAATGTCCACATCTTTTTCAGTCATATTTTCTCCATACAAATCATGCAGCAGAACAGAAATGTTAGCAATATTACAAGTCAAAACCAAACTTTATGGTACTATAAAATTCCCCACTGATTTCTGTTAAATCTCAGTTACCACACAAATGGCAACAATGATGAAAAGGAAACATTTTATTTGAAGAAAATATTTGCAGAGAGGTGTTTTTGTCTGTCAGAAAGTTGGTTTTGATATATATATATATATATATATATATATATATATATATTGCTAATATTTCTGTCCATTTTGTACTGCTTTGTGCTTGGTATGAAAAAACCATATGACCAAAACACATGCCGACATTAATTTGAACCAAACTACTGTGTATTGTATTGTTTTTTTTTATTGTTTATGTCAAATAAATGTGACTCCAAATAGGCCTTAGGCTTATCTGGCTGGAGCAAAATATAAAATGGCCTTTTTGCCATAAACTGGACCATGAAACAGATCGTTGCATTTATATATAATTATAATATTATGTAAGATTAACTTTTGCACTGGACTTCATGTTCATGCATGATGAGCTCTGCATGGGGCCTGGGCCTGGCATTAATTGAAATATAATACAACTACAGATTGCCTGCTTGACCAGAAATTATTTAATAACATCTGTAAGTGAAATATATAAAGAATAAACTTTGAAACAACTGTACATAGTTATCTCTCTCTCTCTCTTTGACTTCTCAAAGTTCTCTTGCAGATCAATATGACATAAGATTCAGTCACCACTTATAATTCAAGTATACAAGAGATAATTAGTGCAACTTTGAAATAAGAAAGAGAAGTTTCATATACATGTACTTTAATTAATGCATGTAGAAATTTAATTTCTTTTTCAAAAATATAGATATTAAACATGCTTTTTTATGCATTATTTATAAATATATATTCATACATGAACAACAAATGTGGACAGTGTAAGGAACTGCCAGATTTATGTTAAGCTGAAATGGAACACACAAAAAGATTGCTCTAAATGAATCTTCATATTATCTGATACAGTAGAACTTGACATGTGTTATGCATATTTGGAAAAGCATAGAAGAATGACTCACAGATCTGAGATCAATTAAAAAAGTTATAATTGATATTCTACACATTATTTACAAATTGGTAATGAGTGCATAATATAGATATGGTGCATTAGTATCGATATGTAAAAAGATATGTAGTGCACAGGGTTTCTTACACCTATTTTATCTATATATATATATATATATATATATATATATATATATATATATATATAAGAACACCAGAAAAATTTGTAAGAAGCCCTGTGATGTAGTGTAGAGCGATAAAAGTGATTGCAGCAGCAAAAAATATGATTGTGCAGAGTTAACGCGAAAATTACTAGTCCTAAGTTTTAACTTTCGTCAAGTCACTCCTCCACTTCTTTTGCACTTATGACAGAATTAAGTCGTTAAAATCACAAAGACTTAGTAGATCACGTTAGGCTGTACATGTCCATCAATCTCATCACACAAGTTTGAAACTTGAATCTATTAATGTGCTTTATCCATTTGTTTGGCACTCAGCTTTAGCTGTACAAGCAGTCCCAATGACCAATGGGCTTCCACATTTTAAACGTGTCTCTTAATGGAGTTCGTAGGATAGTGGTAGAGATCATATGTATGTGTATGGCTCCGATACAATTACCAGAGCAGATCCAGGATTGATCGATCGAGAAACACTGGTAGCGTCGAGGATTCAAGGGTTGGGGTTCTATCGTTGGGTTGACCGTTGCTGGAAACTGCCAAAATTAGGGCGTTTGTCTGATCCTCCTCTGTCCCTGCCATTCAATAAACTACTTGGGGTGGGACTGCACGGTGGGGAACCAGGAGAGTCTGTTGCACTGATTGGTCCTGGTCCCCTCACAGAACCCACTCTCTGCACCCCAGTGGAACTACCCCCCGGAGGTTCAAATGCTGCTGGTGGAGTGGCAGCATTTTTACGCCCATCCACGTGTGGATTTTCTCTGTCGTTCAGCAGTGACTGGAGTTTTTGGCGTCGATTTACTCTTGCTGCACCAATCCCAAGATTTTCTAAGCCTTTTAAACAGCAGCTGAATATAGCCCCCATCAGGATTGTCTGAAATTAAAATAATTAGTTCAGAGAATGCATATATATAAATTAGTAATAAGTTCAGAGAATGCATATATGGAAGCATATATACCGGAGAAAGTTATGCTAGTTGGAAACTATTTATGTTGGACAGACTATATAAAAGCAAACTAAACCACCGACTTAACTAGGATTACCCTTTACCAAATTAGGAATCAATTGTAAGGACTAAAACTTAAAAAATATATATAATTTTTTATATATAAAGGATGATTTATTAATTAAAATTAACACATTTGCTGGGACAGTAACTAGTACTGTGCATCACTTATTACTGTCAGCATTCACTCAGGGAACCAGAGGAAGTGTGGCGGGAATAAGTAGTTCTTATAAGTCCACCAGAGGGCGTGTTACACAGAATCAGCCATCTAGCGGATTATTTTGCCGCAATAACAACAACATGACACGAACAAGACGCCGGGCAAGCAGTAATGCCAGATATTCAGCTGTCACCAGTGCACAAAGCCCTAAAAGAAGTCGGATCGATGAAATATCGTAAGATCTAACTTGTGTTGACTGTGTTTCATGAATAAGAAGTGTTTTAAATTGAACTGCACTGCACGGAAACAAACTCTAAAAGTGGGTCATCATTGCACTGCCACTGAACTAACTGATGCCTGTGCTCAGATATATATAGATATCTACGTGGAAGTGCCAAGTTCTGCAAATGTCTGGCAGGTCTAGTCCTAGTCACTAGCGTAGACAGGACATGAATAAAAGAAGGATCAAGATATAGGGGCCTCTTGGGATTATACATATATGGAAATTGTTTGTAATGCAAGCATTGTGATCATTTTAAATGTCATGGTCTCATGCATGGATGGATGGAATGACATGTCACCATGTAATTTACTTGTTACATGGTGTATTTATTACATGCCAACCAGTGCAAAGTTAATGATTTTAATACCAGGCACCAGTAGTTCCATACTGCACTATCAACTATAGCGCGGCGGTACATGCATGGTGCCTGCACAGTGCATCACTAATTACTGTCCCAGCTGTCATTACATTCGTCAGGACTTAAAACTATTGTGAGACTTACAAAAAAGTAAAAAAAACAAAAAAACTTTCATCCTCCCCAATCCCTCAAAGAACAAAATGACACACAAAGGTATCTGCCTCCATCGCAGACCCAGTCCTGACTACACAGACGTAAAAAATTAGCTATACGTGTTCACTCGTGGCTCTGTTAATCACGTATGGATATGCCAGATTTCATATTGAGCAATAATCCTAGTAGGGCCTGGAGCATTAATTTGAATTTGTGTATTGGTTAACACAAAGAAGACAATGCGACAAGCCTTTTGTTATGCAATTAATCATATCCGATTTGGCATTAATCAAAGAACTATTCAGCTAGCTACAAAGCTAAATGCCAGGGGGCAAAGATTATAGCTGATCTATGTCAGCGAAGTCACACAAAGTACATAGCTTGTCATTGATATAACTGAAGAAGAAATTATAATTACATGGAATCTGTACATGGCTAAATGAAAAAGAGGAGGGGGGGGGGGAATATGAATTTATGTAAAATTTTCAAGCACCCATTTTAGTTACTTTATTCTATTTCTTAAGATGCAGAAGTTTCTTCAATGAACCTTGATTTGCACCTTGTTTTATTTTTTAAATAAAGTCAGAAATTCTTTAAAAAAGTAGATGCATTTTAATAATTGGCATTACTATCCATTAAACTCCACAATGAAAGTGAGGGTCGGGCAAGAGAAATAACATTTTAATGATAGGAATGCTCAAGTTGTTTTTTCAAGCTGTTTAAAATTATTTAATATCATATGCCTTTTTGACCCCTTAAGTAAAGTTGCTTACATCATACATTTTCCTGGTGTTGAGATATAATTTTGAGACCGGAATTGTTATTATTTTGTTTTTTAATTAATGATCATTTTATTTCAGGGACCGAGTCCGCCGTGATGCTTTTATTGGGGCAGAGCAGAAAGGAAGACGGCGTCAAGTGTCCTTAAAATCTTTTGCGCATTTAACCAAAGCACTACAGTCATTGGGCAGCAACATACAGGATGATGGTAATTTGCAAATACAGTGGAACCTCAGAAAAAAAAACCACCTCGATGTTTAGACCACTTTGCTGGGTTCCAACAGTGACTACCACTATAGAATTAAGACCACCCAAATATTGAGACCATGTCAGTGATTCCCAGAGGTGGTCTTAGTGATGGGATTCCATTGGATGAGTAATTACAAAATGATCATGATTTGTCTGATGTAGATTTATAGATACCAGTAATGTTGCCTAGAGAACACTAAAGATTTATGAAGATTCTTTAAAATAATTTGTTTTCCTGTTGACCCATATGACTAGAATAACCACATCTGGTAGTTATGAAGCCATGGGAAGATACTTGTTTCATACTGATGTTCTTCCAGAGACTAGAGTGCATGTGAAAAAAAGGAAACTCATACAATTTTGAGAAAAACGTAAAATTTGGACAAAAAGAAATTGAATCCTGTTCTTTCATAAAATATGAAATCCCCAGGCTTGTACTGGCAACTGCAAGCGAGTATCTGATCTCCATTACATTTGTAATGTAAATAATATGCTGTAATCTAAATTTTTCAGATACAGAACTACGTATCAAATCTATTGATCTCCAAGAAACAGATAATCGTAAAGCACATCACACGGATGAATACGAACAAGAATACCTTCTTGTGCGTCGGGGACAACAGTTTGTATTTGCTCTTACATTTGATCGAGCTTTTGATGAAGAACGTGATTCTGTCTATTTGCAGTTTACCACAGGTATGATTGCTTATGTAAATACTCTTCCTTTTTAATGCATGGCTTATAATTTATTGGAGGGTGTGGTCTATATTGTTCTAGTTTAATCTGTGTGCTATACTTCAGTATCAATGGAAAAATCATTTATGAACTAACTCAGTATTATTGGAAAATCCCTTTTAAGCAACTATATACATGTACAATGTAGTATCATGTTTAAATCAAGTAAAAATTGTCATGTTTTTTTTTATCATTTATGTAATTGTTATTACCTACAATCTATAACCCTGTAGATGTAATTTGGTATTGCCTGTTAAAGTAAGGATTTATAAATAACATGTAAGGTGCCTAAATTACACACTGCAGTATTGTGATTCATATTTATTGTTGTCTGTGATATCTTTTACGGTCAAACCAATTTCTTTATACTAATCGGCTATAAAATAACTTGAAAGAAATCTTCAATTTAAATGATAATGATTATTACAGGTCCAAGACCTCAAGAGAGCAAGGGAACTCTGATCCGTAAGAAAATGATGTCAGAGCCACCGAAATCTCACAAAACGTGGCATGTTGAATATTTATCTAAAGAAGAGACATCTATTAAGGTATCAGTGATTTCTCCTGCGGATGCGGTCATCGGTCAATATGTGCCATTCGTGGAAACGGTCAGCAAAGATTCAAGGGGTATCACTCATCAGAATAGGAGAGAATTTGCGGATAACGAGTTTGTAGTGCTCTTTAATCCCTGGTGTGAAGGTCAGTGCTGTACTCAATTCAATTCAAAAAGAGTTTAGATCATGCATGCTAAGATTTAATATAGGATCAAGATTTCAAGTGTCTGAAAGAAAATGGCGGCTTGATGCTTTGTAGCCTATTTGGCTTTTTTAACAAGTAACAATGATCATGATGATGCTAACATACAATTATTAAACATTACATAATTCAATGATTAATTACAACAAGAAAATAATATCAACGATTACTATAAATAATTTATTCATTATAAATTCCTTAATTTTATTTCATGTACAGTAGGCAAATACTGATACAGTGATTAGCTAAATTTTAGAAAGAAAATATTTATGATTCATGATGAGATGAAGTAATTAGTTAGTGCTTCCTAAGTGTGATGATTGATGAGATCCAAACTGTTGTTTAATTTGCAGAAAGAAAATATTGGTACAATGAAATTATTCGTGGTTATTATAAATGATCATTTGTGTTTAATTTGCAGCGGATGATGTTTTCATGGAAGATGAGGATGAGAGAAAAGAGTATGTGTTAAATGAATCTGGCAGAATTTGGACTGGAACCTCGAGACGCCATGGTGGCATGGCGTGGGACTTCGGACAGGTTAGTGACTAAAATTTAATATCTGTGTGTGCTCCCAAAAGATGTAGAATTATCAAGGGAGAAAGCATTGTATTATAAGCGTTATAATTATTTTTATGATAATCAATTGCTGTTATATGAAAAATTAGGATGATTTTGCATAAAAATCTGGAAAGGATGAATAAAGTTAAAACTCTGGAAGGGTGGTGCTTTTTTGCCAAGATTTATTATTAATATTCCTCCTTCGTATGGGAAAACTTGACTAAGAAAATTGCACTCTTAATAGTTTGCGATTTGCAGTTTCCAGTACAATCATTCACACTGTATGTTTTACAAGTATTTCAAAGGTTACATTTTGTAAGACATTTGAATAATCGGTAGAATATCATAGATGTAAACATTCGAGGATGATATATGCAAGGTTAAGTTAGTGGAGTACGCGTAATCATGGGCGAAGTACGAAACACAATATTATAAAGTGCGAAGCCCGGGGGCAGAGGTTGATTGGTGTAGTCCTGGGGGAGCTTCTTAGTAAAGTACTCGCAAAAGTATACATTATGCATGCTTTATAAATATTTCAGTTTGAGGATGTTGTCCTTGACTGCGCCCTATGGATTCTTGAGAAGGCTGAACTTGGGCCATGTGCCAGATCCAGCCCAGTCATAATATCAAGGACTATATCTGCATGGGTGAGTAAAAAATACAATATAACAAATTACACAACAATGCCGCCATGTGGCTTCTTATAATAGAGCAACTTTTCATTAAACAGCACAGATTTGATTTATGCATTCCAATCTTTGTACTTGTAACAAGAGTGGGTGGGGGCCAAGCTCAGGGTAATGCACTTGGCATCCAACCGCTGGTTCTCCTGGGTTCGATTCCTGGTCGAGCCTAAGTTGGATGGCTGTTACATCCTTCATCTCATTACCATAGTCCCAGCCGGTCCTAATTGGCCCATCAGGGACAGAAATACAGGACGTAAAGCCCTTTTCCACCCACAAAAATCCACTTGTAACAAGAATTTAAAATGAAGGACTTTTATGAATGTTTTTCCAAAATTATGAACTAATATAACTTATACCTATTCTGTGTAATTCAAACCTTTTGTTTCTGTCTTATATTTGGTAAGCTCTGACAATCTAAATCCCTTATTCTAAAACTGCCATTATATAAATTAAGTTCTTCATTTATCTGGACACTGATGTTATGGCCAGTGTAACCCCTAACTGTAGGAAGATCATAAAAGCCGATTGTATTTTTGCTGCTTGTCATCTGAAACATCAATTTTTTCTGTTTCGGGACAGGTTAACAAGACGGACGACAATGGGATCCTAGAAGGGCGTTGGGACGATGACTGGCCCAAGGGGACAACAGTTCCGTGGGCGTGGACCGGAAGTGTGGAGATAATCGAGCGGTTCATGCAGAAGAAGAAAAGTGTACAGTTTGGCCAGTGCTGGGTCTTTTCTGGCTTAGTGACCTCTTGTAAGTGGCTTGCTCATGTTAAATTCATTATTTTTGCAAGCATTGGGGAATGATGGGATCACCAGAGGTCACTGACATCAAAGAAAATAGACATTGTTTGATGATGTCATCTATTTAGTGATGTCTTTTTTGTTACAATGAATGATGACGTCATTCCATTGTGATTTATCTGCTTCAAGTGGCAGCGCCCTCTGTTATATTGAAACTCAGTTCCTCGATCGAGTACTTGTAAACTTATATATCTGGCGGACTAATCTTGTCATAATAAGGATTTCACTATTGCTTGTAAATGTTGTTTGTAGTTCATAGATTATTAATTTCTTTATTGTGGTTTGCCATGAGGCACAGATGTCTCCTACTTGGTAGCAGCAGTTGTAGTTGATCTTTTAGTTGAAATGGTATGGGATTTGCCAGTTCAATATTTAAGGAGTCATCAAGAGAATTAATTGGTATTTAGCATTATCGTTTAGTGTAGTTAACTTGGAAGAATGAAACTGTTGACATGAGGACATTAACTGTAGATGAAAAAAGGGAAAAAGTGCAGTATAGCGGACCCAGATTTATGAACATATTTAACGAGCCTCATTGCCAGGCCTATGATGTAAAAATGCTTAAAATCTATTTATGACATCACAAACTATTGTAGTTATGACGGCGGTTTCATCTTCACGGTAAAGACATCGTTTATTTTTGCTTTTTCTTCCCAAACCCCCGCTTATCTACACCAAATGTTATTTATATTGTGCTAAAACTTCAAACTTGTGAAATTTTTGATAAATTTTAATTTTTAATGGGTGTCAAATATGGGCATAAATTTGGGTCCGCTAAACTGCTCTATACCCGAAAAAAGTGACATAACTCTGTTGGAATTTGTTACAGTGATGAGGGCACTTGGAATTCCAACTCGCAGTGTTACCAACTTTGAATCGGCACATGATTGCGACGCCAGCATGACCATAGATTATCACTGGAATGAAACAAATGACCCTGTCGAAGATTTGAATGACTCTATTTGGTAGGTTAATCTGAAAGTTGATAACTATATATAAGTATATTGCCAATTATGAGATGGGGTGATCATTCCTATTTCATCTTTGTAGAAAATGACAATTGTATGTTGCTATGAAAAGGAATTGGCAATAAACAGTGTTCATAACTACAGCCTTTTAACAGTTGGTCTTGTATAGTGTATAACCTTGAAAACAACAAATTACTGCATACAATATACGTGCACACTCATGGCTGTAAAATTTCCCTTACTTGAATAGTCAAATACATAGAGAGAGGGTCCCAACACAAGTGACTTATCAGGCACCTGAGGCAGCCAAAAGTGCTTGCGGATACTTTATGCAACAAGTTTTCACAATACAATTAGGTTGTTATACATCATACACCTTCCGTTATTGTTTTGCAGGAATTTCCACGTCTGGAATGAGTCATGGTTCAAGCGCCCTGATCTTTTAGATGGATACGATGGATGGCAGGCTTTTGATGCCACTCCACAGGAAGCAAGTGAAGGTTTGTATTACGGTTGTAATCGGATTTGGCATCACGTCATCCGTCTCCTCTGCAGACTCGCTCCCACCTTTTGCAACATTGCCACTAGGGGTCGTTTACTGCAGGGCAATAGCCCTTGTGGTCTGCAAGATATTGAAATGAGCAAGGGTCCTGGTGGGGAGCGAGCGATTTGACGGTGTGTGTCAGTTTATTTTAACCATAAGAATACAAAACGTCAAGCGCTTATAGTTAATTAAATGACACAATGTCGTATTTGACAATTACCAATTATTTGCCGCTCAGTTGAAATTAATGGGCGCATTAATTGACCTACTGATCTGTAACAGAGAAATGAGTCTGTATTCATCCCAAGTATTTAAGCCTTTTTCTTCTGTAATCGAAATAATATGTTATGACAGAAGTAAAGAACGGATCAGTATGTTTACGATGTGTCAATCAATCAATATGAAACGCATGATGGTGAAAAACATGCTCAAAGAATATCCAATTAACATATTACTGAACAAATTGTCTATAGCATAATATATGCTCTGATATTAAGATACCACATGGGTTATGCCTTGGAGATTCAGTTACCTCATGCACAATTATTGCTGTGCTTTGCCCTAACTGAATTGATAAAGCAATTTTAGGGAGGCAGTTTGAATATTACTGCATTTTCTCTGCTCATAATTGAGGTTTGCATTATGTAACACCGCTTCGTTATCTCAAGGGAGAGGAAGACGGCTTAAAAATGTATGACTCATTTGATTGCAGGTGTCATGAGATGTGGCCCGGCTCCTGTGAAGGCAATTAAGGAAGGGCAGGTGTTCTTGCCCTACGATGGTCCATTTATTTTTGCCGAAGTGAACGGCGACAAGGTGCACTGGTTGGTGAAACAAAATGGAGAGACAGAGGTCCTCAGCATTGAGAAGAAGGTGATGAAATATTATATTATCTCGAACTGGGTCGATAATAGAGGCCAGTCTCAATTAGAGGTGTTCATAAAGCCACGAGTATCTTATAAGTAGCAAACTACACCTGGACCCTGCATGGTTGTACACTATACAGGAACTCAAGTCATCTGACACTTTTGTCTATTTTTAGAAATCAATTGACATCTCAGAGCTTTATATAGATGATAAATTGCATAAATGAATTATAAATTCAAGTACTCATGAGAATTTCTGTAATATTGAGGTGGATATATTTGAGATGGAACTGGTATAAAGATTTATATTATAACCAAAAGTTATGCCCATAATGTAGAATGGGGAACTATTGTACCAATAGAGGGAGCTGTCAGTAATTGCGCTTGACAATTATTTATTGTCATCATCTAAATGAGGCATCATCGATTGCCTACGTCATCAATTGTTTGGGCTCCCTCTGTTGACAAAAAGTAACCCATTGCTGCTGGTAAACACAGTAAGACATACATACATCTATCTTCATACCCGTCTATCATATCTCAAGTGACATATTGTGGCAGCTGGGTGGTCTAGTGGTAAGATGCTCGCCTGCTCCTCTAAAGGACTCGTGTTCAATCCCAGGCCCGGGCACCTTTTATGAGCATCATCCCAGCTGGATGAGACGTTAAATTGGCGGTGCGTTGTACTCAGTGTCTATGCTGGGGCGAGTAAAAGATCCCACCCATGGGGTAAATGTGTAACATGGGTGGCCTCCTCCTCTCCCTCACCTCATCAATCAACCCTCAATAGTGGCAAGAACTTGCCTTAGAGGGCTGCACTTCCCATATCTATCTATTTATCTATCTATCTATGTTATCAACTTCCTTTTCTGGCAATACTCCCCCCACTCCAAATTCCCTTGGAGCTATTATTGGAACAAGGTTGAAGTGACCGAGATGCAGTCACAGTTTTTAAGCTTCCAAAACAGTATGATAGGATAATGAAATGTGCATTCTACTACATTGTCTAATGGCATGAATATGTCTTTTCACACAGGTTATTGGAAAACACATCAGTACCAAATCTATTGGCAGCAACAGGAAAAATGATATCACTGATCACTACAAACATAAGGAGGGTGAGTAGAGTTAAATATGCAATAATTTCATGTTCAATTTTCCATTTATCAAAATATGATTTCATAAACCTTGTGGGTCTGCGGCCATTTTTGTTCGTAGTCTACTTCACTTTTTAGTTTTTTATCAAACTGCTGAATTGATTTCAGGATCTGAGGCAGAAAGAAAAGCGGTTCATGACGCCTTTAGATATTCGTCCAGGAAAGATGAAGAGGTCTATGACATACCTGAGCCTGATGTTCATTTCGAACTTGTTACGCCTGAAGCGGCTTATATTGGAGAGGACTTGGAACTGAAGGTCAGAGTTCATAACCTAATATTATATTTGAAATTCAATTTGTGAGGATGTCAGTCATGACATGGTACACAAGAAAGTTGATGATTGAATTTGATTAAAACCTTGCAAGTTATATGAATCGTAAAATCTTTCCGTTTGATAGTGTGCTTACTGGTGTCATAGTATCTTGAGTAATATCTGTGCACTAAAACAGTTTCACACCAAGAATTTATTTTGAGTGTGTGTACCAACTTCCTGCTTTGTGTAGACAACTAGCTTAAAACTTGTGCATTGATGTGGTGTATGCTGAAAGGGCTAGTACATGACTAAATCATTTCTTCTTTACATATTGAAAGGTTATCATGAAGAATGTGTCCACTGAGGTTAGACATGTATCTGTAAGTCTCCGTGCAATGATAATGTTCTACACTGGAGTCACCGGGGACCAAATTATGACCAATGATTTGGAGGAGGAACTGAAACCTGGTGCAGGTGAGTTTTAGATTAGAGATGATTTGTTCATGGAAAATATTGCCAATATAAATTTCATGAAGGCAATTATGAGATACAATTTTTTTTCATGTACTTGGAAACTAAACTCCCAGATGATATGTGATCCATGAATCCCGTTGGCTAAGGCAGTGTCTAGATTCACATGATGTTTGTTTCCATGTGTATGAAATCTGCTGTAAACACTGATTTTATTGGTCAATGGAAGTGTCATTTTCAATATGTCTGTTGTTGACAGCTTGAGTGCAATGCACATGAATTTGTCTTGTAATTATGAAACTAAACTATCCTCAATTATCAAGACTTACTTTGAGCATGCCCATTTTTGTGGAAACAAATTATCAAGACTTACTTTTAGCATGCCCATTTTTGTGGAAACAAGATTCATTTTAATTGGGGAGATAACTCAGCTCACATGCAGAAATGTCAAGCCAAGTTCCTAGATGGAATACATGACTAGCTATCTTTTTCTACATTCTGCAGGTATTGATTTAAACTTGTGTTTTAGAGATCGAGCGAGTTTCTCAAGTTCCAAGATGGAATGCATGACTAGCTATCTTTTTCTACATTCTGCAGGTATTGATTTAAACATAAACTTGTGTTTTAGAGATCAAGCGAGTTTTTCAAGTGAAATCTGCCGACTATGAACATGTCCTTCGTCCAGATGCGGCAATTCAAGTCTACATGCTTGGCAAAGTCAAGGACACAAATCGCTCATATGCTCACATGGAGGCTTTCACTCTTCTAAAGCCAGAGCTTACCATCAAAATGGTGAGTAGCACGTCTGGTAATTGCATTGATGCGTGTTTGAGAACACATAGCGCAAGTTTATGGTGTATTCTTCAAAGTAACATTTATGTCCTAATAGCTTCTAACATTTAAAGTTAGGTGGTAAAAAGATATTTCTTTATGAATACATAAGCTTATATTTTGACATCATAATTAATTAATTGGTGTATTACAATCATGTATCCGAAACTGATGGTTTGTAAAAATGATTCGGTTAGTATGTGTTACAGGTTTTTGATTGGTTTTCTGTCCAGTGAACTTCAAAATAAGCATTGAATAAATTGTACAAAAGATATATAAAATCATATCCCAACATTTGTATGAGACAGAGTTTACAATAAATTGATAGATAACCTTCTATGCATTTGCAGATTCAAATAACGCTGTGAACAGAATAATATTTCATTATTTGAAAATGCAAATTTCAGAGCTCAGATGAGGTGCTGCTAAAAGAGGAATTTGAGGTGACATTCGAGTTTGAAAACCCTTTAAAGGAGAACTTGATCGGAGGAGAGTTTCATATTGAAGCTGCGGGAATGGTGAAATCTTTGGTAATCCCATACAAGTAAGTCTTCCTGTTCCTTTAGTACCTATTATGTTATGAATTACTGCATTTATCATTGTCTTGCCACTATTATTTGTATCATTATTTTTGATACAGATAGAGTAATAGGTATGCCATTATAAAGACATTATGGTACAAAGGAAGGTTATTATTTGATGGTTTCACAAGGACTCAAAAGAATATATGCTCACTTTGTCACTGTCAGATCCCAATTTAAAAGTGTCTGTTCTTAATATCGACCTCTAGTCTCTGAACTGAGAGGAGATGGAAGGTTAGCATGCTTTAAAACGCCGTTTAACATCACTTGTGAGACCTGAGTCTCACACCTCTCAGTTCAGATTCTGGTAATTATATTTGGTTTGCCTATAACTACATTAATTTTGTCAGCTTTTAACGCACCAGGCAATTTGTTACTTGTTCTTAAACTGTCTTAAGTATCCTGTATATATACGTAGGAAATTCTCTTGAAGTGTAATGTACTGATTTTTATTGCTTTGTTTGAACAGAGGCAAAGCCAAACCTGGAGAACTGATAAGCGTTAGCACCACATTGTCAGCTCGGAAATCTGGTACCAAAGAAATTGTTGCGAAGTTCACCTCACCCCAGCTCAGCGGACTTAGTGGTTCCAAGGAAGTCTATGTTAAATACAGCTTTTAAGTAAGCTTATAAACCCTCATAGGCAGCTTTTTCACTTTTTGAAGCAATATTATATGAATGATATATTTGTTTTGATGCCACGTTTCTCTATATTTTTGAAAACAAATATTTGATAGATGCCATTTGTACTCGAGACTGGGGTGGAAGTTAACACATGTTAGTTTGCAATGCATTTTTCGCACTCAATGTATTTAAATAGCATCAGTTCTTTGAATAATTATAGAATAATTTGTCCAACTGATGTCTCTTTCGGAAAGTGTCAGCTGCAGTTTGACTTTCTATCAGCCTGCTGTACTCCTTGATACATTTTACACAATATACAGTATTTGAAGAATTGCTGACTGAACTCAATATAGTTGCCATAGTAATACTCAATAGATTTTATATTTGCCATCTCAATATTGTTATATGAAAAGATGATGTGGTTAGGAAAATTGACAGAATGTCCTAGACAGTACTGTACTACTCAGGAACACATTTTATTCTTGGATGCGTAACTTTGTATTTGCACACACTTGATCTGAAGAAAGTAATCTATTGAAAGTCATTCAAAGTGCTTTTTTTTTTCTCTACAAATATTTCATGCAATTTACTCATGTGCTCCTGCATCCATTGCAAATTGATCTTTGTGATGTCTTGTGTTCTTTTGATATACTATAACAATTCTGAGTTTGTATTTTTTATACTCAACTTTTGCATACTGATAATTCTAAACTGTGGGTGAAATCTCTAACCAAAAAAATTGTATTAGATATATTATGCAGTCCGTGATTTTTCTGATATACTCTTGTCACTTCTGAGTTTTTCTTCATTCTGAAACTTTGTATGTATTTGTTTCATATTTGATATTGTGAAGCCTGGTTGATACTCTATGGAAGTTTCTGATCACTCAACTTAGTGTACATTGTCACTACATTGTGCTGGTTTTGACGTACTTTGTGCTTTTGAATTGGCGAATGCTTGAAATGCTGCTGCTTGCTCAATCTTGCCATAATGTGCTTGGGTGCCGGGATGCAAACTGATAATAATAAAAACGAATTAATCTGAAACTTTATGATGTAATGTTAAATATGTGTAAATTTCCTGATTCTGTGGTTATCAGGATGATGATGATGTTGTAGTGTATGAACAGGAATTTAAAATTGATATACAGATGTCCAGTGATGTTTTGCAAAAATTTTGACTTGAACTGTGAACATAGGTCGTTTACTGATATTTGTCACACATAACCACAAAATTGCAAAAAATATAACCAAAAATGTTAAATTATACATTCATCAAAATTTATCCGCAATGCAGATAAGTGCCTTACGGAAAAAAAACAATGAAATGTGTTGGTGAATGGCAAGAAACATTGGTATACAGGGTGTGAACTATTCCATTTGTATCAGAAGAGTCCTTTATTTGGAAATCCAGTATGGCTGAACATGGTTATACCAAAGATTATACAAACAATTGTTGTCCCATATATAGTTATTGTTGTGAATGAGTTAGCAAGTATAGACATTAACTGCGTTTTGTGCTTTGAGTTATTTGATAGTGCCATAAATACCCATGACATTATAATGTATATATATTTGAAATTTATGCAATCATTTGTTATGTAAAATATCTGATTTATGCAATCATTTGTGATGTAAAATATCTGCTCTGCGCAAGTGTGTACATTTTTGAAACAGGCACACGTAAATATGTAGTTTAAAGGAGTTACCGATACAGTTTATACTCAATGTTTTGAAACTAATGTACTTTTGAATAGTTGAACTAATAAAGGGCACTTTTGCCCAATGCTTAATTTGCTGCATCTTTTATTTTGTATTGTAAACTTCTCAATTTGTACACCAAAGTTTTGCTGAGATATTTAGGTTTTCAGAGTGACATCAATAGTTAATTTCTTGGTGACATCATTTAAGTTCCTTTATTGGGAAACCGAATTTTATCCCTTTAGGTTTAATCACTGTATGGTGTATTCAGTCAGTTCTTTCTAATTACTCAAGATGCTTCTTCCAGGAAAAGACTTATGACTGCCCATAAATCAAATAAATGGCCACTTCAAAATGTCAAGCTTTCCATGGCATGTGAATGTCATCAAAATAACATGGCCACTTAAAAAAGCTCTGATGTAGCATGTGAATGTCATCAAAATAACATGGCCACTTAAAAAAGCTCTGATGTAGCATGTGAATGTCATCAAAATAACATGGCCACTTAAAAAAGCTCTGATGTAGCATGTGAATGTCATCAAAATAACATGGCCACTTAAAAAAGCTCTGATGTAGCATGTGAATGTCATCAAAATAACATGGCCACTTAAAAAAGCTCTGATGTAGCATGTGAATGTCATCAAAATAACATGGCCACTTAAAAAAGCTCTGATGTAGCATGTGAATGTCATCAAAATAACATGGGCTCCATGGCCTTTTTCGTACGTAGTCATGTTTTCAAGATTTCTATAATCTTCGGGATGCGCTTCTGCATTTTCATTTTATATTGGAAGAAAATAATAAAAAAAGTATATATACCGTTATCTATCCTTTCTCAGAAACCCAAGGCTTCCCAAGCTTCAATAAGATTCTTACATTCAAAATGACATTAGACCGCTGCAGATAGCTGCAGATAATAATGTATGAGTAATTATGACATCAAAAAGGCAGTGGAGCCCCATACAATTTATTGCGGAGAGTACACAGAATTTGTGTTTACGTGCATTTTTAGGAAATAAGCTTTGTAGAGTTGGTGAATGTCAGAATCCAGTCATTTATACGCAGTCAATGTAGGCTTAGGTAGCTAGTTTGTTGACAGTCTGTTATCTGCGAGAGTACAGGAGTTCACACTTCAGCAGTCTGTGAAGCTTTCATCTGACCACCTTGCAATGGCTCATTCAGTGCTTGCTCCTTGCATCTGAGATTCAAAGGTGGTCTCTATGGACTTGTTGAATACCAATGAAGTTCTGTAAACGAGAAAGACCTCTTTGTTAAAAAAACACTGCCAGACTGGTATTGGAAGTGATTTGTCATAATACTGGCAAAGACACCAAATGGCAAATTCATTTTAACACCATTTCAGTGGTGACTTATAACAGCAATGCTGCTCTCTTAAAGTAACCCTCAGCCTGCCCAACGAAAGCGGAACAGATTCTGTAAATCCCTTCAGGGCTCCTTTTTTGCAAAGTTGCGAGGCAACCCCACGAGGTGCCCCTGAAGTTAAATGTAGAGCAGCAATGGAATTCCCCCACAAAACGATGACATAAAACACAGCCTTTGTCATCCAAGCAACTTGGATAATCACTGATGGTAAATAAGGAACAGTAATCTTATTCTTGGGAATATCTATCGAGATTCAGATACAACAAACTACCAACTTCTAACTAAACTGTACATCGTGTTTTATTTGTTTGCTGACAATTTCTTCAATTTTCGCCTTTCTCAGACTAGCGCACACGAATTTACTGCTTACACTATTACTGAAACTGCAACATTTGATGCAGGATGCTAACAAGCAAGTAATGTATTTCGATGATAATGTGTCTTGATTTAATCCATCTACTTCGAGATATATTCCCATGCTTACTGTCAAATCCACAGAAATCTGAGTAGGCCTATAGATGTGGAGGTAGTCATCATAAAAGTATCCTCACCAGTTCACAGTGCCTTGTTATATAGCAAAAGCTATTACTTAGCACATTATTTGATATCATTAATGGTGGGTCTAGAAGAAGGTGTCTAGTTCAAAGCCATTACATGCCATTACATGCCTTATGGACCATTTTGGCAAGACCCTGGCAAGACCTTGCTACTTGCTTTGAGCTTATCAATCCTTTGATGGCAAAACCGCCTACACATGCTTAAAAAGTTATGAGATGGTGCAAATGCAGTTGGAAAGACTCTCCTACTTGATGAAGTAAGACAGACAGCAATAGTGCTGCAGAAGAAGACTTGGGCGAAGAAGTAAGTGACGTGGAGAAGTAATATTCTTAATGGATGCACAGTGCTTGTAAAAAAGGTGGGCGGTAGCGCAGTATGCCCTTTGATGCTGTAAAAGGAATATTGTGGAGAAAATGTGCCCGAGATGGTCCTTGTCAAAAAGGTTGAATGCACTAGGGAGGAAATGTGTTGTCACAGAACTCTGTGGTGGAGAGCGGAAGTAAATTAAGTGTCTTTCGTCGGTTGCATGATGGCATACCAAAAGCTTTGTCCTCGCTTCCTGGTCATTAAGGTCCTTTCAAGCACTCAATTATTTCTTGTGGTCTGCGGCTGTTGTTCATTAGGCAAGCGAATAAGAAAAAGCTAAGGAAATATGTTATGTTCCAGCAACGTACTCATCTATAGCAGCTGCAACCATAATTATATCACCCACAGCAGGAAATGAAGATGATGAAATATTGGATTTGGCTAGACCACGTGCTGAGTATAAGATATGACATTCCAAAGACTAAGCTCTTGGACCTGTTGATTGAGGTGGTATGAGTGAGAGAGTGTGACAAAAACCTGCTACTACAGTTTTAAGCAGAAGATATGGTAAGTTAGCTATGTTAGTAAGTTACTTATGAGATATGGGTGCATCTAAAATTGAGTGGTCTTAATAACGAGGTGTTGTAAATGGGCCAATTTTGGTGGTTCTATGGAACGGTTTACTGTAGGTGTGAGGTAGAAAAGCTTGGTTTGAGAACATATTCACCATTCAGAAATATTATTTATGGCCACAGAAATGAATAGCTATACTAGTAATGAAGAGCCTTTCTGTGCTGTGATATTCATTTCACCATATTTTGGTCACCAAAAAGTCAGACACGTTTCAGATAGAGGTTGGTGGGTAAAATTTGCCCATTTTCGCATCAGGCGGTTAACATTTGGCTCTCCATGTCCTTGATGTTCTTCTCTTTTTAGCTTGAGGCAAACTGGCAACCTGCTTTTCTGCTCTGAAAGCAGGATATTGGCTTCCAATTGCAACAACCAGGAGAGTATGGTTTCAGCGAGGTCGGTAGCTGCTGCTGCTGCTGCTGCTGCTGCTGCTGCTGCTGCTGCTGCTGCTGCTGCTGCTGCTGCTGCTGCTGCTGCTGCTGCTGCTGCTGCTGCTGCTGCTGCTGCTGCTGCTGCTGCTGCTGCTGCTGCTGCTGCTGCTGCTGACAGTCGCTCCGTCATGTCTGATGTTAGACGGATGCAACGCATGAGATGATTGATGTTGTGGCCTTTGTGACCTCGCTGTCTATGGCATTATGCAAATCATGTGGCGTGCAATGTGTCCCCATTGCCTTCCTGTTGGTTGTGTTGAATTTGTGGAATTACAAAGGGAGTAGCTCTCTGGGGTCACCACTTGGCATGGTGCACTGTATCTGTCGAACGAGAGGTGAGCGGTGTGTCGTGTCCGGGCGCAAGACCGAGCCTGCAACAAGTCCTCGACCTCGGAGGGCATTTGTGTTATGTATTATGCATCATGTAGGCCAAAAGCTCCAAGGGCTTCCTTTCTTAAACGTATTGTATGGATGCCAAGTGCACATGTGTGGAGGTTCTCCCATAAATGTGCATGAAAGCACCAACTTTCCCCGGCTATGGTCCCTTTGTTTTGTTTGGGACCACTTTGTCTTTGTCAACAATCACGCAGCAAAAAACACGCGCTTCTCTGTGCACATCCTTTAGGGATCAAGTAAGACCTGTTTGTCAGAGAAATCCGTCAAACATGGACTGTTTCAATACAATTACACGGAGATGCACATAACGGGCGAGACAACAAGGAAACGTGAGTGGGTTGTTTTAAGTTGGTATATTTAGCCGTATTGCATTTATGATGAGTTAACTGATAAGGCCATTCCTATCTGTGTGAGGTATGGGATGGCTAGACAGCAGCGTAACTAGAGTGTGCATTGTGCCAAGCCCTGTATTTGCCATTGGGATTTTAGATGTTACCACCCATTGCTACTGTTGTACAAGGAGGCCCAAGACTTTTATGGGCTTATTTTACAAATTGACAATGAGGAAAATAAATATTTGGTCTTTGTTGACTGCCTTGCAGTTACAGCCTATTTCATAGAATTGGAAACTATGCTCACGTGAATCAAGGACTGCCATTGGCTATAGCATTGGTTATAGCAGTCTCTGAGCCAATCGGACTTCTGGATTCATGATGTCTTCGAAGGCTGGAGTATAGTTTTCAAGTGGTCTATGAAATTGTCAACAGTCGCAAGAACAGCTTGTGTGACACTTTTGATCACACATAGAACATGAATAACGGATACCGTGCTACATGATAGCATTTTAACATTATGCCTTAAATTTAGACCATTGTGTGCTAGTATCAGTTGAAAATGCCAATATATACGACATTTCTGTCGATAGTATGGATCTGTTATAAAACTTCATAGATGCCACCTTTTACAGTACCACGTATGATTTGATGTTAGTCTTTTGACAACAACTTAAACACTTTGTCACCTGCCACTAAACCAAACTATCTAACAGGGGCGGATCCAGAAATCTTGAAAGGAGGGGGTCCACGCCGGTGCGAGGCCCAAAGGGCCAAAGCCATTGTGGCCGGGGGTCTGGTGGCCGCTTAAGACCCTGAAAGGGGGGGGGGGGTCCGGACCCCCTGGACATCCCCCCTCCTGGATCCGCCTATGTCTAACACTATAACACGAAGTCATGTTTACAGCTAATTTCACAGACTTAAAAACTACACTTCAAGGGACATAATTTGACACCTGTTCTTCCATTGGCTGAGGGACTGATTGGTTTAACCAATGGGAGTCCTGGGTTCACCCGCCGTCCTCTGGAGTTTAGTTTGTAAGTCTATGAAATCCGCTGTAATAAACACGCATTAAAATCCTGTCTATTCTAAGGCGTTTCATGACTGGAATTTTGTGTTTCATTTGAGCTGACTATTAGGTATCTCCACTACTAGTTGCAAGCTTTAACTTGTTGTAGTTGCTGCATTTGTTGCTTAGGTTAGTTGCTCTTTATGAGTTGTACTATAGCTTCATGTTAAATGCAAGACGATCATTACACATAATGTATATAATAACACACCTACAAAACCTGACCATGATTCAACGCTGCATTTTATTGTTTTATGAAGTGATAAGATGACCCATCTGCAATTATGTAATTCGGCCATTAAATGTACATTCTATTATCATCATCATCATCATTATCATCAATCACACTTCACATTTCCAAGCTCTTACAATTATGAACATCCACTCTCCTGTGCTTTAATGTGGCCATTAGGTGTTGCAGGGCTTCTCTTTTGTCACCATTAATGAGTGCCAAAGAGCCTTTACATCTCATCTCCAGGAGACAGCAGTTTGACAATCTAGCTAGATTTACCTACGGTAGGGTTGAGATAAATTGTACACAGATTTCACAAGATTTTCAAAGATACCCTGATATCCAAGAGTAATAGTTATCACATAAAAAGACAACATAAAGTTTATTTGTATTCATTATTAGTTTGAGTAATAATGCAAAACTGTAAATGTAAATGTGGTTAACAGTCTGCCAGGTGTGGTGGTCCGCACAATTTGCCAGCTTTACAGACTTTACATTCTTGGCAGGCCAATCCAGTATTTCTCTGAGGTTGCCTATTTCCAAGTACCCATGCAGTGGTTGCAGGAACATCTGCCCAATTCAAACCTACTTAACCATTGGAATATGGCAACCGAAAAAGATAGGCTTACATATATAATGACTAGTCTATAGCTACCCCACTATTATGAATATATACCCTGACATGTATTATTCCACTTTATCATTAAACTATTGATCTTACAAAATGATAGGATTTTGTCTTGTCTTATCTCGTCTTTGATTGGTCTTATTGTGAAATTAAAGAATAGAAGTGTGGCATATTCCACTTGCAATGCATATATTCCCACAGATAATGACACAACTTGTATCTAACATTGCTTGGACGATGTCTATTGTGCTGCTACAGTTGTGAATGGTTCCACAGGGAATGCAGCAAGGATACACATAAAAGCCTTTCTTTTTCTCATTCCTTTTCCTACACAGAGCGATTGCTGTATATATACTTAATAACGATCCCATCTACAACAGACATATACGGTAAAACTTTTCGAAAGCGGTTTATTGTAGCCGTCTGTAGCTATTTAGACTATGTTCATCGGGAACTCCAATTTTGAATTTTCGTGGTTGGATATTATTATTATTTTGCACCAGCTCATTACAGACAATTTCCAGACTTCCAATTATGAGGACATTTCGAAATGTTGGAAAAGAGGGAAGTTTGTGCAGCTTTTTCTGACAATTACAGATGTCTTGCTTCCTAGAGGTGATTGTCTGTCATGTCGCTGTAACTCTATAGTTCGTTAGTTTGTAAGGCTTGATTAAAAATGCATGCGTTCGACATCTGCTTTCTTCTGTATCAGGAAGCCTTTTGTCTCCTCTGTGAAACTTTGCATCACACACAGGAATATCTATTGAATGCAGATATGTAGAATGTAGATGGTAAGATACATGGAAACCCTGTACTCATCTGTCTTTCCTATTTGAGTGAATTCATCAACTTTATGTATCAATATTTTTACTATTTTGTTGGCTGGATGAAAATGAATATTGTAGAATCTACAATGTGCATGAATTATTTATTGCATATACACTAAATATAGTGTCAACCATGAAATAAATTGAAATTGAAATATAGGCCTACTACTGCCTGTTTTCAGGTTTTCCAAAATGTCTGTGAGGGCCTACAGTCTCTAGCGGTTAGGGCATTGCTAATTCTGGTAAGGTCATGGGTTTGATTATCAGTACTTGTAGCAAGAGTGCCCTTATGCAAACACGTCAAGGCTAAATTCATACCTTTCCCAGAAAATTGCTCAACTCGAACCAGAGTTACAGGACATTCAATGTTTATTTATTTATTTATCTATATTGTTATAATTTTTGCCTTATTGACCTCATTTTGATAATGTCATATATTATGACATGCATCATTACTCGACCATTGTTCTTGCACTCTTGTGACCTCACCATGGCCATTGTTACTGATGACGTCACAATACCTATGTCTGAGTACATAGAGAGGTCAATAAGGCAAAATTGTAACCCAATATCCAAGGTGAGGTGTATAATGTTAACGTGAATTATTTATGTCTCTCTGTTTATCTCTGCCTCCGCTCAGTTTTAGCTACACACATAGTGATTGATCCATGACATGCATTGTTTTTCCGACACTGTTTATCCTTGGCAGATACAAGCAACTAAGTGTGCATTCAATGATGCAGCAAAATGACTTTTATTACAGGCTGACACAAAAAGTTTCTGTCTTTTTCAGCTTTCAAGATGGCTTTGGCAACATCAAAAATCACCCTTTTGTTTCTCTGGCAGACATATTGTCTCCCTTAAAGGTCAGGTATATGGTTTATAGGTCACCACTATGGGGATTGAGTGTCATCTGTAAAGTACATGGGATGCAATAGTCGTTATTGTGCAAGAACTTTTACACAAAACCAAAGGCTATATGGATCCACATTAAAGAAAAACACAACATGACTGAGAGATGACAGTCATAATCTGTATATACCTGAAAATAAAACATGTATTACACAAATCATTACAGAGCTCTACGAAGGCGCTGTGCATTGCCCGGTTCGTGTATTGTCCCATCCCTAATGTTATCTGACGCTACCAATGGCACACATAATGATGAGATGACAAGGATGAGTGTACAATTAAACGTCTCATAGTAGCAACCAGTGACAATGAATACCCTGGCTAGGAATTAAACTCTGGTCTTTGTAGGAAATGGCAAATCCCTTAGCTAAATGTTTAGGGGAAAACATATTGGTTTTAAAAGGTGTGGTGTTGGTGGATTAGGGCTTTATGTCCTGTATTCCTGCACCTGATGGGCTAATTAGGACACGCAGGGACAATGCCTATGAGATGATGGATTAAACAGCCATCCAACTTATGCTTGACGGGAATTGAACCATGGTTTTACAGGGTCAGGTGTAAAACAGTATCATTTCATGCATCTGGAACCACCACTGTTTAAAACTAAACAAAATCTGAATCATGATTTTACAAATTTCTACACTTCCCACAATGTCTAAAGATACAATGTACAGTGGACACTGCCCAGGTGTAGATGTACAGCCACCTTTAAGGAAGACACAATTATCTATCCCTTACAGATTCTAGACCACCTGCTATAAAATTGCCCTCCCAAGTGCCCCAGAGGCT